>VDFB02256132.1:178719650-178780686 GCA_007258455.2 Sequoia sempervirens | reverse complement strand
CATTAATAATAGGATTTCCATTACTTGTGACATTATTTCCAATCCACCCTAAAGCTTAGGAACTCTACAATTGAAATCACACACCATTTACCACTTCTTAATTGAAAGTGAGAAAGAATACATTACCCTTAACAAGAAATAGCAAAACATGTAATCTATAATTTGTATCTCAAATCATCTTTCTTGACCTCTAAACATAAAGATGATATTGAAACTCATATTTAAGTAAGCTGAAAAGAATACTTGATTCTTGTTCTTACTCTGTACTTGATTGGTAATTTTATCAAAATTCAGTTGACAACAATTTTAATTATTAAGCACAAATTCATTGATTTGAAATATCAGAAAAAAGGAAAGCAACTATTGGGGACACTTGTAATTCCACAACATACTTTTCCAACTTTTCCTAATGCAAAATTCTTTGCTACCAATCCAAAAACACCAATTGAACATAAGCCCCTTTTATTCCCAAAATATGGTACACAAAAAATAACCTCAAAACAAGTATACCCAAAAAATGACTAATCTTACTCATTGGGTGGATTAAAACTGCAAGACTGCACAAATTAGTTTTGTCACCCTCCTTGTGTGTAGTTTCGAATGAAAAATCTTCTTCCAAAGCCATATCTATCTCAATGCATCAAATTTTTCAAGCCCAAAATCCTTCTAGAAGGTCATTAACATTCTTATCTTATAGCAGCCATTAGCATACACACTCATAGCTTTCTCAAATCTTGATTCTTTGTTAATTCAAAATTTTCTTTGTATCCACAGTTCTCCTAATTCCCATGCCATAACCTAGCTATAATTCTTTCTTGCTTGATAGCTGCCTATATGACTAGAGCATTATTCTGTAACAGATCCATTGTTTGCACAGACCACCATTTAGTAATCAATGTTCCAATATATATCTTCAAGCATAGGCCAAGATAGAACCAGCTAAGGAATTGGGTTTCAGTTTTGTGTTCCATGTCTTAGAGGAGATCCAAGGTTGAAATCTATCATGAAGGACAAGAAATGGGGAAAGATAAAAAATTCATAGGTTCTGACATGGAAAAAAATTAAGAGAAATGCAAAGGAAATTGGAGCAAAGTTTTCCTTTCCCAACCGCCAAAGAGTCTAAGTAAAAAAAACTATGAATGATTAACTACAGTTTCCAATGCCCACAGTGGAATCTTTGATCGATTTGATTGGATGAGCATTCAAATTTCAGTTACTCTACTTTTACGTCGTGTGGTTGTCCCATATTGTTTCACAACCTCCTTTGAGCAACACTCAATATAATAGGTCACAGGATATAGTGTGAGTATTCATGAATTATATTATATTGAGTGTTACACAAAGGATGTTTGTCTCTTTGAGGAAGCCAATGATATTCTATTATGAAGTTATGTCGAATTCAATATAAAATATATTTTGTCTTTCAATTTGAAATTATGATAAATAGATAGCCTTGAGAAATTACTTGCAATATACAAGATCCACTAAGATCAAGCCATCAATTCAGGTAAAACAACTACTGTTTCAAACAAGATTCAAATATTAGTAGAAAAGTTTCACAAGTCCTTCAGAAGAGGATTTGCACAATCATTTTGAACTAAATTTGAGAGGAATGCACAAGAAGGAAGAACAACAAAGCCCTTCAGAGATAGAGGCTAAAGTTGTTTTGAGAGCAAAGCACAATGAAGTAGAACATCAAAATAAATGATGAAAATAGTATTTCAGGTCCTCCAAAGATGGAGGATTTGATTAGTCCTCTGATTTCTATTGCTTTGGATAATAAAGGGAATTTTCAATCCACACCTTGTCCCTCAATTTAAGGTTTGGATGACTTTTATTAAATATGTAGACTAAGGATGTAGATAGGTGCCCTTTAGAGCCTTATATTGTAAGCTTCGATCACAGTTTTAAGTTTTGTAATATTGCTTAGGCTGTAATGTACGTCATAATTTTGATAACTGAACCTGGCCATAGTTCAGCATGTGAAACACTCCTAAAACTGATAGTAAATATCCAAAGGTCATGTGCTTGGAAATGAATAAGAGTGTTAGAGCTTTCCCCTATGGAAACAAGCCTCATTTGGTTGACCAATTGGGCTTGCATATATAGATCAACATGGACAACAATAAGTTGGTAGGAATAAAATAGGATTAAGCTCCTCTCTCCAACACCAAAAAAACCTCCTAAGTTCTAAGTTAGCGCCTGCAACTTGAGTTGCTAAATATGTGATAAGGTAGCATGCATCCACATGATACACTTGCCCACTAAGTGAAATGTGTGAAATTTTACAAGTTTGATGAAGAGGGCACATAAAAAATTTCTATCTCAGAAAGACAATGATGAGATTGGATTTTTTTTTAATGCAGTTATATGACCACCATGGAACCATCCTCATTTTCCTACAAATGTGCCTTGTCACTCTACTTTGTAACTTTTATTTTTTTGTGCATTTGCTACGTTGCCCGTGATGCAACTAACAACCTCACTGCTCATATTAGCATCTGCAAACCAAACAATAGTCTAGAGCATGCCATTCAATATTGTGCATAAGAACCATTCAGTTTTATTCAATCATATATCATAAATTTCCACAAAAAAGGTTTATTCTATCCTCAATTGAGGCACTGATATTCTATCATTGAATTTGGAATCATCACAAATTTGAGGCTTACACTGAACTGGGCACCGCAGTAATCAAGCAATATCCTTCCATGACTTATCTATCAAAAAACTTATATTGGAACATCCTTTGCTTCAAAGGATTATTCTCTCTGGTAATAGAAAATTTTCCTCTTATTCTCTATCATTTTCTATTTAGTATCTACCAAAGCTAATTGCAAAGCATCTCTAAGTGACCTCAATCAATCCACTTGATGGGAATATGTGACTGGATGAATCAATCTTGGTTTTTAACAAATCTTTATCATTTTTGCACTATCTACATCCATTTCTATTACAGGGCTTTGAATAAATTGTCTAAACTTAAAAAGAACCATTATCAGTGTTTATAGATATTATTCTACATCAAAATAGCAAATTAAAAGGTGATGCAACTATTTCTTAACTGCTGTTGATCTGCTCTTAATTTAGTGTTGATCTACTATGGATCTGCTTAGTAGTCTTTGTAGGAGGTAATTTAGGAATTGATGTGTTAGTTCTTAGTAGTCTTCTTAGGAGTTAGATTACTCTGTTTTGAACTTCTGTTACATTGCAGTCTCCGTGGGAGTTAAATTAGGGGCCTTTTTTGTGGATTTAGGGGATAGCTAGTAAGAGAGGAATTAGTTTTTGAAGAGTGCAATGATCTGATTCTGAATAATGAAAATAGAGTATAGTATGAAGGAGTAAGAATCTCAATATTTTATTTTTATCTCTATTTTATTGTGCTTATTTCCTTTGTATTACAAAAGGCAAGTTTGTTAATTTGCAGGATCTGAGAAATCATCTGCAAGATGAAGATACATAGTCAGGAATATGGAAGGTGAAGATACTCATTCCAATGCTAATAAAAAATTTAACTGCTGAAGTAAAATGAACCATATGGAAACTAACTATTGCTCGAAGTTGAAACAAAAATATTAATCAGAAGGTGGAGTCATTCAAAACCATTCAACTTGACCAACACATCAAGGACCCATTGACCACAAACGTATTTTTCAATTCTATCCCAAAGAGATTTTGCGAATTTGCATTGCTTCTGGTTCACCATTTGGACAATTTGCTTGAATGGCCTTGGTTTCCATTCCCTTACAAATTCTTTTGTTCATGTCAAAATCAATGGCATCAATGGCATCTTTGTGGCCAAAAATATTTTGAAAAGCACGTGAAACCATTAAACATTGATTGTTATGGTTTGGAGATAGACTTCCCTATGGATTATCCATCAATGAACAACTACATGGTGGTCCTTCCTATTGGTGAAGCCCTCTAATGAAAAATAGAAAGACTTTGCAAGCATCTAGAGGTAGAACCAACAAATAATGTGTGGGGTGTATTGGTCATGAAAGGAATGCTCACAGCTGATAGTCAATGTGTTAACAATGGATAGCAATAAAACTTATTAAGACTAATTGTTGACATGTCATCTGGAAGTTCTCTGTAAGGGATTTATCAGCCTCATGAATGCTTCCACAAGCATGCTTAAAATAGAGGACAGGATAAAAAAATATGGTTGAAGCCATTTTCAATGTTTATCAATCTTCTGATACACAGCACAAATGTCCAACCAAAAATTTTTCTCTCCAAATAAGAGATTGTTTATTCTCAAACCTTATTAATATATTATTTTAATGGCAAAGGTCTTCAGACCAACTAGGAATTCGAACAAACCCTATTAGAATAAGAAAGAATCCTATCAATATCAGCATATTTGTCATCTAGTGAATATATGAGATGATGTCCATCTATAAACTTCAAGTGAACTGTTGGCTTGCACCAGACTCTGAACTTTAGCAAATGACCTGTCATGTCATTGTCACTTGCATCAACGACATTTGTGCCTAAAAATAGTTGAGCCTTATGAGATGGCCTACACACCAGAATGATCTACATTCCCACTATTTTCAAATTTTTAATTTTCCAATTTCCATGTAATTATAATGTGACCAAAAAAATGTGCAAAAATTTCCACTTAAAATTATAGTCTTCTAGTAACCAAACACCTCTGCTAATGGAGCTCGAGGTTATTTCCCTGCTAGGGCACAAGCTAAATAGACTTCTCCTTATAAAAATGAAAAACATGACATAACCTATTTGTTGGAAATTTGTATGTGTTGCCAATCAGAGGACCAAGTTCAAGTTCAAGTGTGAATCTGTAATACAAGAAAATAAAAATAAAATACATCGTTAATGTGGGGCCGACGTGAGCTCAAACGCTTAGGCTAAAATATAAACTTTCTTAAGTACGTTAATGGTATTATTCAATAATAAAAAAAAATGAAAGGAAAAAAAATCCTAGGGTCTAAGGCAAAGGGAGTATCAAATCCTACAACAAACGCTTATTGCCCAGGTAGTGGAATTTTACTTCAATTTTCCAATTACAGTCACAACAATTATTGATGAAGTCACAACATTCCTAACATAATTCTTATTTGATTATTATATATTTTTTATAAAATTTCAATAAGTAAAATACCAGAGTCCTCCCTACCTATGCAAAAATGGGAGCTTTGGGACGGGCTATGAACTTGCACCAAAGCATAATGGTAGGGGAATTTTTGTCAGATGTTATAGTTGGATATGCTCTGGTAGACATATATGCAAGATGTGGAATCATAGACAAAACACCTGAATTGTTTGATAGAATGCCTCAAAGAGATGTCATCTCATGGAATGAAATGATTGATTACAGAATGTGCACAAAATGGATTTTGCAAGGAACCTCTCAAAATATTTGAATTAATGAAGCACTCTGGAACACATCCTAACATTCTATTTTCAATGCAATCAGGGTGGTTTTTTAAAATTTTACACCCTTCTATGTTCAAGTGTTGCAGCTGTGACAGGTTGCCAATGAATTAGGGAGGCTATTTAAATCTATACACCCTACCATGTTCAAGTGATGCAGCTGTGACAGGTTGCTAATGGAATCAAGGAGCTTATTTAAACGTCCACACCCTTCTATTTTCAAGTGTTGCAGCTGTGATAGGTTGCCAAATGAATCAGGGAGCTTATTTAAATGTCCACACCCTTCTATGTTCAAGTGTTGTGTTGCAGCTATGACAAGTTGCTAATGAAATCAAGGAGGTTATTTAAACTGTGACAATATTTTATTTTTAAGTGTTGCAGTTGTGATAGATTGTCAATAGAATCAAGGAGGTTATTTAAACCTTTAAAATGTCCTATTATATTCAAGTGCTACAGCTGTGAGAGGTTGACAATGGAATTGGAGAGGTTATTTAAACCTATGCAACTTTCTATTTTCAAGTATTGCAGATGTGATAGGTTTCCAATGGAATCAGGAAGGTTATTTAAACCTCTACAGTCTTCTATGTTCAAGTGCCACAGCTGTGACAGGTTGCCAATAGAATCAGGAAGGTTATTTAAACCTCTACAGTCTTCTATGTTCAAGTGCTACAACTGTGACAGGTTGCTAATAGAATCAGGGGGGTTATTTAAACTTTTACACATTTCTATGTTCAAGTGCTACAACTATGACAGGTTTCCAATGGAATGAGGGAGGTTATTTAAATCTATATGTACCCTACCATGTTCAAGTGATATAGTTATGACAGGTTTCCAATGGAATTAGGAAGGTTATTTAAACGTTCACACCCTTCTATGTTCAAGGTTGCAGTTGTGACAGGTTGCTAATAGAATCAAGGAGGTTATTTAAACCATGACAATATTTTAGTTTTGAATGCTACAGGTGCAATAGATTGTCAATAGAATCAATGAGGCTATTTAAACATTTGAAACTTCCTATTATGTTCAAGTGTTAAATTTGTGATAGGTTGAAAATGGATAGGAGTTGTTTCATAGCATATAAGAATAAATATCTACTATTGAATCCAAATGCACATAAGGTGTTTCATAGCATATAAGAATAAATATCTACTATTGAATCCAATGACCTCTTGAGGATTCAGTTATAAGCTTTCTTGTGGAGCCAAGGCCTTCTTGGGTTTGAATCTGTTGAACTTCCTGAACTTGGAGTTAAGTCTGTTTGAAATGCTTTGTCTCAATTTCCACCTTCTTGTTTGATCTGGCTATTAGCATACTCGTCTTTCCATTAACATTGTCATGACAGTTTTAAACCAGATCTGTTATTTTCTCATCTATTTTTTAACAAAATTGTGGCCACTCTATGCTCTTTCCTGTACTAAATAGTAAATACTTTGACCACCAGTGCACACCATATAATTCTAAATCGGTGCATCCCATCATAACACTTAAATAATCATATTTTCTTCTCGAGATTTGAATATCATAAGCAAACAACCTTGAGCTAAGAAATAGTTATGGAAGTTTTTTAAAGACATCAAGATATGATATTATGTGGATGTGTTACTACAATAATATAAAAGTATTATAATTTAAGAAAAGCATACAAAAGCAAATATATACATTTTGCAGAAATCAAGACACAATGTGGAAAAGTTGAATTATCAATTACCATTTTCTCTAAATATTACTAATTTTTTTTTAACAATTTGTCAGTGCCAACATGCCAATGTTGATATGCATTATACATCATGATAATAGTGAAATATTTACACTGAGTTGTCATTATTCACCTTGGAAACAATCATCCTATCTAAATTGTTGACATATGCTAACTTGATCATGAGTCCAATAAGTTTGTTAGAGATTTCATTTCATAACTTTCTATCTACCGTATAATAATGAGGCCATTTGTAAATGTTGAAAGGAACTATATATATTTGTGGATCTCCATTTAAATCACAGTAGAATAATACACCAATCTATGTGCATATATAAATGTATATGTATTATGATATTTTTCACAATTGATATCTAGTATGATGAATCTGTATTCTACTCTTTTTCAAAAAATGTTGCACTTGACCCATGCAAATTGATTTTTTTTTTTTGAGGTAACTGATTCTGTTGCAGGCTTAATGAATCTAGATAGTAACTGGGGGTGAGGGAATGATTTAAGGTAATGAATTACAATGGATATTGCAATTAGATAGCCATGCTATGGCAATGCCTCTGGAAATCACCCAGATGAAGCACATCTGTATATGGTCTTTAACTAAATTTGTGTTGGCTATGTTAGATAGAGATGCAGTAGGGAATTCCTGGAGTATCATGTAAATTTTAAAACAACCTAGAGGCATTTATAAGATAAAAAGCAAGAAACAAGAGAGCATTTCCCATGGGCCATATTGAACTATGGAGGGTATACAGATGGGATATACAAAATATTGAGGAATTTTCTCAAGAAATCATGTCTCATAGAATCCATTAGGGAGATAGGCTGGAGTAAAAATGGACTAATATGCAGGTTTAGTTCTCTCTTCATCCTAATGGTTTTCTGAAATGAACTTCTTTGAGGTGTAATTTATCTATTTTGTTATGTGTTGAGGATTAGCTAGAGCTACATTTTATACATTTTAAATAGCTATAAGCATAGATAGTTCTCAAACGCGCCTGTGGTACCGCATCATCATTAAAAAATTCTCACTGCAATAGCACTACAATTCCTTAGGCATTACTTGATAAATAATAAAAAAATTGAAATAATTTGTTATTGTTTTGGAACCTGTACATTTATGCATCTTTGTAAGCTGTTGTGTTGTTTCCTACGAGTTTAATCTTGTCCATTGAATTTGGCTTTAAATTTGGAACACGGTTTGGATTAGAAGTCATGTTTGAGGAGTTTCTTGTTTTATTATAATTTGGCTGGGATTTTTATCCAGCTTCTTCCACACATAGACTGCATTAATATATATTCATTAACACGAGGAATAGACACATTAAGACTAGCTTGAATCACAATCAGTTTACTTTGTCACTAGTCTACAGCATGTTGGATATTGACTTTACTACTAGTAGCCTAGTTGATGAATGAACATTGGTTGGGTTTGATTATCTATCTTCTGTCCTTATAGTCTGCTTTATTGACAATATCTTTTTGGATGGTTGTGATTTCTTTGTGCTTAAGGAGCTTTGCTTTAAAGAGCACTCTAGTCTTTAATTGCAGTAGTGGCATTAGAGATAACCTAAGATATTGTCATGTTAGAAACATGCAACTATCTAAGTCATCCATGGAAGATTTATTATTCCATTTCCCCAAGAGAAAAATTGCATTCAAGATTGGAAGGGTGTCTTGCTTTGTCAAACTATTTTTTTGGGCAAATCTAGTGAGTTGAGTTGCAGAGAAAACTGCTTGCACATGTTTGAGAGTTTTACAAAAAAAAAATTGGGTTTTTTCCCTTGTTCTACCACCTTTCCAGAACATACTAAATTTTTTAATTTTTTCACAGGACATAAAAGTTATGACTGTTTAAGTGCTGCCCTATTTAGTGTTTTCAACATATTGAAATCAATGTGATTTTATGATAAAAATATCCAATTCAATGGGTATTATCTTTAAATGGAAATGCATTATTATGTTATAGAGTGTACAAAATAAATGATATATTTCCTTTTGGACCAATTTCTAAAAAGGGTTCTAGTTTTGAGGGATTTGCAAATGAGGAGGTAAGACACTCCATCTCTTGAAATTCGTGTCTTTTCTAATGTGGTGAGGTTGGACCAATTTCTAAAAAAGGGTTCTAGTTTTGAGGGATTTTCAAATGAGGAGGTAAGACACTCCATCTCTTGAAATTCATGTCTTTTCTAATGTGGTGAGGTTGGCCTGCATAATTTCTCAACCCCTATAAAAGTTCACTTTTGGTGTATATAAACTAACAGTGCATCAACAATCAACCTCTCTTTTCCGGTTCATAATATAAGAGTTTCTTGCAAATGATTCACATTTAATTTTTTTCGTTTTGCATTTTTTATGCAATAGTATTCATGTTTAATTGGTGCAGAGGTTGAAAGCAAAGATCTTTTCCATCCTTTTTCATTTTTCCTCTCATTCTGAAAATGAAACTTAGAGAGATTTGTAATGCCAAGAAAGTGCATAAGATAAGATTAAGAGAAAACATGCAATACACATCTAAATGCAAATCTAATGCTAAGCAACAAAGAACAAAGGAAAGTAAAAACGTGAACAAACTGAAACAATCTCACCAAATTCGTATGTATTTCCATGATTCATCTCGATTGCTCTTCTCCATTTTGCTTGTGTACTATAATTTCCCTCGGATTTCTCGTAAGTTCGTGCAAGTATAGCCTAAGATAGTGATTAGAAAAACATCGAAGATTCAAGATTAAGTGCTCTCAAAAGTCATAAGATTTCCCGAGTTTTCGAGAGAGATTGGAATGATGAAGGATAGATCAATTTATAGAAAATTGGTTATTCGAACAACAGGCCAAGATTGAAAGATCAACGGACGGTTGAGATCGACTGATTAGACATGCATTCTGATAACTGTTAGTGATGACATGAGTGATATAAATTAGAAATAGAATTAAAGATTAAATAAATGATTTAATCTTCTAGTTTGGTATTTGAAAACAGAAGAATTATCTTTGCATGACAAAGATAAAAATGGATTAAAGCAACTCTTTGTTTGAATACACACACAAGGTTTAATTAATTAAATAGGAATATTTAATTAATATGCATGTACACACAATTGAGTTAGCACTGGACAATTGAATGATTTGACGAAGAGATTACTCGAGAATGCCACTCAAACATTAAAGCAAGAGTTAACTGAGTGATTTGAAATAGATCTTTGATTCGAGTAAAAGTGAATACTTAGATAACTCACACAATTTATCTAAATATAGAGGAATGCGTTAAAATAGAATTCATGAATTAAATAATTCATTTAATTCAAGACTCGATCTTTGAAGAATAATTAAATAAATAAGATTTATTTAATTAAGTGATGAAGGGATTTAAATGAATAATTAAATAAATAAAAGAATTTATTTAATTATAGTTGAAATATGATAAAGAGTAAATTAAATAATAATTTATTTAATTTGACAAGAAGAATAAGGTTAATTAGTAACATAATTAAATAAAAAACGTTTATTTAATTAATCAGATAGAATAAAGAAAAGTGTGAATTAATTAAATAATTAAGATTATTTAATTAATAGGAGAAATGAAGACTATAGAGAATAATTAAATAATTGATATTATTTAATCATGACCATGAAGAATACAAATTATGAAGAATATTGAAGTCGCAGGCTTAAACCAGATTTCGGTGTCTACATTTGCCCCTCTTTGATACAATGTCATTTTGGCATTGTGTCAAAGAAAATCGATATGAAATATGCCCCAATAATGCCCAAGTGTAAAATAGGTGAAGGTATGCCCCCTCGGGAAAATTGACAAATTTTCAAAAAAGTTCAGAAAAAATTGCAAATGATCCCGATTAGTCCATTGGATAGCCATAAATGCACTGGAGTTGACGGAATTGAGGTTGGAAATGTTAGGGACGGGTACGGGTTAATAGAAACTGGAAGCCGATGCGGCCAGTAGGAAAGAAATGCCACCTAAGCCCTAGGTATATATAGAAATTGGGGTAAAAATCAATTCATTTTCACCCACCTAGCCTTAGAATTAAGATTTTGCTCTGCACCCACAGCGAGGATGTCGCCCGTTCCGAACACTCACCATCGCGCATACAGGATCCAGACCTTCCAGAGGCCAGCTGACGCAAACCCCTTGGTATGTACCTCAATCTTTCCCTTTGAAATTTTTTGCATTGCATGTGTTTTTTATGCATTTAATGTAAGTTTTTGTTATGCGTCATTTTAATAAATAACCGCATATGATTGCGCAAATGATGCATCTGTCTACGGAACAACGCATTTGCGATTTTATGTTAACTATTTTTCATAGCTTGTGTGCGGTTCACCACATGTGTAGATTTATGAACCGCATTTAAAATTTTGCATCGCATTTGCATTTAGAATAGCTGCATTTGTTTATTTTTAAATGTAGTTGAAATTTTGCATTGCATTTGATTAGTTTGAAACAAATTTGAATATGCCTCAACGCAATGTTATTTATTTCAACGTAGTTGTTTTAGTGCAATGCACTTGTGATATAATTAGCCACATTTGAAAAATAACGACGCATGTGAATAATAAAATGACGCATGTGTATTTTATGTACCGCATATGTGAAATAGCGACGCATGTGAAAAAGAATGACGCATGTGCAAAATAACGACGCATTTGATTTGTAGTTAAGATAGTCATTTTGCACTAGAATAGATGATTGATGCTGACATGAGGCATGTATAATGCCATTGCAGGTTGTGCTAGATACAATATATACCCGAGAGTCGAGGCCAACGACTTTTCGGTTCAGGGACAGCTTGCGGAGTGTAGAGTGACGTTTCCTCTGGCACCTTGGTCTACTTCACGTGACAGACATGCCCTAGATTCGGGTGAACCATGGATTATTGACAGCTTTGTGTGAGCGGTGGCACTCAAAGACATCATCTTTTCACCTACCGACTGGAGAGGCCACTGTCACCTTAGAGGATGTCTACAGGATCCTCAGACTTCCTATTAGAGGCACACATGTGACGTATGATACCCAGAGGGGTGCAGCCGAGATGTGCAGATACTACCCACATGCAGACATTAGGCAGTTAGGATTTGATGACTATGAGATTAGGTGGTGTGTGTTGCCTCAGAGGTATAGGAAGCTAGACTGTCTATTGTGTACTTTGATAGGTGGTATAGTGCTTCCTGATCGTCAAGGTCATGGTTTTCCTGTGGGGTGGGGGGAGATGCTTGTAGGGATGCTAGAGAGACGTGAGGTGTATGCATGGGGTCCCTGTCTGCTTGGGATGTTATACTTTCATTTGCATGATATTGCCTACCGAGATGCACAGTCTATGAGTTGTGGTACCACGCTCCTGATGGTATGGGCGTGGGAACACATTGTGATCTTTTGGCCACCGGTGACAGTAGATGTACCACATGGTGCTCCGTACGCCTTCCGTTATGCAGGGGCGAATACTCAGCCTCACATAGGAGATATAGGTTATTTCAGGCATGCTATAGACACGATGGTGCATTTTACATGGAGACCATACTTGGGTTGCGCCAATTGGTCAGACGAGGATGAGCATTTTCCGTTTTTCTGACAGGTACAGTTTCTAATTGGGCGGATAGTGTCACATGTCCACATCATAGAGAGTCATTTTCTAGATCGTGTACTGCGGCAGTTTGGAGAGGTACAGGATGTACCGAGAGGACGGGCAGAGTTTGCGAGATCATCGCGAGAGATCCCCCTATGGGGTCTAGAGATTCTTGTTGCCACAATAGAGGCCGACATTGATGCACTATAGGCAATTCCATGGGGATGGAGGGATGGTCCAGTAGATCCAAGGACCACAAAGGAGTATGATTAGTGGTGGGCAGTACACAGACCAATTCCGTTGACAGATCCAAAGCAGCTAGCGTCGGTAGAGCGGCGAGGGACAGGTCCACGAGGCAGGCATGGTAGAGGTAGAGGTCAGGGAGACAAAGGAGGCCGTGGTGATGGAGGAGATGATGGCTGAGGTAGATGGCGTGGGGGCAGGAGAGGGAGATGTAGTCGGAGGGGACGAGGGCAACCATTGTCACCGATCCATGAGGAGGGACGAGGAGATGAGGATGTGGCCATACCAAACATTGGTAGAGGAGGAGAGGAGGTGGATGCTGCAATAGGGGGAGAGGAGGTACAACCTATGGAGGCGGCTATTCTAGACATCCCAGCAGAGGAGCAGGTAGGTATCGAGGAGGTAGACAGAGAGGAGGTAGAGATTGATGCCTTAGGTTTGTTGGGCGCCTACCAGGAGGATGATGAGGAGGATGATGATCATGAGAGAGAGATTTAGGATCAAATCCTAGAGGAGTTAGATGAGGAGGAGGATGGGGTAGTGAGGGGCAGATAGGATGAGACAGGGGCAGTGGATCTAGACACAGATATAGTGCATGCTCAGGTTGCATCCTTGGAGGAGAAGATGAGAGTCTTGATGTCAGAGAGGGATGTATATCAGATGGAGAGGGACAGAGCAGTGATGGATAGGGATCAGGCCATAGCTCAGAGATAGGAGATTGAGCAGAGATTTACAGAGCTCAAGGCATTGTGCACAGGACCATCAGTCACTTTTTCCAGAGAGCTAGTCAGAGCCAGGGAGAGAGAGAGATATTATCAAGATCTTTATGAGGCAGAGGTTCTGCCAGAGAGACGGGCTCCTAGTTTCTCAGAGGCACATAGTAGCAGGTCCTAGACCAGGACCCACACTAGGACAGTTAGCATAGAGGGGGTGGAGCAGCCACGCAAAGCAGGTCCGTATGACAGACCTCCTTCAACTCACAGGTCGTTGGGTTCCCATCATCATTCCTCCACACACTCTAGGAATGATAGCAGTGGTAGTTCAGGATAGGGATACTTTTTGAGATGCATCGAGACATTGTATTATGATCCTATAGCCTGCGGGCTTCCATGTATTGTTGATACATTATGACATTGTGATGTGACACGGTTGAGCGAGATATATATATATATATATATGATTTTGGTAGTGATTCTCATGATATGCATTTCTATGTATTAATTATGTCATTGTTTATTTATACATGTGATGTTTATATGACATGTTTTTATGATGGATGATGATATCTATTTTATGGTGTGTATATGCAGCTAATGATATAATGTTGATTCTATATGATGTATGCGGTTTATAAATTATGAGATGCAATATGATGTTATATGTATAATGCCATCTACATGTAATGCTTATACAAATGTAATATAATGCATATATTTACAGTTGCTTTGTACATGGAATGCCTATGATATGTATTGTTTGATGATGAATGTCTATTATGCCATGATGATCTAGATATGAAATATGCCTATTTGTATGCATTTTTCTAACATGTACGTTGATGCAGAATGATGTATAATGTTTTGTGTCACAGGACTCCGTCATAATGCAAGAAAGAAGAACTGTTAGCGTGGAAAGAAAGATCGAGAAAGAATGAAAGACATGAGATAGATGTTAGTATTAGCAATCTTCGATGTTTTGCTGTATCACAAAAGGTATTGCACTTTATCATCATTGGGCGGTACTAATACAAATGGAGAAAAACACCATGATACGACATAAATCAAGGTGTGCAAGGTCATCCACTTGCTAATAACAGACAGTCACAGACAAAGATTGTCATTAACTCATACTAAGGGCACAACTTGCCCCAGTCTTTTTTTTAGGACAAACCACAGACAGCAAAAAAAGTAAAAGATGGGTCATGAGACATTATTGCTCGTCTAAATCCTTCATGGGACATCCTTGAGGAAACTAGTATCATGACTCAAAATCAAATTTAAAAGATAGTCGACAGACAACAGTCCAAGAAAATAGAATTTGGATACATCGTTGCTTCTCTAAATCCTTCATGGGACATCCTTGAGAAAGCTAGTAACATAATTCCCATCATAATGTCAAATGAAAAGATAAGATAAATAAGTCGGAAAGTCAAAAAGCCAGTAAAATATTTGCCAAAACTTGATCTTGTTTGTTTGAGTCATTTTAATTGATAAAAGAATTGATTGGTAGAGCCTGATTTCAGGAGATACACATACCAGATAAGACTGTGAATCTGGTTTCAATGTTATGACTATCTGTATAAGGCATGACAAAGCCTGGTTTCAAAAAGACATGTATCGTATAAGACATTGAGTCAGATGTCTTTTATGTGATAACCTGTGTAAGGTTATGTTTGATTGTTTGACAATGTTGATTACGTAGGAAGGACTCATCCTGTATAAGATATAGATTGTTTTGTCGATATCAGTATTAGGAAGGAATCATCCTAAATAAGATACCGGTTGGTTGCTGTGATGATGTTTGTTTCTAGGAAGGACACATCCTGTAGCAAACATTAGTTGATCTGTTTTGGTTGTTTTTGTTTGGCAAGTTGTTTGATTTGACTTAGAGACATTGCTGACTTGTTCACCAGATTGATGCATGACTTGATAAGATGTGTTGAAAATTGAATGTGTGTGATGACAAACCCTAAAGGATTGACCTAGTGCAGCCTCGGGGGCTCATCGATTGATGGCATTTCCTACGTTGTACATGTAGAGACCTCGTAGTTCGAATTGACTTTGACTAACAAGACTGACTACAAATAGAAGACGTGTGTGAAAATGAATACGACGAACCCTAATGGACTGACCTAGTGCGGCCTCGGGGGCTCATCGATTGATGGCCTTGCCTACATTGTACACGTAGATACCTCGTAGTTCGACATGACCCATGACCTTGTCATATAGACATATGGATTGAATCATGATTTTATACAGGCAAACCTAAACAGACTGACCTAATGCCTCAGGGGCACATCGACAGACGGCCTTGCCTACGTCCAGTCGTAGAGGCAACGTAGTTTGACAAATGACAAAGACTGACAATTGTGATTGACTCTGACTCTATTTTTGGATTTTTGAAATGTTTTGATTTTTTTTGTCCTTTTGAAGTTTTCTGATGTTTTTGGTGTTTTCTCAGGTCATTTTGCGATGTTTTTGGATTTTCCATGGTTTTACGTCTTCAACATAGCCAATGTAAGAACCAATATGACACAGGTCAAGTGTCTGCCCCCAGTCAAGTATAAGACCAATTGATTATGAATAGGGTAAAATGGGGGATATGAAATGCACTCGATGTCAATCATTCCAAGTTATGGGAAAGACTACCACTTATTATGAATGGTATATACAAGCGATGGGTATGAACGATAAGGGATATGTACAAGGATAGTCAGTATGTACAGGGATAAGGACTATGTATAGGGTAGTGGGCTATGTACAGGCCCATGGACTATATACAATGATAAGGACTAGATTAGAATAATAGTAGACAAAGGAGCAGAGTTAACTACACATGGCACCTGTTTGCTAGGTTTTCACCATGGTACCTATCCAGAGCGCCACCGAAGTGGTTTTCACTATTGGATGAATGATTTGTCTTTACTATTTTCTAGATTATCTAATTTTTTTTATTTTTTTTTGGTGTTACCAAGACGCCTGTTTGCTAGGTTTTCACCTTGATAACGATTTTTGTGATTTTCTATTTTTTTTTTATTTTTGCTAATTAAGACAAAGCTCTCATAAGCTATGCATAGAAGCTTTTCAGATGTAGACTATTGATTGGTGAGGACAATGGTTCCCCTCCAGGAGTAGAGAGTTGGTACGCTCCTGATCCAAAAGCTTTTGTAACAATATAAGGTCCTAACCAATTTGGTTCAAACTTTCCTGGTTTTTCTCTTTCTGCTTGATTCTTTGGGTTCTCCATTAAAACCAGGTCACCAATGTCAAAGTTTTTGTTCAATACCTTCCTGTTATAGCTACGATGAAGGTGATTCTGATATGCTTGAAGATGGTCTAGTGCCTTCTGTCTTTGCTCATCCAGGAATTCTAGCTCATGGAGTCTCGATACTCGGTACTCTTGATCATCAATGTGGCCTTTCAGGGATACCCTTAGGGAAGGAATCTCAACCTCAATAGGCAGAATAGCTTCAGAACCAAATACAAGTGAATATGGAGTAGCACCAATGGGAGTACAGATACTTGTGCGATAAGCCCATAAGGCAGGGTTAAGCTATAAATGCGAGTCACGACCAACATCATTGACAATCTTCTTAAGGATTCTAATGATGGTTTTGTTAGATGCCTCTACTTGGCCGTTACCTTGTGGGTAGTATGGAGTGGAAAAGTGATGTTGGCTATGAGATTCATCACACAAGTGGGGGACTTCTTGGTTCTTAAATGGGCGACCATTATCAGTGATTATGGACTGAGGGACACCATATCGATAGGTGATTTAGTTCAGGATAAATTTAGAAATCTGTGTGTTGGTAATGTATGTCATAGGAATGGCTTCAATCCACTTCGTAAAATACTCAGTGGCAGTGATAATGAATTTGTGCCCATTAGATGATGTGGGGTGGATCTTACCTATGAGGTCGAGTCCCCATTGGGCAAAGGGCCATGGTGAGGTTATAGGACAGAGCTCTCGTGCTAGCGCATGTATCAAGTCTCCATGAAATTGGCATTGGTGGCATTTCGTTACAAAGACATATGAGTCTTTTTCCATAGTAGGCCAGTAATAACCCAGTCTCATAATCTTTTTGGCTAAGGTAGGACCGCTAGAATGGGAACCACATATACCCTCATGCACCCCATGCAAGGTTGCTTGTGCTTCATTAGAATCAAGACATCTCAGTAGGGTATTATCTAAGGCACGTCTATATAGGGTGTCTCTGACGATGGTGTATTTGGCTGACTTGCGAGGAATGCCCTATGTTGGTTATTTGATAGGCCAGTGGGTATGACTTCGACATGAAGGTAATCATAGATATCTTTGTACCATGGGGAATCAGGACTAACAATGTCACACACCATTTCAGAATCTAGGATATCGTAGGCTAGGACCAAAAGCTGTTCTACCAAGAACTCAAACTTAGGCACGTTGTTAGGAATGTCAAGAAGTGATGCAATTGTAGCCATAATGTTTGCTACTCTGTTCAAAACATGAGGTATCTGATGAAAGTTGACTTTGTCGAAGTACTCCTTAAAGCTATCAGCCATGCATTTGTAGGGGGCAAGCTTCTCATCCTTAGTCTCATAATCATCATTTACCTATCTGATTACCAGTTGGGAATCGCCATATACCTGTAGGTTCTTAATTTTCCACTTGACTTCCATGCATAACCCTATCACTAGAGCTTCATACTCTACCATGTTGTTAGTGCATGGGAATGCAATCCTGAATGACTTAGGGATGGAATAACCCTGTGGTGTGATAAACAATATCCCAGCCCTTGAACCATGATTTGTATGTGAGCCATCAAAGTATAGTTTCCATGTGGTATTTGTATCCATTGTAAATATAAACTCATCAAGAAAGTCTGCAACTAATTGATGATCTGCCTGTATGGGTACGTCAGCTAACTGATCAGCAATTACCTGTCCTTTAATAGCCTTTCTCTCTATATAATGGATATCATACTCACTAAGTATCATAACCCATTTGGCCAGTCGTCCTGTTAATGCTGCCTTGCTGAGAAGATATTTCAGAGGGTCTATTTTAGCAATCAGCATTGTTTGATGGTTTAGAATATAGTGCCTCAGTTTTTGGGTAGCAAATACGACTTCAAGACAGGCATGCTCAATGGTACTATAGTTGAGCTCATAACCTACCAAAGTCCGACTGATATAATAGATTGCCCTTTCATGACCATCATCGTCATTCTATGCAAGCAATGCTCCGAGTGATGAATGGGTTGCCGTAATGTAAAGAATCAATGGTCTTCCTTCAACAGGTGGCATTAAGACAGGTGGTGTGAGTAAATATTCTTTAATCAGTTGAAAAGCCTCTCCACACCTAGTTGTCCATGCAAAGGGTACTCCTTTCTTAAGTAGATGTTGAAAAGGATGTTTCTTATCCACTAACTGCACTATAAATCTTTTGATAGATTGCAACCTTCCTTGTAATTTCCTTAGTTGACTAAGATTAGTGGTGGAGGCATGTCCATGATTGCTTTTACCTTAGCCGGATCCACTTCAATTCCTTGTCTAGAAATGATATAACCTAACAGCTTTCCTGACTTGACTCCAAACACACATTTCTTTGGATTGAGTCTCACTTTATACTTCTCCAGCCTCTGAAATATCTTTTCTAAAACCTGTAAATGTTCTACCCTTGTCTTCTATTTTACAATAAGGTCATTGACATAATCCTCCATAAGAGTGTGTACTAAATCATGAAAGATAGTAGTCATGGCACATTGATAGGTTGCTCTAGCATTCTTGAGTCTGAAGGGCATAACATTCCAGCAATACGTTTCCCAAGGACAAGTGAAAGTTGTCTTAGGTTGGTCTTCAGTTGCAATTCTGATCTGGTTATATCCTGAAAATCCATCCATAAGGGACAACATCTCATACCCTGCTGTCATGTCAACTATCATGTCTATGTTAGGCAAAGGGAAGTCATCCTTAGGACAAGCTTTGTTGATATCTCTAAAATCAGTGCAGATGCGGATGCCCCTAGTTGGTTTAGTGACTGGTACAAGATTGGAAATCCAATCTGCATAGTCGATAGATCTGAAGAAACCAACGTTTAAGAGTTTCTTGAGTTCTTCCTTGACTAACAAAGCAATCTGTGGGTGCATTTTTCTCAATTTTTGTTTCACTAGTTTGGCACCTAGTTGTAAGGGAAAATGATGTAGAACAAGTTTAGGATCCAACCCTGGCATGTCTGCATATGACCAAGCAAAATTTATCTATCTTTGTGCAAAGAAGTTGTGAAATTCTGGCTGCTCTTCTATTGTCAATGACGCTGCAAAATAAACCAGTCAAGGATTCTCTTTTGTGCCTATGTTGACTTCTACTAATTCTTCAATGAGCATGGGTGAATTTTCTTGTGCAACAGGGAGAATGTTCAAACCTCCATCCTTAGGTGCCTTAGAGAGGTTTTCACCTTCGGATGTGTCCTTTCTTTTTACTTTTTTATTGTCTAAAGGTGCCCTTCGGTTTTCACCTAGAGACTCGTCCTTTTTATTCTTTTTCTCATTTTTGTGACTGGAGGGTTGAACAGATTCCCCAAAATATGCTTTATTGTCCAAGTCAATTGTAAAACCAGCCTTATGATCCCCGTTAGGTATGCCATCTCGTAATCCCAGGAACTCAGCAATTGCTTCGTCGTTCTCAAAAGTGTCTAAGACGGGTGTGTCTTGTTGATCCCAATCAATGAGTTGGGGATAGACTAAGGGCATGTCATCGTCAGAGGCATCAAAGTTTAATGGGGTCAAGGTAAATATTGAGTTATTCATATGGTCACAAAAGTTTTGTACTAGGTCCTTTTTGTTCTTAGGTTTGAGTCTAGGTGGATGGATAGGTGGGCCCAATGCCAAGGTTTGACTATCGGAAACAAGTGGCTCAGGTTGCCAAGAGGTAGGATCAAGTGATTCCCAATAGTAGTGTTTAAACCATTCCTCTTTTGTCATTTTCTTTGGTGGAAATGAATTCAAGGGATTTGGTGAGGAACTTAACATCAAGTCAAGTTCTCCAAATAACTTGTCATGGTCCATGGAAGAGGTAGAGGATAGGGAATCCCATTCATAATCATTAGAGTCGGGGGAGTCACAGTGATATTGGTCCAATGGTCTTAATATTTTTTGAAGCACTTACTTCCTCAAGTAAGGGTGATGTGGTACTAGGAATGCCAATCTGAATTGGTTGAAACCCTAGCCCCACGCCTTTTGGCCACTGAGAAACAAAGATTGGTTCAATCCTTCCATCTTGATTTAAGCCTAACCCACTTTGTCCATCATATCCCTTGCTCTGCATGATTTTGAAACCCTTTCCATATAGATATGTAGGAATGTGAGCAAGTGGGAGAGGTTGTTCATCATCTTCCCTATACAGCCAGGAAGTGACATCTTCTGTATTTACAGCCTCTTTGCTTAATTCGCCCCATTTAGTGAAAGTTGTTGTGGGGGGAACATGTATAGTGACCATAGAATTTTCCCAATCTGATGTAGGTAAACCATATGTCTTAGGAGGGATCAAATGGCTAACACAATAAGAAGTCTTCATGTAATACTCTCCACAACCCTTGTCTTGGATCTCAACCCTAGGAATAGTAGGAATTGAGGGTGAAATAGATGTTCGAGTGAGTGTGGCTGGATCAACATAGGATGATGAATTGGACGATGAGGCCTCTTGATTTACTGGCACTTGGCGTTGGGGGATCTCTTTTAGATTGGTGCAATACTGGAAGGGATCCGGATCACCATCTATAGTTATTTTTGTGCCATTGTAAGGGAATTTAAGACACTAATGATACGTGGAAGGGACCGCCTTCATGGCATGAATCCATGGTCTACCGAGCAGAAGGTTATAAGGGAGGGTGAGATCCAAGACTTGGAACTTTGTCTCCATCACCGCAGGACCAATTCTGATAGGAAGTATTACCACCCCCTTTGATTTTCATTCCTCATCATCATAAGCTTTAATGACAATACTTTTGGTCATGTCTACACATGCTTCTGAGATACCTAATGCCTTAATTAGTTTTAAAGTGCATAGATTTAACCCTACTCCTCCGTCTACCAAAACTCGTCTAACTTTGGTGTCATCAACAAGGACTTCTAGATGTAAGGGATCATTATGGTTCATCTTTTCAGTTGCATAGTCTTGTTCAGAAAATGTGGCATTATGATTATTGGTCAAGTAGCCCACCATTTCCTAGAAACGATTGACATCAAGATCATTAGGGATTGTGGTGTTCTGTAAAGCCTTATCAAGAACAGATTGATGCTCAGGGGAAATACGCAACAATTCCAAGATTGAGATTTGGGTTGGGGTCTTCCCCAACTGGTCAAGAAGGTTATATTGTAACTTGGAAGGTTGGGGTGTTTGCTGCGATGGAGGGCCTTGGATAGTGAACTTAGTACGACGAGTATTGACCGCACACTCAGGATTAGTATTGATATTCTCATCGGCGGCGCGAAGGCAGTGAATGATTTTTCCACTATTATAATCATGCTTGATACTCGCATAGTTGGTTGACATATTGGTCTTAGTACTCTAACTGGGGACAGTTCCTTTTCCATGGTCATGTAGTGGGTCTGAAAAGACTTGATGATCAATGTTTGATGACTTTTGTTTTTGTCCACTAACTTCAATAATTCTCCTTTCGACAAGATCCTGTATGATATTCTTTAGTTGTCGATAGTTTTGTAGGTTGTCCCTTAGTTCTATGATAATCACAAAAGGCATTGTCATCCCACCAAGCTGGTTTAAATTGTCTTGGATTGTATTGTCTTGGTTCCTGTAGTTGTATAAGATTATGTTGTAACAGTTGTTTGAAAACTGACTCAATGGGTTCCCCTAAGGGAGTGAACTCACGTTTTTGAAATCTCCTTTGTTGTGGATGTTGAGTATTTTGGACCACGTTAGGAGGTTGATTGACAACATTAAGCATGTTGGAAAAAGTATGAGGTCCTTGTAATGTGAGAAGGGGTCCTGCTTGTAGCGTTTTAGCATCAACCACCCCATCATTGGTGACATTTTTGTTGCGAGACCAAAATTTGTTTCTGTTAGTGGGGGTGTTTTGTACGATCGGGTTTCTATTGGATGTTGATGTCTTGAGTTCGCCCTTTTCAATGAGATCCTTCTCTATTATAACCCCTTTTTCCACTAGTTCTGAAAAAGATGTACAACAATGTACCCTTAAGTTACTCCTGAGTTTTGCATGAAGGTTTTCTTGAAACATTGTAACTTTTTGTTTTTCGGGTATCTCGACAGGACACCTACTAGCTATAGTTCTCCATCTCTGGAAGAAAGCAATGAATGTTTCCCCTTTGTCTTGCGTTGTGTGACATAAGGTTGCTATATTTATCTCGTGGTCTATGTTGAAGGAGAATTGCTCCACAAATTTCTCAACCAGTTCACCCCAAGATCTAATGCCAGAATCTAGACCCGAAAACCATTCTAGTGCAATTCCTACAAGAATTCTTGGAAATAATCTCATAAGATATGTGGGGTCATAAGCGACATCTATGCATATGGTATAAAATTCCCTTATATGTTCTATTGGATTCTGTTTTCCATTGTACTTAGGGAGATTTGGTATGACATATCCGTGAGGGAAAGGGGTCATGTACAATGATCTATCAAAGGGAAAAGGGCATATGTCCTTTGTTGAAAATGATTTCTTAGTTGACACTGACATGTTATCCATTTGCGTTTGTAATGCATGCATTTGTGTTTGTAAGACGTCAAATTGGGTCAAAGATGTGCTAGGGGGATTATGCGGATCCGTGTACGTATTCTGAAATTCAAAGTCTCGTGATGGGTTTCAATTGAATGTTGGTATCTGAGGTGGATTTGGATTCAAAATGTTGGTAAATGTGTTCTGGTCTGGAATCTGCATAAATTGGTGTTGACCTCGGATCCGTGTGAACGGATTTTGACTACCAATCTGGGAGAAAGGATTCTAATTCGGAATTGATGTAAATTGGTTTTGACTTGGAATCTGTGTGAATGGATTCTGACTACCAATCTATGAAAAAGGATTCTGATTCAGAATCTGGGTGAATGGATTCTGACTGCCAGTTTAGGAGAATGGATTTTGATTTCCATATTGGAAGGAGGGAATGCCTCCTGTTTGTGTAATCCGTGGTATATTACTAGTGACTTGAGCACTAGGTATGGCCATCGACTGCGGTATGGTGCTCGTGATACTAGTAGTAGGTATGGTTGTTGAATGTGAACTTGTGACACCGACATAAGGTGTAGAGGCTGAGGTTTTAGGCCTTTTACTCCCAACAAGAGGACCGAAGGGAGTTGATGATGAAGCCCCTACAATGAAATTAAATCCTGATGTCATGCCGAATGTACCAAATGGAGACGTATAGACTGTCGTACTTTGTGTAGATGTGCCAGATGGCATAGTTGTGCTGACCTAAGGTATAGTAGTACTAGCAGTCATTGTGTTTGTTCCCTGTGTAGGTTGAGTTTGCAAGGTGCTAATATCAAATCTTGCGGGTAAGGTACCGCCTTCAGCTAGCAGTTTGGCTAAATATCGTTGACGATCGTTTGCTAGGTATTCATCTACAAAAGAGGAAAATTCAGGGTCTTGTGTGGCAACTTCTATGTCCTCTACTGCAATATGTCCTTGAGTGTTTCTAGTGGTGAATTTGTCTAATAGAGTCTTATGAGGTCTTGAAGAAAATGGATTGATGAATTCGTTTGGGTTTGACATGTTTTCTCTCTCTCTTCTCTTAGACCTAGTTTCAACCATGTAAGACAAGCTCAATATGCAGGAAATGCAAAACTATATCTATGAACAGTATGAATCTAGTCTATGTTTTTGGGATTTTCTTATGCAAAATAAGGAATGTTCTAGGATGACACTAGTCTAAACTCTAAAGATGCAAAGCCTAATCAAGGCTCTAAAATAATCAATTCTATAAACCCAAGACGAAGGGACCAACTACCTAAAGTCTAACCAAAGCGTCAATTTAGTTAAGTCAAGGAACCAATGTAGGATGAGGATCAAAGACAAGTTGAGTTTCCTAACTAGACTAATGAGCTAGGAGGACTCCCTGTAGGACAAAGGATAAACTGATAAAACTAGGTTCAATGACATATTTCATTGATGCTATGACTTTTCTAGAGTGTAGATGGTGGACTAATCCTAAAGTTTGTAAAGGTGACCTTTCTAGAAGTTTAATGCAAGGTAATATGTATTCTAAGATGAAAATAAACTCTGAATTAAGACAACTATGGTAATGACCGAATGAACCTAAAGGATGCAAAATTGAGCAAATCGTTTCAGGTTTCTGTTCAAGGACTGTTTGTATAAAGACAACTGAAACTGGTATAATCGTGTTGACTGGACAGTGACAGTGAATTCTGGTTTTCTGATAATCAGACAAATGCGTCACATGATCTCACATATGCAGTCAAGTTTACCAGTTGCGGTTTTCCAGTGATCAATTGCGTTTCTCTGGTAAAGTTCAATGTGTGACTCTGACAAATGTGGTTAACCTTCTAACAAATGCGACTTGTAATGACAATTGCGACTCCGAATTTAACGCATGCAATTTTTCGCAAAGCAACTGTGAGCTAAACTAATAGATGCGACTCTACCTTAGACAGATGCGACTGATACTGACAAATGTGACTCAAAGCTAAACAGATGCAACTCATAATAACAGATGCGACTCAAAATTTAACAGATGCGACTCTAAAAATCAATTGCGACCTTCTGGTGAACAGTTGCGACTCTCTGTGAAATTTTTAGTGACCTAAGATTTAAAACTGACTCCGTTTTTCATGATCAAATTTTGGAAAACAAGAACAATCATAAGACAAAGTGTTTTTAGTTTGATTTCATACTCAAAGAACGTTTAAGTTGACAATAGACAAGCACATCCTAATAGGCCAAAAGGCCTAGGGTTTGTATACTTGGTATAGCCCACCTAAATACCCCAGATTGGTGATAAACACCTTTCCTTCTCGAGAGCGGATAGCTTAGAAATTTGGTGGCATTGGCTCCCCTCCACGGCTCATTAACGTCTTTCAAGCACACCAATTTTGAATTCTTTGGGCATTGACCTCCCAAGAACTGCTATCTCTACTCAAGGGGATCAGTACTGAGTGTCTTCGGGCATGATACTATACCCTGCACTATACCAAGCAACGACCAATAGAATGACTGGTCTCTAAAATAAAAGGTGTTTAATACGGGCATTCCGTTTGTGGGGCATGATCCATATGGTGAGAGTCCCCTTTCGGATCCATCTCGTCGGAACCACACTCGTGATTCTTGGGTTTTCCCCAAGAACCCACTTTTATATACTGGCTGGAAGTCCCTCGGGTTCAGGGTGCTACCGGTCTGAGTCGTCCTAGGGTGAGTACTTTTTCCCACTAGAACAGGCCCAAGTTCTAGAGTTGGTAACCATTTCTCTTACATCCAGGATCACATGAATGCGCAAGGGGAGAGGATACTTCGATTTACCAAATCGTGACGGTAATTACACAGATGTGCTTTCGCACCAAACACAGTAGACACTTGTTAATTTTAAACCAAACGAAATATTTGTTACACTACCAGACAATCTATTTCAAAAAAATTAACTAGGGTCTTCGACAAGCGTCCTGCAAAAAAATTCGTTAGTAGTTTTCAATATCGTCTTTGTCAATCGTCCTGCAAAAACTTGTTAACTTCCAAAAGGCCACATGCTGAAAATCAGATATTAGTAACACAAATTAATTGAAAATTTTAGATTTCTGAAAATAGAAACAAAGGTTACTAGTCAATTGCATTGCTGTGTTACCAGTCAGATGCGTTGATATTCTCTTCAATTGTGTTTCGGTATTCACCAGTCAATTGCGATTCAGGATTATTCAGATGCGTCGTGGTTTTTTAGATGCGGCATTTCAGGTGTCAGATGTGGTTCATGAAATCAATTGTGTCGCTTCGTCAAACTGATGCATCTATTAATTTCAATTGCGGCATTTCGTCAAGCTAATGCGTCGTTCCATATGGAAAACCTGTAAAAATCAAAAAAAAAGTCTACGGATACGCAAAGATGGTGTCTTCACGTCGGGTTCACCAAATGTAATGCCAAGAAAGTGCACAAGACAAGATTAAGAGCTAACATGCAATACACATCTAAATGCAAATCTAATGCTAAGCCACAAAGAACAAAGGAAAGTAAAAACGTGAACAAACTGAAACAATCTCACCAAATTCATACGTATTTCCATGATTCATCTCAATTTCCCTTCTCCATTTTGCTTGTGTAGTATAATTGCCCTCAGATTTCTCATAAGTTTGTGCAAGTATAGCCTAAGATAGTGATTAGCAAAACATCGAAGATTCAAGATTAAGTGCTCTCAAAAGTCATAAGATTTCGCGAGTTTTCGAGAGAGATTGGAATGATGAAGGATAGATCAATTTATAGAAAATTGGTTATTCGAACGATAGGCCAAGATTGAAAGATCAATGAACGGTTGAGATCGACTGATTAGAAATGCATTCTAATAACTGTTAGTGATGACATGAGTGATATAAATTAGAAATAGAATTAAAGATTAAATAAATGATTTAATCTTCCAGTTTGGTATTCGAAAACAAAAGAATTATCTTTGCATGACAATGATAAAAATGAATTAAAGCAACTCTTTGTTTGAATACACACACAAGGTTTAATTAATTAAATAGGAATATTTAATTAATATGCATGTACACACAATTGAGTTAGCACCGGACGATTGAATGATTTTACGAAGAGATTACTCGAGAACACCACTCAAACATTAAAACAAGAGTTAACTGAGCGATTTGAAATAGATCTTTGAGTCGAGTAAAAGTGAATACTTAGATAACTCACACAATTTATTTAAATATAGAGGAATGCGTTAAAATAGAATTCATGAATTAAATAATTCATTTAATTCAAGACTCGATCTTTGAAGAATAATTAAATAAATAAGATTTATTTAATTAAGTGATGAAGGGATTTAAATGAATAATTAAATAAATAAAAGAATTTATTTAATTATAGTTGAAATATGATAAAGAGTAAATTAAATAAGAATTTATTTAATTTGACAAGAAGAATAATGTTAATTAGTAACATAATTAAATAAAAAATGTTTATTTAATTAATCAGATAGAATAAAGAAAAGTGTGAATTAATTAAATAATTAAGATTATTTAATTAATAGGAGAAATGAAGACTATAGAGAATAATTAAATAATTGATATTATTTAATCATGACCATGAAGAATACAAATTATGAAGAATATTGAAGTCGCAGGCTTAAACCAGATTTCGGTGTCTACAAGATTTATAAATTGAAAGAAATTTCCCTTGACCTCAGATGTAATGATAGTATGTCACATGTGGAACAGATGAATGCCTAGGCTAAAAGCGAATCCTTGTATAGGTTTATTATGCAAAGTATTCTAACTGGGGGGTGGGAATCCTTGTATAGGTTTATTATCCAAAGTATTCTAACTAGGAGGGGGTTGGGATCTGTAAATAGAGAGAAATTTCCCCTTTCCCACTTCAGATGATAGGATAGTTTGTGTCACCTATGGAATAGATGAAAGCCTAGGCTAAGAACTAATCCTTGTGTGGGAATGGAGATAACCAACCTTTTTGGAGTTTTCTGCATTGCTAGTACACATGTAGAGTTTTAAAGATGAATTGAGTTGTAGGCACAATATTTAGCTGGTTATGGCTCATAGTCAAATTTAATAATTTAAGAGTTTGCATGGGCTGGTTGGGGGTTTTGAAGGTTAGAGGTTCAACAAACATCTCTCATGCCATCTTAGAGAGCTCTTGTGAGTAACAACTCTCATGCCATCTCAGAGAGCTCTTGTGAGCAGCAAATATAACTTTTAAAAGAGAGAGAAGCCAATAAAGGGGAAGTGAGACTTGGATAGATGGTAGAGGCAAGCTCATGGAAAGACTGATTCCAAAGAGGAATTTGTATGGAAAAATCTGGAGAAGATTGAAGGAGTGATGTCCTCATTCTCGAGGCCAGAGCCTCATCGTGTCCCTTAAGATGGATATAGGGAGCCTAACTACAGTGGGCGTGGTGTTTGTGGTTTCTATCATGTTAAGA
Organism: Sequoia sempervirens; assembly: GCA_007258455.2. NCBI lineage: Eukaryota > Viridiplantae > Streptophyta > Pinopsida > Cupressales > Cupressaceae > Sequoia > Sequoia sempervirens. The sequence goes on along the minus strand of VDFB02256132.1, from coordinate 178,751,927 downwards.
TGATTTTCTTATTTGGTATTGATGCTACTTATCCTATCTGCGAATGGTTTCATTCAGTTTAATGTGGATGTAAGGAATCCAAACCTAGATATTTGTGGCCCCAAAAAATAGGCTCACGGATGACCAAATGAAAAAATAGAATTAACAACAAAAAAAAAACCAAACCTCCACAAAATTATATAGTTACTCAAGTGTCCATTTAAGAAAGAAAACTTGGAAACACAAATCCCATTTACAAAGATCACAGGCAATGCAAAGCAACCCTAGGATCTTTTAACACTTTCTTCAACTAGAAAAAGAAGAGATCATGGTGGATAGTTAAGAAACATAAAGCTTAGTTCAACATGTTCAAAACATATGCATAATTCAAAACATAGGAGGATATAGCGTAGGCCCTTTCCTCGCTAAAAAAACCATGACTAGCGAAATTATGTCATTTAAGGATATAAATTATTACAATATTTTGGTTGGCACTAGGGTTCTACTAGAATTCTTGTGAAAATTAAACCAAATCCATGCTTCAAATGCTGATAGTAAATTATACATACCATTTCGCCAGGTGCAAACCAACTCACTTCCTTCCCAAGAACAATTTCCTTTCTAGAACAATTTCCTTTCTCGATAATAAACTAAAAATTTTCAAGCGAATGAAAATAATTTGTTAGCGTATTTAACGGTTTTCTGAAAATAAATGGGCAGAAGATCATTTAATTATGAAAAATTTCCCAAATAAAATAAAATTGTTTGAAAAAAAAAACAATATTGAAGTTACTCATGCCCTACCAGTTACAAAAAGAAAGTTGGGGCATGCAAACTATAAACAATAAAATTGGGGTATGTAATGATCATACCTCTGTAACTGTGGACCTTTCCAGTGAACAACACCAAGATAATCAAGTGCCCTCCAAGCATTGGTCATCAGGGTCTTGTTGTTCTTAATGAATTTTCTCTCTCCAAAACCAAGCTCTTCAAATCAAACCTGCATTTTATTAACATAAAATTTAATATTGAATAACCAGCAACCCTGTGAAACGATTTGGCTGCTACCATGCCATTGTCATGTTGCCGTCAAGATTTCTCCATTTCTCTAGTAGCTTCTCCTTCCAACAGCTTCTCTTGCACTAACTATAATGTACCAATTAAAATTATTATGATCATTAAATTTTTAATTTTTTTTTTAGAAAAATGAATTACATAGCTACTCTAACCAATTAAAAAGGAGATAAATAATATTTTTTAAATATAAAAAATATGTTGTAAAATGCAAACTATAGAAATAAAGAGATATATATTTAAATAAACAATATGATTGGTCAGCCAGAAAAAAACAAAAAAATCAGACGATTGCAATAGTATCCTACCTATCAGCAGGAACTAATAATATAATATAAATATAATATTATCTTATATAATATTATAATATTATCTTATATAATATTATAATATTATATTATAATATAATATTATAATATTATATTATAATATAATATAAATATTATATTATAATGTTATATAATTTAAATATTATAATACTATATAATACTATAATATATTATAATATTATATTATTATATAATAATATAATATTATAATATAAATATTATTAATATAATATAATATAATAATATTATATACATGACTTAATAGAATATATATATATATATATATATGATAGATAATTTGTGAATCAACTTCATCCACGAAGAAGGGAGCTATAAGTAATAAGTAATGAAACTTTGAATTTCATTGATAGTTTGATCCTGGCTCAGGATGAACGCTGGTGGCATGCTTGACACATGCAAGTTGGACAAGAAGTGGCATTTCTAGTGGCGAACGTGTTTTTAATGTGTAAGAACCTGCCCTTGGGATGGGAACAAGCTTAGGTAGGGGTCCCATGAGGGGGGCTTAAGTTCTATGGATTATGATCAAATTCGAAATAAAAAAGAATAGAGTAATAGTCATTTATTTAGTCATTTTTATTTGTCTGATATTAGTCATTTAGTTGTGATTTTACCTAATGACCAAATTAGTCACTTATAGATGACCAAATTAGTCATTTATTTGCAATATCCTACTAGTGTTAGTCATGTGACTAAAATTTTTAGTCACGTAGTCATTTATTTGCAAAATTCTACTAGTGATATACAGCCAGGCCACAGCCTAGAATTTTTAAAATGGCTTTCAAAATAGAGAGTTAAGTTTAGATTTCAAGCTAAGAAAGACTTACCAAGTATTTTTCCTAAAAGATCTTCCAAAGATCCTTTGAAATCCACATAGGTTGCTAAGATTTGCAAATTAAAAACTCGGCCAGAGATTGCTCATGGTGACCACAAGCAAAAAAAAAAACAAAAAATAATTCACAGAGAAAATTTGTTAGAATATGTTGAGGCCGCAGCCTGAAAGCTTTCAAAAGGTTTAAAAATGAAGATAAAATTTCTAGATCTACAACAAATCTAACTTACCATGCATAAAACGTCTAGAATCTACAAAGAGATAGAAAGAAGGAAAAAAAAATTAGGCTTGAGCTCGACCTAGGGTTTCATGGCAGCAGTGCCCTCATAACAATAGGAGGAAATGAATAAAGTGAAGTGTCAAAATGAATTGTCTATCATTCATTTTAGGGTTTGATAACCCTAGAAGGTTCGATGGAGAGTAAAGGATTTTTCCTTAAGTTTTTTCAAAAAAACTTTACTCACATTTGTCTAGGCCATGGCATACCCTTTATGCTTTATGTTTGCTTTGAACATTATTTTTAATGTTTCATAAGAACTAAGTCAATATTAGCTCTTTAACTTTGGATTTTTAAAAAAAAAAATATTTTTCATTTAAATTCAAAATTTGTAAAAACTTTATTTAAGTGATAAATATAAATCAATTTAAATAATGGTATTTAAAATGAAAAATAGAGATGCCATTTAAAATTTTCAAATGATGTATAGTCATGAAGGAGTTAAATGGAGCCTTGAAGTTTTGCTTAAATCTAGGAGATGATTGGAGAAATCAATGCCAACATGTGAAGAAAAATCAAGAGATTTGATCACTTAATTGAGAGTTCATCTTGAATTAAGAGTCCAAGTTGATAGAGCTTCAGTCAAGGAGAAATTTGAAGAATATAACTCCTTGTTTCATTTAGTTGCAACCCTATTTTGGAGGGGTTTTTAGTTACATACGACCCTTGGAGTTGTTTTAAAATTGACAACTCTTTATGCCTTCTTGGAGAAGTTTTATTTCAATTACATGCCTAATTTGAGGGAGAGGATGAAGTTTTGACAACACATCATGTTTTGGAACCAAAATTCACAATTTGAATTCTTGGAGCCTTTACTATAAGTCTTCTTCTTCTCTCATCTCTTTTCCCTAGTTTTGAGTTTGGTGCCTGTTGTAGCAGATTGCACATGCTTTGTAACTCATTTCTCATGAGTTCTATTTATTTTTAATGTAGATACCTCCTAATTTTCAATAAAGAAGTTTATTTCCTTCTCAAATATGTCTTGTTCAAGCATTGTGTGTTAGTCCTTAGATGGAAATTTTGTGATTTTTATGAAATCCTTCATTTTTATCTTATTTCTTCAAGTATCTTGTTCAGGTACAACATGTTATAATGTAGGTCATTGATTGCATTTCTTCTATCTATTGAATGTTTGTTATGAAAACATCAATGTTCTCTTTGAAGCAGACTTCATTCATAGAAGCCTTTCAAATGAAACATTTATGCAAAACATATTTAGGCTGAGTAGTGAATGTTTATAGCTTCATTTGTGGAGTCATCTTGTGAGGTTTTATAAGCAAATTCAAATTATTTTTTAATTGGTGAATCACCTCATAGTTTAGTTTTTAGTTTTCGCATCATCTTTCTTACCCTTTTCTAGTTTGAATCAATAGTTTTTAAAAGATATATTCAAAGGGAGCCAACCCATAAATCTGGAGGTCTACTCTCGCCATAGGATACCCACAACCTAAGAGTAGTCCCATGTTGCATAGGAGTTAAGAGTTTTAAACTTAGCATTAGGTGCAAATCCCTATGTCAACAGTTTTGGCACGCCCGGTGGGACATTGTACTGATTCTTTAGTTCAAACAGAGCTTCATTTTTTCTACTGTTATGGTGTGAGCAGTAGTTTTCCAACTTTCAAGAAGGAAAGTTTTCACTCTTGGTGACTCCACAACTTTGGTTTCAATAGTTTCAGTGAATGAGCACATGAGAAGTTATTAGGCTAGAAAAAGTTTTACAGAGCCTATTGAGCATACACAACTACTAGCAAGAAGTACTAGAGTTGTTATGAGGGAAACAAACCCTATTTCAACTGTCAACAATCCTCTATTTTATAACTCTGCAACTCAAATACCATGTTCCTAGTGGCTCTAATCCTCCAGTAGTCAATATGGCTCATCCACCACCACCTAGGAATCAACCCTTTTTCTCATTTGATCAAGGAAGCCCCTTGAATTTATCCCAGCATAATGACATTCCAACAACAGCCCTTAAGAGCTTACCATTTTTTACTGGGGAAGATCAGACAACAACCATTGAGCACATTCAAGATGTGGCTTCATTGTGTGGATTGCATCATATTACTAAACAATATATTGTAGTAAGGCTCTTGGAAACCTCTCTCAAGGGTAAAACCCTCCAATGGTTCAAAGGTCTACCTGTAAACTCAGTTACAACATGGGACTAGCTAGGAGAGTGGCTGAATAGGCAATTTGAGGACAAATCAGACCATCTCTCACTAGTGGAACAACTCACTACCATCAAAATAGCTTCACATGAACACTTGGTGGACTTCAACTACCATTTCAAGAAGAGCTAGAATAGGATTCCAACCTCGGTAAAGCCTTCTAATGATTATGAATTTTTGTTTTACCTAAAATATTTGAATAGTGATATTTCACTTGCAATACAGTCTATGGGTGGGGATTCATTACTAGTAGCATTTTATGTTGCTATTAGAGTTGAAAATAGTTTAATCCAGGCTGGGAAGTTAGCACCTAGGCCTTTGATGCCATATTTTGCTGATATACAACCAACTGTCCCTATGTTACCACCCATTGTAGCTATTGTCCCTTCATTTACAACTTTTAATACCCAAGTTGTAGCTCAATAGCATGTTATTCCCAACCAATTCAAAGAGTTGATAAGCATAAAAGAACATAATGACAACATATAGAAAACCTTGCATACCTTTGGTAATGAGCTGGTCAATATTAAAAAGAAACAATATCAACCACCTTACCAAGCTCCCTTCTAGTCTAATCCTCAAGTTCAAAGGAGGAACTTCAATCAAAGGCCTTTTCATCCTTATAATCCTAATGCCCCTAGTTCTTCCAAAGAGGTACTACTAGTGTAAAATAACATGGCAGCTAATTACGAATGGTGTTTTCCATGTAATCAGCCACACAACTAGTCTACTTGTTCTAATGGTATTCTGAATCAAGCATTAATGGTGCAAAGTAGTGTTTCCATTCCAAAAAATTCATCTCAGGAGGCTCATGAGCAATAGTATTCTCACAAGGAACAACGAAATCCAGATGTCACCTTCATGAATTGGCAAGGTGAGGAGTTTTGTGGGGTCAATAATGCACAAAATTAGTCAAGTGATCCTGTAGCAGCCAATACACGGAGTAAGAAAAGGGTTGTGGAGCTGGGGCAACAGACTAATGGAAAAAAAATTCAACCATTTGTAAGTTCACAAAGTCAAATGAGGCCTTCTTCTACACATAACATTTAGGTTTTTCCAAGAGTACAACCTGTGATGGGAAAAGATTAGCCTAAATCACAAGTTCAACCAGTACATACAAAAGGATGTTGGTGTTCTTAAAGGACAACAAAAGGTTAGTAATGCTAACTTTAATATATTAGATCATATGAAGAAAACACATGCTTGTGTTTCCATGTGGGATTCTTTGGCTCTTCCTGGGAAAAAAGATTTGTTACATGAGGCTCTGTTAATTTTTTATTTATCTGATGATGTGTCTAATCAACAACCTTCTAAGGTTGTATTTACTAATGAGTCTCAAGAAAAGAAAGAACAACATACTAATGTAGTTAAGCCACCCTTTTTTTATGTAACTCTGATTATTGGCCAACATTTAGTACACAATTGTATGATTGAATCAGGGGCCAACAATTCTATAATGCCTAAACAAATCATGGATAAGTTGGGAATAAAGTACGAGCCATTAGGAAAATGGGTAGTTCAACTTGATGGTACTATTGTTAATACAGTAGGATTCATTAAGAATATGAGTCTCACATTGCACGCATGTCCAAACTTTTCAATACCTTGGGATATTTATGTCATAGAGTTGCATCCATATTTTTCCATATGTTAATTACGAGGCTTCACTGCTAATATTAGAGGATATTTGTCTTATGATTGGTCTCATATGCTCTTTAGGACTAGGTATGGCACCAAGGTTACTATCAAATCTGAACCTATTGCTAAAGACCATATTGAGCCATATAATCCAAGTGCTATAAATGCAACAACTGTTAATTATGCTACTTTTGATTGTGAGGAGATTCATGCAGCGAGTGAGGCAAAGACATAGATTGAGGATATTCCTGATGTCCTTCTAGATGAGTGGGTAGCTGAGAATGTTCATAATTCCTTGAATGAACAACATGAGGAGGTAAATTTGGGAGTTTATTTGATGCATGAATCTGATTTTGGCATGCCTAATCTTGTAAAAAATGTTGAATAATAGTCTGATTAGCAAGTTAATGAGGTATGAAAGATGTATTTTGATGGATCAAGGAGTAAAAATGGTGCTAGAGGTGGCTGCATGCTCATTTCTCCTACTGGTGACAAGGATTACTATGTATTCAGGTTCACATTCAGCTGCACCAATAATACAACTGAGTATGAAACTCTGATTCATGGTCTCCAATGGTAAAAAAAGAGGGGTAATTATTGTTTACAAGTTTTGAGTGATACAGAGTTGATTGTTAATCAAGTTAGAGGCCTCCATACTACCAAAAATAATCTTTTGAAATCCTATAAGCATAGAGTATGGGATCTTATTGAAGATTTTCAAGCTTTTGATTTGTTGTCAATTCCTAGAACTAAAAATAATCATGCTGATAGATTAGCTGCCATAGGAGCTCAATATGATATTCCTAATGATATTAGCAATTCTAAAGAAAAACACTATGTTGAAGTGATTGCCAGATCTTTTGTTCCTAACAATAATGAGCATTGGAAATTCTTTGACAATGATCAACAGATCATAAAATTCTTAAGAGAAGAAGTGGAGTTTTCTAATGATAATCAAGAGAAACTCAGACAATAGTATGAGGATTAGATCATACAACTAAAAAAAAACAAACTTCCCAAAGGCTTGGTTACATTGGAGTCTATTTTCAATAGAGATGATCAAGTTAGAAAAGGAAAAGCTAGCTTGCATATTAAAGAAGATCATTATGAGGGTATTGAGATCTTCAAAGATAAGCTTTTGAAGCTTGGTAAGGTATGCACCTTAGAAGAAAGGCATGCATTTGTTTTACTTTGTCAAGAGTTCAGTGACATATTTGCATGGGAATATTTAGATTTGAAGGGTTTTGATCCTACTATTTCCCAATATACCATTGAGCTTGAGCCTAATGCCAAACCTATAAGGTAAAAGTAGAGGACACTTAACCCCAAGCTTGAGCCCCTCGTGATCAAAGTTGAATAAACTCATTGAGAGCAACATTATTTTTCCAATTAAACATACTCTTGGTTATCCAATCTTGTTCATGTGAGAAAGAAAAATGGTGAAGAAAGACTTTGTGTTGATTTTAGAGACCTTAATAGGGCTTCCCTGAAAGATCGTCACCCTTTACCTTCCATGGAACAAATTCTTCAAGTTGTTTCAAGTTCTCAGAGGTTCTCATTATTAGATGGCTTTTTAGGATATAATCAAATTTTAGTTAAGGAAGAAGACTAGTTTAAAACAACATTTACAACTAAATGGGGCACAATGGCTTTCAAAAGAATTCCATTTGGTTTGTCAAATGCTGGAGCTCCTTTTTAGAAAGCTATGGACATGGATTTCAAAGGTTTAATGTATAAAATTGTGTTGGTTTATTTGGATGACATAGTTGTTTTCTCAAAAAATCGAAATGAATATTTTGATCACCTAAAAAGGATCTTTGAAAGGTGTAGACAGTTTGGTATCTCTCTCAACCCAAAGAAATATGTGTTTTTTGTCCATGAAGGTAAGTTTCTGGGATATATCGTATCGAAACATGACATTACCATAGATTCAAAGAGAGTAAGTGTCATTCTTTCTCTTCCTTTACCAACACACAAAAAAGGGTTGCAAAGTTTCTTGGGTAGAATCAACTTTGTTAGAAGATTTATTCCAAATGTTGTTGAGTTATTAGTGCCTCTTACATCAATGTTAAAGAAAAATGTTTCCCTCAGCTAGACTAAAGAAGGAAAAAGGAGTTTTAAGCTTATTAAGGAAGCACTAGCAGTTGCTCCTACTCTGTTAAACCCAAATTTCTCAAAATATTTTATATTGTATACATATGCGAACGTTGATACTATTGTAGCTATGCTAGTTCAGGAGAATGATCATGGGTTAGAATAGCCTTTAGCTTTTTTTAGTCAAAGTCTCAAAGATTATGAGCTTAATTATTCCTTTGTTGAAAAGTATGTTCTTGCTGTTGTCAAAAGTTTAAAAAAAATTAGACATATGCTTTCTAACAACAAGATTAAGTTGTTGGTTGCTCACCCTTCAGTTAAGGAATTTTTGCTAAGGACTTGAATACTAAAAGAGTTGGTTGGGTGACTAAGGTAATGTAATATGATATTGAGATCAAGGTCACCAAGCTAGTAAGAGGCAAGGGTCTGTGTGAGATGTAGTACCCCTCCAATTTTATTATGTTTTCAGACAATGTATTTTTACTTTGATAGACTATGATACTATGTTGTTAATTGATCACTGACATTGGAGTGATGATGGTTTGTATTTTATGATGTGATGGTACACTATATGGATGTTTAATGTTTGTGACATGATTTCTGATTATCATAGTTGATTACTTGAGTTGATATTGTTAAATATGCTCATCTATATTTAATTGATATTTAATTTTGCCAGTCTTGATGTGATACTGTATTGGTGAAGAGAACGAGATTGCATCACTCGCTTGCAAGTACCCTGCAATTCTGCAACTTTCTCTTCACAGTGTGATTGTTCATTATTTATATATATGCATGTACAACATATGTTTGATTGTAGGATTGCAAGTATAGAACATCAGCTCCACTTGGATTCATAGATTTGAGCATTTCCATTGCCCAACGGTACAGTTGATTGAGAGATAGTAACGGGGTTTTCCTTGTCAAGCCACAACCCCAGTCACAATTTATCATCAATATTTATCTGGATTTGTTGATTTGTCATGTTGTCCCTATTTTCCTTGTCATTTATTTATTTTACAAGGTTTGTTTTGTGGGAAATAAATGTTAAATTAATGCTTTTAATGATTTTAGGGTTTATTTAATTAATTTTAATTAATATTGTTAGAAGTTTTGTATTTAATTAATTAAACTTAATTATTTTGTTAATTAATTTAATCCTTGTGATTAAATTCATTTTATTAAGTAATTAAATTAGTTGGATTAAATTTATTTAGAAATTATTATGTGAATTTGAATTATAAATTGCATAAAATAGATAAGTTAATTTGTAAATTTTGAATTATTAAAATAACATAAATTTCTTGTAATTATCAAAAGGGAAATATCTGAGTTGGTTAAAACATATTTTAATTTTGACATGTGTATTAGAAAAAATTATTAAACACTCTTGTTGAGAATTTATTCTCGAAGGGAAGATTGACATTAACTGGAAAAGGAAAGAGGTTACTTCACGAGAATGAGGAAAAAGTTATTTTTTAGAAATTAGTTGTAAAATTGGGGGAAAGAATTCTAGGGAAGTTCTAGGCTTTGGTTATTATTTTGCATCTTTTGGAAGGGCTCTGGTTATTGTTTTGCATCTTTCTAGAAGTGGTTATTTTTGGTAGAAGCTTTGGAAATTGGAATTTGTAGGCAAAGCTCTTCTTCAATCTTTATTTCTTCAAGTTTCTGGAAACAAGTTATTTATAATTTTAATTCTTATTTTGCAATCTTTGTTAGTGCAAGAAGTTTATGTATTTCTGTAGAAGCTTTACTTAATTCTGTAAAAATTGAAAGATTGTCTGTACAAGAGAATTTGTTAATTTTAAAGAAGCTTTAATTTTATTTCATAAATTTGAAAGGTTGTTTGGAAAATTGTTGTGAATTTTTAGAAGCTTCAGTAGGAAATTGTCAAAAACTTCTATGTAGAAAATTGTTGAAAGTTTCTATAAGGAAATTAGTTTTAAAAAAATAGAAAACCCTAGAAGAAAAAAATAGAGGAATTTATAAGTCTTTGTAGATTTGAAAATCTTCCTCTTAAAAAATTGGGGAAAATCTTATTTATATAGGAAAAGATTTTCCTGTAGAAGATTATTATTATTTTTCTTCCTATTAGATCTATTTGGCTAGGAAATTGGAGACCTTTGGTTAATTTGCAAATCTTTTCCTATAGAAAAAGTTTTGTGAATAACTCTCTGTAAGAAAAATTGTAAAAAAGAGAGCAGAGAGAGTCACTAAATTAATCATAACTAAAAATTTACAAACTAGGTATGGCTATTTTTTTATATGTTTTAAAATACTTGGTGGCACACCTTCTGTAAAACATTTAGAGAAACCCAGATTCGAAAACAAAAGTTATTAAAGTTGCAGCAGACTGGTTTTATGTTTAGTATTGTTTGGAAATTGTAAATTAATATTTATATATATATAATGAATATAATAGGTGCATGCAAATGCACAAATTAGTTATTATTAGAATGAAATGATTTAAAAAGGGAAATTTATTTTATATTGATATAAATAGGGAAATAGAATTAAACAATTAGATTTAATTTCTTTATTGTTTGTAAATGATAGTGCATTAAGTTAGATTATTTTGAGCAATATATTATTATTTTCTTGAAATAAAAATGGGATTTAGGAAATCCTAATGATAGTTTATTTATTTTCTTGAATTGCTTTTAAATTGTGTTTTCTTCTGTTCATGTCGTTTGGGCAATCTGGGTTAGTTGTATTGTAAGTCTTCCAGAAGAATTCACTTTATGTGGGGGTTGCTTGTTTTTTGTGTCTTTCCTTAAGGTTATGTGGTGGGGCATTACACATAGTATCAAAGCATAAATTTAAACACTAGGGGCTTTGGGATAATGTTGAACCTATTAAGTTGTTAGTTGTGTAGGATTTAAGTTTGCATACTTTGTCTTTTACCTTGATGTTTCTGTGTAGGATCATGCCACCTAGGTGAGGTCGCGGTAGAGGTTGTGGTCGTGGCTATGCAGGTAGTCGCATAGGTAGTCAGTAGGATTCACCTCCCCATGTTCCTCACAATCTGAATTAGGAACATCAGGCTTCCCAAAATGCTCCGAGAGGCAGTGTGTAGAATTGAGATCCACCAGGGATCGAGGGTGCTTAGTTGCATCAATTCTTAGAGGAGACTCTTGCTCACCTTGGGTTGAGGCAGTACAGAGATTAGATTAATATGGGTGAAATAGGTACCAGCACAGTCAGTGGCAGACATAGCCGCTCACATGAGAGACCTACTTAGAGCTCGTCTTCCCACTTTTGATGGTTTGGGTAGTGGATTAGAGGCTGAGACATGGTTGATAGACCTGGATCAGTGTTTTCCTATGCACCCTTATGGTAGAAACACCAAGGCTAGATGTGCGATCATGCACTTGAGAGAATTTGCATCTACCTGGTGGAGATTGGAGGAGTAGAAGCTCCATATTCACATTAATTTTGTGTCTTGGGATTTTTTTTAGATAGGTTTAGAGCTAGATTCCTTTCTGACCATTGGCAATAGTGTCGTGGAGACAAGTTTCATGCTCTACAATAGATGGCCATGTCGGTGGAACAATATGAGCATCGATTTTATGAGATCAAGTAGTTCACTAGCATTGGTGATGATGAGGGTTTGCTTGTTCAGCATTTCATCAGGGGCTTAAATGTCGGGATCAGTGGTGGTGTTCAGGTTTTTGAACCCAAGACCATGGAGACAACAGCGGGGAAGGCCAGACTGGTGGAGGAGAATTTGGCAATGGCATTGGGTGGCCATATGGGAGTACAGATAGGCAGTGCTTTAGCTGCAGGACCTAGTTCATGTAGTGGCTAGGCTCAGGGAGCTGGGCCACCTAGGACATAGCAGGTGCCTGCACAGAGTGGTTAGCAACAGCAACACTCTCAGTCTCAACATGGTGGTAGTTAGATTTAGAAGAAAATAAATTAGAGTTGGCAGTAATCTCAACATGATGGTATCAATGAACCGGCCCAGAGTTCACAATCTATGATTAACTAGGGCAGTGTTCAGCAGTCTGGTACTCCTCCTGGTGATAGAGGATTTAGTAGAGGTACAGGGTGCTTCTCATGTGGCCAACAGGGTCACATAGCATGACAATGTCCCAATAAGGACACATTAGATTATACTTAGAGATTGACGACTTTAGAGCCGATAGTAGGAGATGCAAGAAGATCGCATAGGGTGTTTACTACGGTGGATAATTTCCAGGCCAAGCACCAAGGTGCAGTTGGAGAGGTTTCTACTGGAGGACATACATCATTTTTTGGGAATTGTGCATGTATTTCAGTGTCAGGAGTTGATCCTCAGGGGTCGAGATATTGCGCAGATTAGGGTCAGTGGGATCTTAATGATGATACTTCGGCTACTTGGGAGGATGCGAATAGGATGAGGGAGCTCTATCCCTATTTATTCGTAGACTTCCATGAGTAAGCCTAATCCTAGGGGGGAGGATGTAGTACCCCTCCGATTTGCCTATGTTTTCCAACAGTGTGTTTTTAATTTGATAGACTATGATACTATGTTGTTAATTGATCGTTGACATTGGAGTGATGATGGTTTTTATTTTATGATGTGATGGTACACTATATGGATGTTTAATGTTTGTGACATGCTTTCTAATTATCATAGTTGATTACTTGAGTTGATATTGTTATATATGCTCATCTATAGTTAATTGATATTTAATTTCGTTAGTCTTGATGTGACATTATATTGGTGAAGAGAACGGGATTGCATCACTCGCTTGTGAGCACCCTGCGATTCCGCGACTTTCTCTTCACGGTGTGATTATTCATGATTTGTATATATACATGCATGACATATGTTTGATTTCAAGATTGCAAGTACAGGACATCGGCTCCACCTGGATTCATAGGTTTGAGTGTTTTCATTGCCCAACAGTACAGTTGATTAGGAGATAGTAATGAGGTTTTCCTTGTCAAGCCACAACCCTAGTCACAGTGTGTCATCAGTATTTATTTGGTTTTGTTGAGTTGTCATGTTGTCCCTATTTTCCTTTTCATTTATTTATTTTGCAACATTTTTTTTGTGGGAAATAAATGTTAAATCAATTCTTTTAATGATTTTAGTGTTTATTTAATTAATTTTAATTAATATTGTTAGAAGCTATGTATTTACTTTAATTAATTAAACTTAATTATTTTGTAAAGTAATTTAATTCTTGTGATTAAATTCATTTTATTAAGTAATTCAATTAGTTGGATTAAATTTATTTAGAAATTATTATGTGAATTTGAATTATAAATTACATAAAATAGATAAGTTAATTTGTAAATTTTGAATTATTATAATAACATAATTTTCTTGTAATTATCAAAAGGGAAATATGTGAGTTGGTTACAAGATATTTTAATTTTGACATGTGTATTAGAAAAAAATATTAAACACTCTTGTTGAGAATTTATTTTCGGAGGGAATCTTGACATTAAATGGAAAAGGAAAGATGTTACTTCACGAGAATGAGGAAAAATTTATTTTTTAGAAATTAGTTGTAAAATTGGGGGAAAAATTCTCAAGAAGTTCTGGGCTCTGGTTATTGTTTTGCATATTTCTGGAAGTGGTTATTTTTGGTAGAAAATTTGGAAATTGGAATTTACAGGCGAAGCTCTTCTTCAATCTTCATTTCTTCAAGTTTCTAGAAACATGTTCTTTATTATTTTAATTCTTGTTTTGCAATCTTTGTCAGTACAAGAAGTTTATGTATTTCTGTAGAAGTTTTGCTTAATTCTGTAAAAATTGAAAGATTGTCTGTACAAGAGGATTTGTTAATTTTAAAGAAGCTTTAATTTTATTTCATAAATTTGAAAGGTTGTTTGGAAAATTTCCATGAATTTTCAGAAGCTTTTGTAGGAAATTGTCGAAAGCTTTTATGTAGAAGATTGTTGAAAGTTTGTATAAGGAAATTGGCTTTAAAGCAATAGAAAACCCCAGAGAAAAACAATAGAGGAATTTATAAGTCTTTATAGATTTGAAAATCTTCCTGTTAAAAAATTGGGGAAAATCTTATTTATATCGGAAAAGATTTTCCTGTAGAAGATTATTATTATTATTCTTCCTATTAGATCTATTTGGCTGGGAAATTGGAAACCTCTGGTTAATTTGTAAATCTTTTCCTATAGAAAATTTTTTGTGAATAACTCCTTGTAGGAAAAATTGTAAAAAAATGAGCACAGAGAGAGAGTCACTAAATTAATCATAACTAAAAATTTAAAAACTAGGTATGACTAATTTTTTTATATGTTTTAAAATACTTGGTGGCACACCTTTTTTAAATTTTTTAGAGAAACCCAGATCCAAAAATGAAAGTTATTAAAGTCGCAACATACTAGTTTTATGTTTAGTATTGTTTGAAAATTGTAAATTTATATATATATATATAGATATATATAATGAATATAATAGGTGCATGCAAATGCACAAATTAGTTGTTATTAGAATGAAATGATTTAAAAAGGGAAATTTATTTTATATTGATATAAATAGGTAAATGAAATCAAACAATTAGATTTAATTTCTTTATTGTCTATAAATGATAGTGCATTAAGTCAGATTATTTTAAGCAATATATTATTATTTTCTTGAAATAGAAATTGGATTAAGGAAATCCTAATGATAGTTTATTTATTTTCCTGAATTGCTTTTAAACTATGTTTTCTTCTATTCATGTTGTTTGGGCAATCTGGGTTAGTTGTATTGTAAGTCTTCCAGAAGAATTTACTTTATGTGGGGGTTGCTTGTGTTTTGCGTCTTTCTTTAAGGTTGCATGGCAGAGCATTACATGAGGAACTTGCTGACAATAGTAATAGCAATACAGAAGAGGAAGAGAAGGTTGTCCTAGCTTGTTAGAATGAAGAACAAATTGTTGTACCTATTTCTTCTACATATTCGGTGAAAGAAATGACTCATTTCCTATTAACTGGTGAGTGTCCTCCTGGTTTGAGTAAATAAAAAAGAAGGTACTATAGGCTGCAATCTATACCCTATGTACTTTTGAATGGTTTGCTGTTTAGAAAATATTTTCATGGTGTTCTATTAAGATGCATAGAAGCTGATCAATTTGATAAAATTTTACATGAGTTTCATGAAGGATCAACTAGTGAAAATTTTTATCCAAGAGCTCCAGCTCTTAATATAATGAAAGGAGGCTACTATTGGCCTAACTCATTTAAATGTTCCCATTCATGGGTAAGAAAATGCAAAGAGTGTGCAATATTTGTAGGAAAAAGAAGTTGACAACCCTTCCATTGTAGCCAATTCAGATTGAACAACCCTTTATGAAGTGGGGTTTAGATTTCATTGGAGTTATAAATCCACCTTCAAGTGCAAGCCACGAGTGGGTACTCACAACCACTAATTACTTTTCAAAGTGGACTGAAGTTGTAGCACTTAAAGAGGCTAAAGAAACAATTGATTTGAACTTCTATGAAGAGCTGATAACGAGGTTTGGAGTTCCTGAATCAATGGTTTCAGATCATGCACTTTCTTTTATAGGAACTAAGATATCTGATTGGGCTATTAGAAATGGTGTTTATCTAAATACATCTTCTAACTACTATCTTCAAGGCAATGGATAGACCGAGTCCACAAATAAGAACCTCCTCAGGATTATCAAAAGAACTATAGAGGGAAATCAGAGAGCTTGGCATACCAAGTTGAAATCAGCCTTGTGGGATGATAGAATAACACCAAAGAGGTCAACAGGACTATCACCATACATGCTTGTGTATGGAAAAGAGGCAAGGCTCCCTATATCACTTGAGTTTCCAACCCTTGATCTAGTCAATCAGCTTGACATGATTGAAGAAGAGCCTATGTCAGTAAGATTGGCTCAGTTAATTGAACTAGAGGAGATTAGAATTGAGGAAATGAAGAGGTCATTTGATAAGAAGGCATCCCCAAGAGTATTCCAAGAATGAGATATAGTGCTTAAGTGGGATGAACTTAAAAGAAAACCTAGAAAGCACTCCAAGTTTGATGCATTCTAGACTGGGCCTTACATTATAACTGAGCAGAAACAACATGATGCCTTCCAATTATCTAAGTTGGATGGTGAAGTGGAGCCAATCTCAATGAATGGGATTCACCTCAAGCATTACTTTTGAGATATGATCTAAATCTATACATATTTGAGTAGATTCTAAGTGTCAAATAAGTGTTGTACATAGGTTAGTTACATCTTTGTTTTCTCTAAGTGTTGTTTTGCATAGTTGGATAGTTTAATTTGAGTTTTGCTGGGGGGAAATAAGGAAAAACTTTGTTGTTACTCATTATGGTTCAATCAAGTAGACATATCTCATTCAAAACACGAAGTGGGGGATTCAATGTCATGAACAACACATGTTTACTCCATGGAACTATAATCAGTTGGAGAAAAGTTACAACAATTACAACATAATGAATGAGCTCTGTACCATGTTTTGAGTCATAAATGGACTCCATGACCAATGGATAAGAAAGGAAACTAGCCTTATTTGTTTAGCAGCAAAACACCCTTGAGAGGTTGCTAGAAATGTTACTATTTTTTTGCTTCCCGCACAAATTAGTGAAGTTTTAATGGACAATTGTTTCATGGGTATAAATTTTTTCATGTTTTGACATCCTTTTAACATTTACTTTCTAAGTGAAGGGTTTTTATTTGAACTGATTTATCAGAATTATCCAACAGTTTGAGTGAAACTGTTGAACAATCTAGACAAAATAACAAATAGACTTCATTTAGAAAACAAACATTCAGAGGATATTATGTGAAGCTGAACTATTCTATGCAATTTATGTTATTGGTTTTTATTGGAAAAGAATTGTAGTTCTGTAGCAAGTTAATTTCATTTTCAGAATGCAAAAATTATTACTTCATTTTGATGACAAACCATATGCTTAAACAAATTCATTTTATTTATTTCAGATTATGTAATTGAGAACAAGTTCAAATGGATAAACAAGTCATTACATACTTTGAAAAAACTAATTTATTAAAAGCCATGTTTCTATAACCCCACACAAGCCATGGGTATGACTAGATTGATTTAATTAAATAGTGAATGTAAACCATGCATATGAAGATCAACTAAAAGAAATAAAAACACATAAGAGGAGGTCATGTCTTTCATTTCCTTAAGGACTGATGTAGGGTTGACTCTATCAACTGTAGCTTGATCTTTAGTGTCTTTAGCTTCTCTTGCTCCTAATTTCTAGATGCACCTATAGTTGATTGAATGTTTTTGTTAGAGCTCAGGGCATGAGATCCAGTTACATGATTCATCAACAGATATATAATTTGCAATCATTATAAAATTAAACCAACTTAGTCATTATCAGAGATAAAAATGCAAAGGTGTCAGATCAAGTCATCAGAGAATCATTGAATTCACTATTTTTATCTAACTTATTTTCTTCATGTGCAAATACCGGAAAAGTAATGTTGTTTTGTTTCATCTATTTACAACATGTGGGTTGAAATGTGGCTCCCACGAGGGTTGAGCCCAACATTTTGAGTTTATCAAATAATGAGCTCAATTGAGTTTATTTAAGAGGGAAATGCAATGTTTAAAGCCATTATATCAATAGGATAATAGAATGATAGTGAACAAGCATACATATTAAGTTCAAAAAGCATCTCTTCAAGGAACTACAAAAGCTAAAGGTAACAATGATATAAGCAGTGTAAATATCATGAGAACAATATTGTGTTTTGTAGAATTTCTAAAAAATAGCTTCATATAAGAGAAATAATTGCATCATCACAATATATATGCACAAATTTTTTTGTATACTCTAAGTGCATATGGTATTTTATTGCATAGCAATTATTTTTTTGATGCAAAGAAGGAGAACAAATCATTTACAAAAAGTCAACCAATAAATTGTTGTAGAGATTATAGTGCTCATAAACATCAAGAGCAAAGATAATGGTAGCCACACAAACTGGATAGCTTAGTACATTCGTGTACTTTCATAAAAGCATCATCAAAAGATACAGTGAACATTGCTTACAATGAAGAACAACAAAGTAATTTCATACTTTTGTTAAAGGGGTTTTATGTTGTTTTGTTTACATAATCTTTTGTGAAGAATTGCATTATGTCATCTATAAAGTCTTTATAATATGAGTATCAAATGCACATAGATGGAGGTACAATTCTTTGTTTAAGAAATGCTTCATAGGTTCCATTTTCAGCCAGGAAGTCATTAGTGATATGGAGTGAGTTATTTATATAATGCAAGAGGTAGATGTTATTAATATCAATGGAGAAACTTTTCTTTTGATACAAAATAGGTTTCAATGACCTTGCTATAGGCAGAAAATGAAATTCCCATATAAATGTACAAAATATAATGAATATTCATTATGTTATTCATTTTCAGACACAAATTCATCTTTCAATTTGAAAAGAAGATAAAATAATAGTTTATGAAAGCAACATGAAACAAGAAAAGAGAAGCAAAAATGCAGAGTCATGGTCATATTTTACACAGGATGAATATTGAAATAAAACTCTGGCCACGGCCTTTATGGTATAAATGCTTCATTTTTCTACAGAGAGCAAAGGTAAATACATTTATAAGAGAACACATTTTCATTATATGTATCAAAACCCTCACTTGAACAAATGGTGAAATCAAAAATTAGTTTAACTAGAGGTTGTGCCAAGGTTTCAGCATGGCAGCATAAGAGTACAAAAGTCAACAAAGTAAAACAATGAAAAGAAAAACTCTTAGAGATGCAACCAGGCTGCGACTTGGAATTCTTCAAATGGATTTCAAAATAGAGAGTTAAGTTCAGATTTCAAGCTAAGAAAGACTTTCCAAGTATTTTTCTGAAAATATCTTTCAAAGATCCTTTGAAATCCACATAGGTTGTTGATATTTGCAAATTAAAAACTAGGCCAGAGATTGCTCATGGTGGCCACAAGCAAAAACACAAACAAAAAAACAAAATTTCATAGAGAAAATCTATTAGAATATGCTGAGGTTGCGGCCTAAGAGCTTTCAAAATATTTCAAAATGAAGATAAAATTTCTAGATCTACAAAAAATCTAACTTACCATGCATAAAACCTCCAACATCCACAAAGAGATAGGAAAAAGGCAGAAAATTTCAAGCTTGAGCTTGACCTAGGGTTTCATGGCGGTGGCACCCTCAGAACAGCAGGAGAAAATGAATAAAGTGAAGTGTCAAAATGAATTTTCTATCATTCATTTTAGGGTTTGATAACCCTAGAAGTTTCGATGGAGAGTAAAGGCTTTTGCCTTAAGTTTTTTCAGAAAAACATTACTCACATTTGTCTAGGTTGTGGCATACCCTTTATGCTTTATGTTTTTTTTCAACATTATTTTGAATGTTCCATAAGAACTAAGTCAAGATTAGCTCTTTAACTTTAGCTTTTTCAAATTTTATTTATTTTGCATTTAAATTCAAAAATTTTAAAAACTTTATTTAAGTGATAAATATAAATCACTTTAAATAATGTTATTTAAAATGCAAAATAGAGATGTCATTTACAATTTTCAAATGATGTATAGTTAAGGAGTGAAATGGAGCCTTGAAGTTTTTCTTAAATCTAGGAGATGGTTGGAGAAATCAGTGCCAACATGTGGAGCAAAATCAAGAGATTTGATCACTTAATTGAGAGTTCATCTTCAATTAAGAGTCCAAGTTGATAGAGCTTCAGTCAATGAGCAATTTGAGGAACATAACTCCTTGTTTCATTTAGTTACAACCCTATTTTGGAGGGGTTTTTAGTTACATACGACCCTTGGAGTTGTTTTCAAATTGACAGTTCTTTATGCATTGTTGGAGAATTTTTCTTTCAGTTACATGCCTCATTTGAGGGAGAGGATGAAGTTTTGACAACACATCATGTTTTGGAACCAAAATTCAAAATTTGAATTCTTGGAGCCTTTTCTATAAGTCTTCTTCTTCTCTCATCTCTTTTCCCTATTTCTGAGTTGGGTGACTGTTGTAGTAGATTACACATGCTTTGTAACTCATTTCTTATGAGTTCTACTAATTTGTAATGTAGATACCTCCTAATTTTTAATAAAGACGTTTATTTCCTTCTCAGATTTTTCTTGTTCAACCATTGTGTGTGAGTCCTTAGATGGAAATTTTGTGCTTTTTATGAAATCCTTCATTTTAATCTTATTTCTTCAAGTATCTTATTCAGGTGTAGCATGCTATAGTGCAGGTCATTGATTGTGTTTCTTCTATATGTGGAATATTTGTTATGGAAACATCACTATTTTCTTTCAAGAAAACTTCATTCATAGAAGCCTTTCAAATGAAACATTTATGCAAAACATATTAGCCTGAGTAGTGAATGTTTATAGCTTCATTTGTGGAGTCATCTTGTGAGGTTTTATAAGAAAATTCAAATCATTTTTTAGTTGGTGAATCACCTCATAGTTTAGTTTTCAGTTTCTACACCATCCTTCTTACCCTTTTCCAATATGAATCAGTAGTTTTTAAAAGATATATTCAAAGGGAGCCAACCCATAAATCTAGAGGTTTATTCTCGCCATAGGATACCCATAGCCTAAGAGTAGTCCCATGTTGCATAGGATTTAAGAGTTTTAAACTTAGCATCGGGTGCAAATCCTTGTGTCAACGGGGCTTACGTTCATCCAAACAAGCACACTTTCAAAACTTGCACAAGAATATTTGTCTAAAGTTTGTTATGAAAAAGGAATATTCTCTTTTTCAAATGAGTGCAGAAAGAGAATATTCAAAGAATATTCTCATGGGTGAGGAAAATTAGATATTTAGTTAATTAAAACCAAATTAAATTATGCAAAGGAATATTCCTTTTGGAGGAATGTGCAAAGGAAGAATATTCCCAAGGAATATTCCCTTGTAAGTGGAAGGATTAGTAATTTGATAATTAAATAAAGGTTTAATTATGCAAATTAGGGGAATTAGGATATTTATTAAATAATGAATTCATTTAATGAAAAGGGGAAATGATATGATATTTGATTAAATAACTTAGGTTTATTTAATTAAATAAGAGGACTTTAGTGGTTAAATTAAATAATTTGATTTGCTCAATTTAATAGGATGGAAGGTTAACATGAAAGAGGGCGAATTAACCTAATTAGGTTAATTAGATTAATAGCTGAAAATGATGCAATTAATTAAATAGCTAGGAAAATTTAATCAATTGAGTGAAAAGAGGATGGGTTTTAGGATTAAACGGTGTTAGTATACCAAATTCGAGTGCATGATATCATTAAGGACATTTTCAAGTGTCTATAGTATCATTAAGGCATATATTAGACCTTAAAACTTAATTTTTTCCCCCAAAACTCCTTGTGGATGTGCTTATGCTTGTTTTGAAATAGTGACATGTGGAAACAAATTATTTTATGCATAAAATAATATGGTCCTTAATATCCACATATTCTAGTTTTAAGATCTCTTGATTAAACTAGGAAATGATATTTTCTAATTGTTTCTTTCAATGGGCTCTAGCATAATCCAAAGGGAAAACTACAAGTTATTCATTGGTAATTACAACAAAGTTGGGTGAACCCATAATATTGAGTCCCACTTATGGGATGCAAAAATTTTGAATTTGAAGGGGAATTAATTTACTAACCACCTTAATTTCAAGGTTTTAATTAAAATTTATATGATACATGGGTGGGTGTAGAAATATGGGGGGCCAAAAAATGGCCACTCAACTTTTTGGTCCCAAAATAGAGAAAACGCAAGTGTGTTATAATGAAACACACTCACATTATGTTTGGTTTTCAAAAAATGTGAGTGTGAACCTAAGAATTTTATCCTACTCTAATGTGCAAAATAACTCAAAAATGCAAGTGATAAAAGACAAAGGACACCTCAAGATTAGCCAAAAGAGTGATAAAACAAGAAGGAAAATGGACAAATAAGATACAAACGATTTCACCTTCCTTGTTGTTGATGTCTCCTTGATTGGCCCTTGCTTGGGATGATTTTGTGTGCTCCTTAGATGATTTCTTGAGTGACTAAATGCAAGATTAAATGTGCAAAATGATTACAAGAGATGGCTAGATGATGGCAAATGATTGAGAATGTAAATTGGCAGCATGTAGTTATCAAATGGCTAAGTGTTTAAAATGCCCTTGAGGAGGGGGTATTTATAGAAGAATTTGAATTCTCTAGAGAATTCAACGGTCAAGATTGATCCAACAAGGTCAAGATGAAGGGCTATGGTGGGTTGAGAACCCACAAGCCCTCACATCTTGACATGTGGATGGTGAAGTGGCCAAGGGAAGATGAGGTGGGTACATGGTAGGAAGGACAAACACCTTGGGGAGTGAGAAGATTTCCACAAAAAGAGATTTCTTGTCCCCAAGTGGGAGTGAAAGGGACATTTGAGGAATTTTGGAATTCCTCAAAAATCTACATGGGAAAAGGAAAGGTGGTTGAAAACATAAATGTGAATTAAAAATTCACATTCTTAGGAGAATCTAAAGGATAAAAGGTGGGCTCCAAAAGGTGGGACTTGGTCACATGTGGAGATTGTGACAAGTCCAAGGTTCTAGAAGCCTTGGAAGGATAGAATGTGAATTAAAAATTCACATATAAAAGAGGGGAATCTAGGATAAATAAAAAGGAATTAAAAATTCCTTGGGGGGAAGAGTTGACCAAGGTACTAATTAGGTTTGACTAATTAGTAATTAGAGGATAATTAGGGGTTAATTAGGATTAAAAGCCAACTTGCAAAAGTTGGAGGATGTGACACATCCTAATCAAGGATTAGGCATGTGCACATCCTTAATGAAGAGATTAGGAAATGGATTAGGATTAGATGAAAATGACATGTGAGGAATTAAATAAATGTAATATTTATTTAATTTATTTGATGAAAAGAGGATTAAGGAGAGTAAGGTATTTAATTATTAATTAAATACCTTAGAGATTTGGCAGAATTAAAGATATTAATTAAATAATAGTAATATTACTTAATTAACTCGGATAGGAGGATGTTTAGATGAAAAGTGATAAATTTGGATAAATTAAGTATCCAAATTTGGATGTCTACAGTGAGCATGTTATAACACACTCACATTATGTATTGCATTGAATGTTTTTCTCTTTTTTCTCTCTTTCTCTTTCTCCTTGTCATTCAACGAAACTATATACATATGGACATTTACTTTCTTATACTTTAAGTTATATTTCAGTTTGAGAGTGATTTTAGATCTCTAGGAGTTATAATATGAATTCTAGTTTTTGGAAGATCTTATAATTTTTTAGAATTAGTCAAATTTTAGTTATCAACATGTTAAATTTCAGTAATTAGCAATTTGTATCATCTCTCTCTCTATGGGTTAATGCAAGATCATTGGGGTCCAAACAAGGCTCCTAAATAGCAATGAGAATTCAAAAAAATAGAGTTACACAACTTGACATAAAAAATTGAATAGGCTATTAACATAATTTTAAAAAATTAAATCTATTTGGTGAAAATTTGTAGCAAATTGAATGTAGTTTCTAAGCTATTAGTCCTTTTTTGGAAAAAAGTAAATCTATTTGGTGAAAATTTGATATTTCAATGCAGTAGTACTAAATTTTCAAGAAAAAAATAAAAATAAGGTGTTTGTTTTGCCACCCAAGAGGACACATTCCTAGATGTGACACATATTTTTTTGTAAGTAAATATTTAGTTATGAATTTTCTAGTAGGAATCTTTAAAAATATTAAAAACCCATTTGTCCAGCTAACCTAACTTGGTCAAAAAATTATAAAATTTATTATCATTCTTTTTCTAAACTATATTTTATGAAGCATAGTGTGTGGCCCATCTTTTGGATTCAAAAAATGTTTAACCGTTTAAAATTTATTGATATTTTTCAATCAACTTATCAATCGGGAAGTTAGTAAGAATGTATGTAGAAAATCAATAATAATTATCTATTTAATTTCAAATAAGGAATATCTTATTTTTTGGAAAGCTGACAATTTTCTTTATAAACCCTTTTCGTTTCATCAAATTTGGATTAAAAAAAGTCATCAACCACTTTTATGTCATATAACCACTTTTTGGACCCCCATGATCCTACACACCTCTATCTCACTCATATCCCTTACACTCTAGACCTCTCTCTCTCTCACTATCCCCATCCCTTTATCTGACTCTCTTAGTTGAGCTTAAGAACTACTTATCCACCTCTACATCCTTCTCTCTCTATCTCTATCCTTCCATCTCTAATTCTCTCTATATCACTTCACTCTCTCTCTCCATCCTTCCTTCCCTCTCTACTTCTCTTTAAAACCCTCACTCCTGCCCCCCCTCTCTCTACTCTTTATCTCCATCCATCCTTCCATATATATATATATGTATCTCCATCTCTAATTCTCTCTCCCTCTATCCCTATCTCTCCCTCCCTATCTCCCTCTCTCTTCCCCCCTCTCTCTCCTTCCCCTACAATTATCTCACCCTCTCTCTCTATCTTCCTACCTCTTCGTCCCTCCCTCCTCCCCCCCTCTCTCTCACACACCTCTCTCTCTCCCTCCCTCCCTCTCTCCTTCCCTCTCTACTTCTCTCTATCTCCCCTCTCCCTCTCTCTACCTACCACTCCCTCCATCACTCCCTACCTCTCTCTCTATTGCTCTCTATCTCACATAGAGAGAAGTAGAGAGAGATAGGTGAGATAGAGAGAAGTGGAGAGATAAAGAGAGAGATGAGGGAGGGAGGGAGATATAGAAAATTAGAGAGATAAGGAGGAAGGCAGAGATATTTTGAGAGAGAGAGAGAGGAAGAGAGAAATATGTATAGATGTATAGGTTATATAGAGAGAAGTAGAGAAGGAAGGTGGGTGCAAGGAAGTGAGAGAGAGAGAGAGAGAGAGAGAGAGAGAGAGAGAGAGAGAGAGAGAGAGAGATTAGATTCATCGTGAGATATCAAGTTTGACCTTAACATAAATCTATGGAGTAATATTTTGGAGATAATTGTAGAGGATCTATGGTATCATGAGATTAGATAAAATATTGAATCATATAAAGACCTTGTGGGTATATATTTTGAATATTTATTAAAGCCACATGGGCTATTATAAAATCTTGGTTATATCCATGTCCCATTTTCTAGTGATCTTTGAGTAGTAATTATGTTAGAGGAACAACATGGCACATATCCATCTCACCTTGGTGTGAAGAAAAAACATGCCAACATTATATAGTTGTTTCATTTGGTAGGGATGAGTTTTGATTTTGTTAATTTTGTGGCTAGATTCCTAGAGTGTTAAAGTGTGAAAGTAGAAAATTAGTATTTGGTAGGTGTCTTTTAGTCACATGATATTCTTGAGTGGAAATGTGATAAAATTTTCTTATATCTCATTATTGGTATATGTTCGTATCTTTACATTTTCATGATTTAATTATGATAATGGTGAAAAGGTTGATTGATATTTAAGCATTTTTTACCTATGATATCACCTTATGGTGATACATCTCTAAAATATTTAATTATGGAGTAAATTGTGAAATTGCATGGAGTACCTCATATGATTGTCTTTGATCATTAACCAATATTAACATCAACAATATGGAAATCCTTGCAGCATGCTTTGGGATAATTATATTTTTTCCTACCATACTAAGATAGATGGTTAAATGGAGAGAGTAAATTAAGTGGTAGAGGATGTTGTTTGAATGTATGTCATGGACTATTAGTCCAAGTGGGAGTACTATTTTTCCTTCTTAAGTTTTCCTATAATAATGTATACCACAATTGTCTTGTTATGACATCATTTCAAACATTATATGGATGACCTTGCCATAACCTGTTAAGTTGGGATAGGTTAGAATACCATGTTGTTTTGGTTTATGAGATACTCTAGGATATGAAGCAATTGATGGATTAGATTAGATACCAATTGTTCACTACCCAAGATAGGTAGAAGTATATTGATGCTAAGAGATTAGATAAAAATTTCTAAGTGGGTGGATATTTGTTCTTGATAGTGTGACCACAAAAAATACTCATAAATTATGGAAAAGGTTCTAAGTTGGAACCACATTTTATTTGACCTTTTGATATCCTTGAGAGGATTGATCTAGTCACTTATCATATTTCATTTTTTCCTAGTATTTTTCATTTCAATGATGTGTTCCATGCTTTTTTTCTTAGGAAATATATTATATATGTGACAAATGTTCTTGATTAGGATTCCTTGTAGGTCAAGGAGGGTGGGAAAATTTATTTGGAGCCAATTTATATATTGTAGCATTGGAGGCTAGTATTTAGGGAAAAGAGTTGGATCAAACAAGGATCCAATGGGACCCACATGATGACACTTCAACTACATGGGAGGATACAACATATTTGAGGGTTCTCTATCCCCATATTTTTTAGGCTTCCAAAAGTAAGCCTAATCCTAGGGGGTGATGTAATGCCTCCAACATTTTCACTTGGTTATTTTATACCTATGGATTTATCCCCAATGATCAAATTATATTTCATTCTTTTATGATCAAGGTGTTCTTGATATGATTTTGTATTTTCATCTACATCCTAATTGTATATTGTGTGGTGGATGTTATACTCATATAGTTATATATAATAATATTTATAATATAATTTATCTTTGTGGATATATACATATAACCATGTTTGTAATGGGTTGTTATTATCATTTATGTTGATTTATTTTGATGTAATGGATATATAATGTATGTGATGTTATTCCCTATTGGGTGACTGTGCATTTCTTCAACTATTATATATGATGTAGGTACATTGATATGTGACTTGAGTGTGGAAGTACAAAGTTATTTCCTCACCTGAGCATGTAGGTCTAGGTTATTTTCCTAATAGTAGTAATTTCAGAGATGTTGCATTGGGCCCAATATGCTTGGAAAATCCTATAATACTTTAAATGAGTGTGGGATGTGTCTCTTAATACCTTTTAAGAGTCAAGATATGAATCAATGGTGATTGTGTAGTTTACTTATGTTGTGTGTTAATCATAAATGGATTATTTTAGTTGGATTTATTATTTTCTATTTATATTTGATGGTTTCTTGATGGTTAAATCATGGAATTTTAATGGTAGGAGATGGTTTAATGAAATTGGGAAATTGAAAAAAGGGAAAAGGGTTCAGTTAAATGCATTATGAAGTATATTTGATATATTGTAATTAGTTAATTGTGATAGTGTATTCAATTTATTACAATTAGTTAATTATGATTTAAAAATATTCCAATGGTTTTGAAAGCTCTTTGAAATATTTAAATTTGAATTAGCAAAGAATTAAATTGGAGTTACTTTGTTTGTTCTTAGAATGGAGAAAATAATTTATAAATTTTAATTTACTTGTAAAATATATTTTATGAAAGGAAAAGGAATTAAAAATTAAAAAGGGTCATAATGCGATTTTTTTTTTAAAAGGGAAAGGATTTCACTCTTGCATTTTGGAAGGAACAAATTATCTTGAACACTCTCCCTCTCAAAAATTTGAATTGGTTGGATTTTCTTGATTTTGGACTGCTTTAGCTTGGAAATTATATTTAAAGGGAAGGAATCAAAGGAATGTTGATTGTATGTGAGATGTCTTCCCAAATTGTAGTGAATTGAATGAAATTTGTTATTATTGGAGCTTCTAAATTGTGGTATTCTTCTCCATTTTCCTTATTTTTGAGCTCTCTTAACTCATTTTTTTATGCTTACTCTTACAATAACATATGAACACCATTGTAGAGGAAATTTGATGCATTTTTAGTGAATTAAATATTTTATTGGAAATTTTTAAAATGTTCATCTTTATACCATGGCTATGCAATTTTTTTCCAAAAAATTAAAAAATATAATCTTAACTTAAAATAAGTTTAATTTTTCTATAGTTAAAAAATTAGAAATTCAAGCATTCATCAATGGCTGATAAAAAATATCTAATTTTTCTATATGTAATTTATTATTTATAAAATTTCAATTTTAGAGTGATTTTGAAAGAACTAGAATAGATGAAAATTATCATTTTTTATTGAATTTTGATGTACAATATTTTTGGAGTATGTTACCTTTTTAATCTCTTTTCTATATTTATATAAGGATATTTGGTGTGTGAGAAACCTAGCATTGAGGTATACAAGTATAAAAGAGTGGTTCTTAAAAACATCTAAAGTTTAGAAGTGACTTTGATGGGTAAAAAGGGTGAGATTTATGCAATTAAATGATAATTAAATAAATCCATTAGCTAATAAATTAACTTAGATTAAGTCAAAAACATATGTAGAGCACTTGGAAAGGTTTATTATGTATATAGATAGGACATGCCACACATAGTGTAGGGTGGTGGCTATCACTTGGGTACCCCCTTGCCTTGTGACATAGATTCATACCTAGATTCACATGGCCATCCCTTTATTTTATGATGATGAGACTACTTTCCTTCCTCTAGTCATATTCCTCATCCCATCAACTTTATATTTGACATGGGATTAGTCTCTAACCATGTTTTTGGTTGTGTGAGACCTTGATTGTGTGTTGTGTATTCTCAAATTTATGCACTATGTTTATGTTGAATGCACAAGAAAAATGAGAGGGGGGTGAATTAGTTGTATATTAAAACATCAAAACCATCATTAACATTTAGATCTTCATCAACTTTATTAGCCTTTTATTTTTTAGAATGATTTAGCGTGAAATAAAATTAAAAAAAATTGAAACACATCAACACCATGCACAATCGAACACCAAATTTACGTTGAAAACCAAAGAAGGAAAAAACCATGGTAAGGATTAGCTCATAATATAAAGTAATTACAACATTGAATACAATAGGCTGACTGCCCAAAAGAAAGAAGGGCTCAATACTAATGGATCAATGCTAGATTACAAAGAAGAATAAAGAAGATTGTTACAATGAAAAATCAATCTCAATACAACAGAAAAGTATACCACAACATCACCAACATATACACAACCATTTTGAAGATTGTAGAAACCTTCTGCTCAATGCTTCAAGTAGTATAACTCATTAAATCATGCACTTTACTTCATAAATTCACACTTCACAACTTTGCAATTCACATCACACACACTACACACATCCTCTATCAACACACCACTTATTCACACCTTCTTCAACATTGAAAGTAGTTTCCAATGTCAACTACGCACCTCAACCATACAAATTCAATTTAGGTTGGAACCAAAGAATTCCCATAGTGGAAAGGAATGGAGGAAGATCACATCAAGCCTTAACTCAAATCTAAATCCACTCATACATGGCATGCCATGCATCCAAAAACACCAAAGAAAATTTGCAATTAGTTTAAACACCCAAGGTCGACCACACCTATGTAAACACCAGTAAACATTTAAGTACATGCTCGCTTTGATCTAAAGAAAACTTACAAACCACACACAACACTTGAACACAATATAGAACATTCCATGAACACCTTGAAATTCAAAAATTCCTTCGCAACAACTTTCACTTGAAGAACAAACTCATCCTATACACCAAGTTAACCTTTTACATATTGTAACTCAAGAAACTAACTTGTGGAGATCCAAACTTTGAACCAATTCAACTGGAGATAGATATGAGCAATATGAACACATTTTCAAAACCACAACACTGGAAACCACATTGCAAAGAAATGTGGAGCAAAACCATTTCTCCTAGACAACATTGCAATACATAGTTCACACACTAATTGGACACAATTTTCACCGCACAACGATCCAAGAAAATAAATTATGAATATAATATTTTTGAACAATTCTGATCAACATATCTAAAATGTATAAGTAGATCTTTAACATAGAATAAATTCGGAGCAAAACCAAAACACTACTCTATCACACATAACATCTCTCGAACACATTGCTTTCTTTTTTCTTCAAGTTTTCTCAAAATCACTTGGAAACCAAGCACGAGAGACATATTCTCATCATCTTCAACACTTCCTTAATAATACCAAGCCAATTGCAATACAACAACAAAAACAAACAACATCCACAAACAAAATATTGTCAAAGTAACACTAGAGGTTGACACCAATAACACTTACTAATGACAACATAATGAAACTAATCAAAGTATTATCATAACCTCTCAATCATCAATAGACTTCCAACAATCACCAATAATATGAACCAATTGAAATCAATAACAAAAAAAATAAAAGCCTGTTGACATCAATGACAACACCAACTACTCATACTTGCAACAATATCCCCCTTTTCCATTGATGGAAACACATGATGTGAAAAACCACCAACAACAAACGCAATAGCTCTGATCACCAACACATTGCTCCATACCAAATCTTTCTCTTTTCCACTTTTACTTTCTCTCCCCCTTAGCTTATTACTCTCCTTTTTCATATTACTCTTTCTACCCCACTGACATCAATCGAAAAGGATATCACATCTCTCTCTCTCCCCCCCTTTGAAATTAATCCCACTTGTACCTACTCACCACTACTTTGCAACATATTTTCCTTTTTACTGCTTTGCATATTCCCATTAGGAGCACACAACAAACTGTACCAGCCTGCACCAGTACTTACTCCCCCTAACTACAAAAACTAGCAATTCCACTACCTACTTCCTTTGAGAGGTAGCCTCCAACATCAATCCAGAACAAGGAATGAATCTTGGGATCCACTGGATTGATGCATAGCCTTGTGCATCTAGTTCAAATGAGGGGCAATAACCACTGAATTCTCCCAACAAAACTCAAAATTATCCTGAAGAAGAGCCTTAGTAAATATATTAGCAACTTGATCCTTTGTAGGCACATACTCTAGCTTCACCTCATTCTCTGCAACCTTCTCTCTCAAAACATGATACTGAATTGAGATATGTTTTTTCCTTGAATGCATTACTAGATTCTTTGAAATGTTTATAGCATTTTTATTGTCACAAAAGATAGAAATTGGTTCATCATATACCACTCTGATATCCTTTAAGGTTTTCTTCATCCACAACACTTGTGCACAACAAGATGCTATTGCATTGTATTCTACCTCTGTAGTAGATAAAGAAACTAAATCCTGCTTCTTGCTTAGCCAAGAAACCAATATGCATCCAAGAAAGAATGCGCCACCATTTGTGCTTTTCTTGTCATCAACACATCCTGCCCAATCTATATCTATATAAGAAATTAGAGAAAAATCAGTATCCTTTGGATACCACAAACCATGTTTTGGAGTGCCTTTCAAGTATCTGAATATTCTTTTCACTGCTACAACATGTGAATTTCTAGGATCTTAAAATATAGCCACAAAACAAATTGCATGCATGATATCTAGTCTAGTAGAAGTTAGATATAGCATTCCTCCAATCATTGATCTATACTTTCTTTGATCAACCTTAGGAGATTCATCATTATTTTTGAGCTTGCAACTAGTAACCATAGGAGTACATACCAGTTTAAAATCTTCCATTCCAAACTTCTTTAACATTTCCTTGACATATTTTGATTGTGAAATGAATATTCCTTTCTCTTTTTGATTGATTTACAGTACATGGAAGAAATTCATCTCCCCAAACATTGACCTTTGAAACTCATTTTGCATCTCTTCTACAAATCTCTTACACATAGCTTCATTTCCTCCAAAGATTATATCAACATACACAACCACAATCAAGTTTTGATCTTTTCAACTTTGAAATAAAGATTACTATCCTCGGTACCTTTATTGAATCCTTGTTGTATCAAGTACTTGTCCAACCTTGCATACCAAGCTTTGGGAGCTTGCTTTAGTCCATATAATGCTTTCTTCAATCTTTAGACCATATCTAGTTTTTCTAATAATTGAAATCCTTCTAGTTGTTCAATGTATACTTCTTCCAATTCACCATTCAAGAAAGAAAACCTCACATCCTCCATTTGATAAACTTTAAAATATTTAT
>VDFB02256132.1:178685355-178719550 GCA_007258455.2 Sequoia sempervirens | reverse complement strand
TGGATATATAATGTATGTGATGTTATTCCCTATTGGGTGACTGTGCATTTCTTCAACTATTATATATGATGTAGGTACATTGATATGTGACTTGAGTGTGGAAGTACAAAGTTATTTCCTCACCTGAGCATGTAGGTCTAGGTTATTTTCCTAATAGTAGTAATTTCAGAGATGTTGCATTGGGCCCAATATGCTTGGAAAATCCTATAATACTTTAAATGAGTGTGGGATGTGTCTCTTAATACCTTTTAAGAGTCAAGATATGAATCAATGGTGATTGTGTAGTTTACTTATGTTGTGTGTTAATCATAAATGGATTATTTTAGTTGGATTTATTATTTTCTATTTATATTTGATGGTTTCTTGATGGTTAAATCATGGAATTTTAATGGTAGGAGATGGTTTAATGAAATTGGGAAATTGAAAAAAGGGAAAAGGGTTCAGTTAAATGCATTATGAAGTATATTTGATATATTGTAATTAGTTAATTGTGATAGTGTATTCAATTTATTACAATTAGTTAATTATGATTTAAAAATATTCCAATGGTTTTGAAAGCTCTTTGAAATATTTAAATTTGAATTAGCAAAGAATTAAATTGGAGTTACTTTGTTTGTTCTTAGAATGGAGAAAATAATTTATAAATTTTAATTTACTTGTAAAATATATTTTATGAAAGGAAAAGGAATTAAAAATTAAAAAGGGTCATAATGCGATTTTTTTTTTAAAAGGGAAAGGATTTCACTCTTGCATTTTGGAAGGAACAAATTATCTTGAACACTCTCCCTCTCAAAAATTTGAGTTGGTTGGATTTTCTTGATTTTGGACTACTTTAGCTTGGAAATTATATTTAAAGGGAAGGAATCAAAGGAATGTTGATTGTATGTGAGATGTCTTCCCAAATTGTAGTGAATTGAATGAAATTTGTTATTATTGGAGCTTCTAAATTGTGGTATTCTTCTCCATTTTCCTTATTTTTGAGCTCTCTTAACTCATTTTTTTATGCTTACTCTTACAATAACATATGAACACCATTGTAGAGGAAATTTGATGCATTTTTAGTGAATTAAATATTTTATTGGAAATTTTTAAAATGTTCATCTTTATACCATGGCTATGCAATTTTTTTCCAAAAAATTAAAAAATATAATCTTAACTTAAAATAAGTTTAATTTTTCTATAGTTAAAAAATTAGAAATTCAAGCATTCATCAATGGCTGATAAAAAATATCTAATTTTTCTATATGTAATTTATTATTTATAAAATTTCAATTTTAGAGTGATTTTGAAAGAACTAGAATAGATGAAAATTATCATTTTTTATTGAATTTTGATGTACAATATTTTTGGAGTATGTTACCTTTTTAATCTCTTTTCTATATTTATATAAGGATATTTGGTGTGTGAGAAACCTAGCATTGAGGTATACAAGTATAAAAGAGTGGTTCTTAAAAACATCTAAAGTTTAGAAGTGACTTTGATGGGTAAAAAGGGTGAGATTTATGCAATTAAATGATAATTAAATAAATCCATTAGCTAATAAATTAACTTAGATTAAGTCAAAAACATATGTAGAGCACTTGGAAAGGTTTATTATGTATATAGATAGGACATGCCACACATAGTGTAGGGTGGTGGCTATCACTTGGGTACCCCCTTGCCTTGTGACATAGATTCATACCTAGATTCACATGGCCATCCCTTTATTTTATGATGATGAGACTACTTTCCTTCCTCTAGTCATATTCCTCATCCCATCAACTTTATATTTGACATGGGATTAGTCTCTAACCATGTTTTTGGTTGTGTGAGACCTTGATTGTGTGTTGTGTATTCTCAAATTTATGCACTATGTTTATGTTGAATGCACAAGAAAAATGAGAGGGGGGTGAATTAGTTGTATATTAAAACATCAAAACCATCATTAACATTTAGATCTTCATCAACTTTATTAGCCTTTTATTTTTTAGAATGATTTAGCGTGAAATAAAATTAAAAAAAATTGAAACACATCAACACCATGCACAATCGAACACCAAATTTACGTTGAAAACCAAAGAAGGAAAAAACCATGGTAAGGATTAGCTCATAATATAAAGTAATTACAACATTGAATACAATAGGCTGACTGCCCAAAAGAAAGAAGGGCTCAATACTAATGGATCAATGCTAGATTACAAAGAAGAATAAAGAAGATTGTTACAATGAAAAATCAATCTCAATACAACAGAAAAGTATACCACAACATCACCAACATATACACAACCATTTTGAAGATTGTAGAAACCTTCTGCTCAATGCTTCAAGTAGTATAACTCATTAAATCATGCACTTTACTTCATAAATTCACACTTCACAACTTTGCAATTCACATCACACACACTACACACATCCTCTATCAACACACCACTTATTCACACCTTCTTCAACATTGAAAGTAGTTTCCAATGTCAACTACGCACCTCAACCATACAAATTCAATTTAGGTTGGAACCAAAGAATTCCCATAGTGGAAAGGAATGGAGGAAGATCACATCAAGCCTTAACTCAAATCTAAATCCACTCATACATGGCATGCCATGCATCCAAAAACACCAAAGAAAATTTGCAATTAGTTTAAACACCCAAGGTCGACCACACCTATGTAAACACCAGTAAACATTTAAGTACATGCTCGCTTTGATCTAAAGAAAACTTACAAACCACACACAACACTTGAACACAATATAGAACATTCCATGAACACCTTGAAATTCAAAAATTCCTTCGCAACAACTTTCACTTGAAGAACAAACTCATCCTATACACCAAGTTAACCTTTTACATATTGTAACTCAAGAAACTAACTTGTGGAGATCCAAACTTTGAACCAATTCAACTGGAGATAGATATGAGCAATATGAACACATTTTCAAAACCACAACACTGGAAACCACATTGCAAAGAAATGTGGAGCAAAACCATTTCTCCTAGACAACATTGCAATACATAGTTCACACACTAATTGGACACAATTTTCACCGCACAACGATCCAAGAAAATAAATTATGAATATAATATTTTTGAACAATTCTGATCAACATATCTAAAATGTATAAGTAGATCTTTAACATAGAATAAATTCGGAGCAAAACCAAAACACTACTCTATCACACATAACATCTCTCGAACACATTGCTTTCTTTTTTCTTCAAGTTTTCTCAAAATCACTTGGAAACCAAGCACGAGAGACATATTCTCATCATCTTCAACACTTCCTTAATAATACCAAGCCAATTGCAATACAACAACAAAAACAAACAACATCCACAAACAAAATATTGTCAAAGTAACACTAGAGGTTGACACCAATAACACTTACTAATGACAACATAATGAAACTAATCAAAGTATTATCATAACCTCTCAATCATCAATAGACTTCCAACAATCACCAATAATATGAACCAATTGAAATCAATAACAAAAAAAATAAAAGCCTGTTGACATCAATGACAACACCAACTACTCATACTTGCAACAATATCCCCCTTTTCCATTGATGGAAACACATGATGTGAAAAACCACCAACAACAAACGCAATAGCTCTGATCACCAACACATTGCTCCATACCAAATCTTTCTCTTTTCCACTTTTACTTTCTCTCCCCCTTAGCTTATTACTCTCCTTTTTCATATTACTCTTTCTACCCCACTGACATCAATCGAAAAGGATATCACATCTCTCTCTCTCCCCCCCTTTGAAATTAATCCCACTTGTACCTACTCACCACTACTTTGCAACATATTTTCCTTTTTACTGCTTTGCATATTCCCATTAGGAGCACACAACAAACTGTACCAGCCTGCACCAGTACTTACTCCCCCTAACTACAAAAACTAGCAATTCCACTACCTACTTCCTTTGAGAGGTAGCCTCCAACATCAATCCAGAACAAGGAATGAATCTTGGGATCCACTGGATTGATGCATAGCCTTGTGCATCTAGTTCAAATGAGGGGCAATAACCACTGAATTCTCCCAACAAAACTCAAAATTATCCTGAAGAAGAGCCTTAGTAAATATATTAGCAACTTGATCCTTTGTAGGCACATACTCTAGCTTCACCTCATTCTCTGCAACCTTCTCTCTCAAAACATGATACTGAATTGAGATATGTTTTTTCCTTGAATGCATTACTAGATTCTTTGAAATGTTTATAGCATTTTTATTGTCACAAAAGATAGAAATTGGTTCATCATATACCACTCTGATATCCTTTAAGGTTTTCTTCATCCACAACACTTGTGCACAACAAGATGCTATTGCATTGTATTCTACCTCTGTAGTAGATAAAGAAACTAAATCCTGCTTCTTGCTTAGCCAAGAAACCAATATGCATCCAAGAAAGAATGCGCCACCATTTGTGCTTTTCTTGTCATCAACACATCCTGCCCAATCTATATCTATATAAGAAATTAGAGAAAAATCAGTATCCTTTGGATACCACAAACCATGTTTTGGAGTGCCTTTCAAGTATCTGAATATTCTTTTCACTGCTACAACATGTGAATTTCTAGGATCTTAAAATATAGCCACAAAACAAATTGCATGCATGATATCTAGTCTAGTAGAAGTTAGATATAGCATTCCTCCAATCATTGATCTATACTTTCTTTGATCAACCTTAGGAGATTCATCATTATTTTTGAGCTTGCAACTAGTAACCATAGGAGTACATACCAGTTTAAAATCTTCCATTCCAAACTTCTTTAACATTTCCTTGACATATTTTGATTGTGAAATGAATATTCCTTTCTCTTTTTGATTGATTTACAGTACATGGAAGAAATTCATCTCCCCAAACATTGACCTTTGAAACTCATTTTGCATCTCTTCTACAAATCTCTTACACATAGCTTCATTTCCTCCAAAGATTATATCAACATACACAACCACAATCAAGTTTTGATCTTTTCAACTTTGAAATAAAGATTACTATCCTCGGTACCTTTATTGAATCCTTGTTGTATCAAGTACTTGTCCAACCTTGCATACCAAGCTTTGGGAGCTTGCTTTAGTCCATATAATGCTTTCTTCAATCTTTAGACCATATCTAGTTTTTCTAATAATTGAAATCCTTCTAGTTGTTCAATGTATACTTCTTCCAATTCACCATTCAAGAAAGAAAACCTCACATCCTCCATTTGATAAACTTTAAAATATTTATGTGTTGAAAAAGCCAAAAAAAAATTGATAGCTTCCATTCTTTCCATTGGAGCAAATGTCTCCTCAAAATATATTTTTTCTATTTTTGAGTATTGTTTACACACAAGCCTTGCCTTATTTCCCACTATTTTTCCATTCTCATTCAATTTGTTTCAGAATACCCACTTAGTTCCAATAGCATTCTTTGCTTGATGGTCTTGGGACAAGTTCACAAGTTTGATTCTTCTCAATTTGCATTAGATCTTCCTCCATAGCCTTGATCAAATACTCATCCTTGCATGCTTCGATCACCATTTTGGGCTCAATTTTAGAAAGTAAACATAGATTTACCTGTTCTATTATTGCATCTTTTCTTCTTGTCAACATGCACATTTTCTTTTATCACCAATGATTTGATCTTTAGAATGATTCTTCTACACATACTTAGGAGTCTTAGGGATTCTTTCTGGAGCTTCTTCCTCTTCAATCTGAGCTTCTTTATTCTTACCTTTATCCATATCATTTTCCCTACAATAAGACTCATTTGATTCATACCCATCTATCATCAAAAAATTCTTATGCAAGTCTTCACCTATCTTGATGCTTGCACTCTCAACAATGTTTTTTAGCCTCTTGTTATAACACTGATAAGCTTTTATTTTAGTAGAATATCCAAGGAAGATACCTTCATCAGATATTGTATCAAACTTTCCTAAGTTCTCTTCATCTCTTTTGAAATAATATTTTCTTCCAAACATTGTGAAATATTTGACAATAGGGATCCTTCCATACCACAACTCATAGGTATTCTTTACATTTTTTCTCTTTCTTGTACTATATTAAGTATGTAGATTGTAGTGTGAATTGCTTCTCTCTAGTATAGTTCTAGTAGGTTTGATTCTTTCATCATGGTTCTTGTAGCTTCCTGAACAACCCTACTCTTTCTTTCAACAACTCCATTCTACTGAGGAGTCCTCAGGGTAAATAAATGCCTCTTTATTCCATGATTATCATAAAAACTATTAAACTCATTGGAGGTGAAATATCCACCTCTGCTAAACCTCAAAATTTTGATTTTCATAACCATTTCATTCTCAACCATAACTTTGAATGCTTTAAACTTATGTAGAGCTTCTGATTTTTCTTTGAGAAAAGTAACCCATGTTATTCTAGAGTAATCAACAATTAATAGCATGAAATACTTATCACCTTGAAGACTTCTTATTCTAGTAGGACCATAGAGATTTGTATGCACCAGCTCCAATAGTCTAGTAGTAGAATTTTCTTTGACTTTAAAACTTCTTTCTTGCTTCTCAATCTGACATTCCTTGTAGAAAAACTTTATGGGCTTTGTAATCTTTGGTAGATCTCTTGAACTGAACTAATTCTTACTAGGCTATCAAAATTGATGCAACACATTCTTCTATGTCATAACCAACTTTTATTAATCTGAGTCATAAAGTAATGACCATAAACCCCTTTAAGCTGATAAGTATTTCCATCTTTCCTTCTTCCAACAACAACCATAGTGTAAACACTCAAGGTCAATCAAACCTATGTAAACACCATTAAACATTTAAGTACACAATTCCTTTGATCCAAAGATAACTTTTGAACCACACACAACACTTGAACACAATCTAGAATATTCCACAAACACCCTAAAACTCAAAAAATTCCTTCACAACAACTTTCACCTAAAGAACAAACTCATCGTGTACACCAAGTTAACCTTTTACATACTATAACTCAAGAAAATAACTTGCGGAGATCCAAAATTTGAACTGCTTGAATTGAACATAGGTATGAGAAATACAAACACACTTCAAAAACTACAACACTGAAAACCACATTGCATAGAAATGCAAAGCAAAACCATTTCTCCTAGACAACACTGTAATACACAGTTCACACACTAGTGAGCACAAATTTCACTGCACAATGATATAGGACAAGAAATTATGAATATGACATCTCTAAACACTTGTTATCAACATATCCAAAATTCATAAGTAGATCTTCAACATACAAGAAATACAAAGAAAAACCAAAACACTACTCTATCACACAAAACATCTCTCCAACAACCTATTTTCTTTTTTCTTCAAATTTTCTCAAAAGCACTTGGAAACCAAACACCAGAGACATATTCTCATCATCTTCAACAATTCCTTAATACCACCAAACCAATTGCAATACAACAACTCAACCATAGAACATCCACAAACAAAATCTTGTCAAAGCAACACAAGAGGTTGAGACTAGTAACACTTACTAATGACAACATAATGAAACTAATCAAAGCATCATAAAAATTTTTAAATCATCAATAGACATAAAGAAACCACTGAAAATCACCAACAGTATGAACTAATTGACATCAATGATAACACAAACATAAGCTTGTTGACATCAATGACAATACCAACTACTCATACTTGAAACATTTTGGTGTGTGTATAATCCTTACTCTCTTGTTTGGTATGAGTGTGGGTTTTTTCCTTGTGATCATCTCCTAGCACACTAGGGTGAACCTATTGCTACCAAAAGGTTGTGTGACATGGAACCACTATTGGGGACCAACATTTCATTGGAGTAGCTAAAGTTCCTTGTCAGCATTGAGAAAAATGGCTTCACATCCCATTTTTTTTTTATTGTTTAAAGTTTTAGAATGTATATTTCAAGACATTTGAGTCCTCTCATGTAATAGTAATATTATTTTTACAACCTAATATTTGAAAGGATTGTAAACCATAAACATAAGTGGTGATGGTGTGTATATATTTTACCACCTTTTGACATTAGTGTCAAATGCTCTTATTATTTTACATAATTTTTTTCATTGTAATTATGTTGGTTACAAATAACTTAGAGAACCTTTGCATTTGTATTTAAAATGAATAAAAATATGATATTAAAGTTTTGAGTATAATGTCCTTGGTTTGTGGAGTCAATTTGGGTTATTCAAGTGTGTACATGGAGAAATTGATTGAATGACAAAATTTTAAAACTTACCCAAATAGAACTTGTTGTCATGTCAAAACTAGGAATTGGGACTCAAAAAAGGTTTAAGGTCTATGATAAAGTTTGGTTTCTACATTTAAAAAATGTAGTTCCATAGGATATAAGTGTCAAGAAGGATTGGGTATTTGTATCATTTGTCCCATGTTGATAGGTCATGGGCATTGGTGTGGACATCAATCTTAGGATTAGGAACTTGGAACCTTGATCTCATTTTGGAAATCTATGTTCATGGATAAGGACCAACCACTTGAAAAATTGGTCCCATATTTGTAACCCATAGGAATTTGAGTATAAATTATACTTATGATTGTGTCCAAGTCTAGGTTTAAGTTTGAGTCCCACATTGTGGCACTACATGATAGGTCTTTAGAGTGGGGATAGACTAGGTAATAAATCCCATGTGCAAATGGAGATCCAATGTTCAAATAGTAAAAGGTGAATTTTAGGTTTACCTAGTGTGTCATAGGGATAGTTATGAAGTAGGTAATCATAATCAAATGTTCCAAGTCCTGATTGAGATATGATACCTGTAAACAGTGATTTTGGCACTCTAAATGCTCTCTAACTCTTTTAGGGTTTTTCACCTAAAAGGAGAGAGATGGGCCAAAATTCTAATGTATACACTCAATATTAATGTAATGAGGGATGAAATGTGTCTAAATTTAATGTCCTAAAAATAGAAAACTAATGAAATAGATCAATTATTGAGTGAAAACTAGAGAAATGCAAGATGTTGGAAAACACATTGTGATATGCAAACATGAACTGAATGACCTAGAAATGCAAATAAAACCAACTAGAAAGTTGTAAGACAAAAGGTGTGCACCTGGAAGTGTGTTGTAGACTTGAAGCAACTCTAAAATTTTGGAAATTCTAATTTTTAAGCCTGGCAGGACACTAGGCCAGTCTAGGCAACTTAGTCCCGAATCTAGAAAAACTGACCAGAAACCAGTTTCTGCCAAATGGGTATCTGTATCTTCAAAAATAATTGAAATTCAAGTTTAGTGGGACTAGGCCACCCAAAGTGGTGACTTAGTCCATTTCTGAATCTCTGAAAATTCAGAAATAGAAACGGATATTCTAAGTCTGCACTTTGGTTTGCCACAGGTGTCTGCTTTCAAAACTCTGATCTCAGGCCTGAAGGTGACTTTTAGTGGATATTTTTGGCTTGGTCAACAAGGAGTGGTCTTCTACAAGTCTTCAACCTTATCTTCAATGATCTTCAAACCCTTAAAGTTCCTAAATCTGCAAACACACAAAGATAAAAGGCGAAAATGTTGGATGTTAGGGCATGGGGGTTTGCCTTGGTCAAACCCCTTTTTAGGTAATTAAACCAAATGAAGAAAGAATGTAATTAAGCATGCAACAATGGAGTTAGATATTTTCCATGATGTTTGATCTTGAATTTCTGCAGCAATAGATGGAGAATCTTTCTCTTGAATGCTTTAGGAAGCTAAACTCTAGCTTGCTTGACTTGAGAACATGATGAGTGATGAATAATAATGAGTTATGACTTAAGATGAGTTAGAAGGAGATGGGAGAGATGTAAAATGAGGAGAAGAATACTTATTTATACACTCTTGTGCCTTAGTAACCCGATGATACCTCATCATAGGCTGACATAAGGTCTTAAAGAATAAAAACTCGAAAGAAGTTTGAATTGATTTTAATCTTTTATGCCAAATAGGACTAAGTCACCCTTATGAGCGATTTGGTCCACCTGGGAAATTTTGAGTGGATGTTGGATATTAAGATGTATTAAATGTTGTTTATTGGTTTCTTCTTCAACAAGACACTTAATTAAGGCATGTAAGTGCATAAAGGGGTCATTAAAGCATTAGAAAGGTGTACATATTGATGACAAGCCTAGGAAAGTGTGAAAGTTTGTTACAATACTTTACAACACTTTGAAATAGGTCTTGGTAAGGTTATTTAGGTGAATTATAACATTATGGTCCTAGAAAAGTGTGAAGATGTGTTACAACACCCTACAACACTCTTGCAAGACATCAATAAATGTATTTTATTCAATTTTCAAGGGCCCAAGACCTAGTGTTGATGTGTAAAAAACCTCACAACACCAAATCAAGGCCTTATTAAGTTCAATTTATCATCAATTATTCCCATATCAAGCAAAGTATACACTTTTTGGAAACACAATCCCCATAGAATTGTAAATAGATTTTGGTGTTGCATTGTGGAGTTTGGAGAGTATATGGGACTTAGGACTTGAGAAAAAGTCACATGTCCATATTTGAAACCAAATTATACAAAATAAAATTGCATGATGGTGTTCTAAGAACTAAAGATCGAGTGGAACTTTGAACTTGGAACCTATCCCAAGCTCAAGAATGACCCTGAGGTCTACATGCAAATTTGAAAATTTTTGGATAAAAAGCAATATATTAAGAAGTAGAAAGGAGTAGGGACTTGTCATTAGGTTCCAAGTTCACATTGAATATATAAGTCCAAAATCTAACCCTCTTGTAGCTTTTTATAAAAAAATAAAATGGTAGCTTTTAGCCTTTTTGTTTTTTCAACCCAATGGAAATTAGAGGGTGGTTTAATAGACATGTTAGGAGGGTGTACTAGTGGTTTTGGGAATCCCATCTTACTTACATGCCTAATTTTCTAATTCAACCATGATATTTGATCCACTTTTGTTTTTAGGTCTTTTACTTGTGTCACCATACATTGCACATTAATGTGCACGTTAAGTGTGTCATCGGATGTTGTTATGACACCTTGAGAATATAGTATTATTGTGTGTTCTTCTTAATATCATAATTTTTTGGGTCAAGTAGCTAATATCATGAGCATGTATCTTTCCTCTAGTGTGTGGCTTGGGGAATTACATTGCTCATGTGTTTCAATAACAATGTTGAACTATGATTATACTATAACAGATTTGAGAATAGTTACCATAGAACTGCGAGACCTAAAATAATGT
The DNA here is from genome assembly GCA_007258455.2 of Sequoia sempervirens. Taxonomy (NCBI): domain Eukaryota; kingdom Viridiplantae; phylum Streptophyta; class Pinopsida; order Cupressales; family Cupressaceae; genus Sequoia; species Sequoia sempervirens. Next base: position 178,708,388 of record VDFB02256132.1, on the reverse strand, counting down.
GAATCTAGATGCATTAATATAGTAACATTTTGTAGCAAAGAGAGGATAAGAGGATCCAAAATAGTATATACAAATTTGGTGTGAGTTGTCATAAAATGAAGCAATATGTCCCTAATGTTGTTTTCAAGATCCAAATTTGATTATACAAATAACTGATACCTATCTAATAAGTAGACATTTTGATGACCAAGGAGATGAGTGTGAAATTCATAGATAATATAAAGTAATATATGGAGAAGATGAGATTTATATGAATATAGCAAGTGGAAGTGGTAGAATGGCTACAAATCTTGGAGGTGCAAAAGGATAAGAAATATGATAGGTCTTTGTGTCATAAGAATGTAAGGGTCTTTCTTAGTAAGTAATTTTATCTTTGATACCATCATCATACAAAGGATTCTAAAAATCATCAAGGGGGAAAAGTATCTACATAGTGGGACCTTCTAAGAATGGAGGTTCATTGGTATCCCCATACATCTCTAAAAGTGTGGTCCAAAAAGAGCAATGAAACTCAATGTGTGATAGATCCCATGATGTGTGATTTCTAGCATTAAGAAAAATTACTCCTTAGACATGAACATTCTTATTTCCCCCCATACAAATTTCTATTCGTAAGCACCTAGTTTAGGAACAAGCCCATATAGATATAGAAAATGATGAATCCATTATTAGTTCTTTAGGATACCATGTGACTAGGAGTTATAGTTTTCTTCCTCCTAGGTGATAATAGAGGAATTACTTGTTATACAAATCAATGTTTTAGATTGATTACTCCCTTAGAATTTTTTAGCTTTATGTTAGTTTATTTTTATAAAATGCCTATGTGTTAGGCCCTCAAGACTAGTACACAAAAAGACTCTTATAAGTTGAGTGCACATGCATTCTATAACCCCCCAAGTGTTAGGGTTAGAAAGGTAGATATCTAAAAATTAAATGCATATTTAATTAATAAACAGAGAAACTAAAACACACATAGAATAAATTATAACACAGAGAATTTAATGTGGTTCACCCAATCCGGGCTACATCCACCAAACTGCAACCATCTAATGATTTTATTATCCAGTGCAAAATCCTATTACAATCTTGCAAATAATTATGTTTTTCATCATACTGTAACCCCCATTCGAACCCCTTTTTAACAAGCTTAGAAGCTTCTAGATTCGGGTTCTACAAAGTCGGTTTTTTTTCTTTTTTCGTTGATTTTTCCTTTTTTGGTGATGACGCAAAAAAGTAGGAGGAAATTTTTTCTCGAGGGATGCCACCCTCGAACCCCCACCCGGGGCCCGGCCCGGACCGAACCCCAAAAAGGATACATGTCGAGGTGTACAGTATAGCATGATTAGTCACCACATACCAACAATCTCCCACTTGGAGACTGATCAGGCTCTACACCAACATAATCTCCCACTTGGAGACTGATCTTGGACAACACTATTGCACTTACAGCTCCCACTGGAAATAAGTACCTTGGACCTTGTTTCTCTATTGTACGTAAATTCAACCTTGAAGGCCAATCGAAGCTGAAGAGGAGCTCAACTTCTCCCTTGTCACTGCTTTCGTAAACATATCTACTGGATTGGCATCTATATGTATCTTGTCCCACTTGACCTGTCCATCCTCCAACACTAACCAAATGAAATGATATCTCAACTGTATGTGTTTTGTTTTAGAATGCAAGGTAGAATTCTTTGCAAGATGTATAGCACTTTGGCTGTCTGTAAACAAGTAATTTCCAGTCTATTGTTTTCCCAACTCATCCATGAAAAGTTGCAGCCATATCATCTCCTTTTCCGCCTTTGTTGTAGCAACATACTTTTCCTCTATGGTGGATAAAGCAACCACCTTTTGCAATCAAGAAATACAACTCACTGTTGTCCCACCAACTGTAAATACATAACCTGTGGTACTCCGCCTAGTATCTATATCCCCTGCCAAATCTGAGTCAATATAGCCTTTTAAATTAGTATTAGAGCCCCCAAAACATAAACATTTATTGGATGTACCTCTCAAGTACCTGAGAATCCATTTTACTACATTCCAATGATCAACTCTGGGATGACTCAAATACCTGCTAACAACTCCTACAGCATGTGCAATATCTGGTCTCGTGCATACCATGGCATACATTAAACTTCCTATAGCTGAAGCATATGGTACTTAGGAAATTTTTCTTCACCCTCTTGTGTCTTTGGACACATATCCCTAGTCAATTTAACATGACTAGGCAAGGGTGTGCTGACAACTTTTGCATTCTCCATATGAAATCTTTGCAACACCTTTTCAACATAATTAGCCTGAGATAAAAACAATTTTCTTTTTTTCCTATCTCTACAAATTTTCATACCAAGGATTTTTTTTGCTGCCCCAAAATCCTTCATAGCAAAAGATTTTGCTAACTGTTGTTTTAGCTCACTTATGTGATCCATGTTAGACCCTGCTACAAGCATGTCATCAACATATAAACATAAAATAATGTATTTGTCATTATCCAACCTCTTAAAATAAACACAATGGTCAGAATTACACCTGTTGTACCCTTGCTCAACCATAAAACTATCAAATTTCAAGTACCATTGCTGAGGTGCTTGCTTCAAGCCATATAAAATTTTCTTCAATCTGCACACTAGTTTCTCCTTACCTTTGACCTCAAAACCTTGTGGTTGTTCCATATATATTTACTCTTCCAAATCACCATGGAGAAAGGTAGTTTTAACATCAAGCTGTTCTAAATGCAAATCTTCAACAACCACAATACTTAAAACAATATGAATATAAGTCATTTTAACAATTGGAGAAAAAAATTCATCAAAATAAATACCCTTTTTCTGTGCAAATCCCTTTACAACAAATTTGGCTTTAAATATCTTCTTACCTCCATCCTCCTCTTTCAGCCTATAAACCCATTTGTTTGGTAAATCCTTTTTACCTACGGGTAACTTGCATAATTCCCAAGTCTGATTTTTCAGCAAGGAGCCCATTTCTTCTTCCATTCCATGCTCCCATTGAACCTTGGTACCCACCTGCATAGCTTCATCATAATATTCTAGTTCACTAGCATCATTTAACAAAATAGTATACAAAGAGGGAGATAATCTTTCTGGAGGTCTACTTATCCTTGAAGATTGCCTAACATTCATAGGATTTTGTGGTATTTTTTGTTGTTGTTGTTGTGAAGCATGAGGAACCACTGAAACATCATTGTTTGGAATATCATCCAACATTGCATAATCATTTTCTTTCTTCTCATGCTGCAACAACAAATCTTTGTACAACACTTTCTCATTGAATATGACATCCCTGCTTCTCATAATTTTCTGATTTTCAAAATCCCAAAGCCTTTAACCAAATTCATCAATGCCATATCCAACACATATACATTTCTTTGATTTTTCATCAAGCTTGGCTCTATTTTCATAATCTACATGTGCAAATGCTTCACAACTGAAGGTTTTGAGAAAAGAATAACTCACTTTCTCACCTTTCCATGCTTCCTCTAGAATACCTCAACCCAAAGGATTAGAGGTCCACCTCTATTAATTAAATAAAAAACAGTGTTTACAGTCTCTGCCCATATTTTTAAAGGCAGCCCAACATGCAATTTCATAGTCCGTGCACGCTCCATTATTGTTCTATTCATGCACTCAGCCACTCCATTTTCCTGTGGAGTTCTTGGAACCGTTTTCTTCCTATGAATGCCATTAGAGGAACAATAATCTTCAAACTCTTTGCTGCAATACTCACCACCATTATTAGATTTGAGACATTTTAGCTTTTTACCTGTCTCATTCTGAACCAAGCTTCTCCATTTTTTAAAAGTTTCAAATACATTAGATTTATGCCTAAGGAAATAAATCCTTATACTTCATACAAAACTCTGAAGCTCAGAGAAACTAGATGGCACAATGGATGATTTATGTGCAAGATAATATAGATGACATGGCAATAGATGTTAGATTTTCTGCTGATTTAGGATAGCTACTTTACACATCTTTATGACAACCAACAACAAGATAGCTACTTTACACATCTTTATGACAACCAACAAGATTATGAGTCTGCTATAAAGGTTAATGATTTAGAAATTAAGACTCTCTTGGATTCTATTGTTAAAAAACTTGAAAAGATCAGGATGCTTACAAAGAAAATAAGAGTATCCCAAACTGGTAAGGATAGTTCATAAGAGGAAGACATAGAAAAGAAAGGAAAGTCTGTAGAACCTCCTAAGCCAAAGAAGGTATTTATTCAGAGAAGAAAACCTTTTCATAATGAAAAAGATAAAGCTTCAAACTCTCGAAGACCTTCTCATATGCCAACACCACATGTTCCTATGCCTAAAATCAAGGAACATAGTCTAGTCCACAAAGAAGAACAATTGAAAGATTGGCTTGACGAGCTAGGAGTAGAACAAGAGCAACCAAAACCAGTATACATGGATGAGCCTGGTTTTGCAAATAAAGAGTCAAATGATGAAAATTTTGATGTAAATACATTAGTTGTTTCTGATAATAGTAGTGATTCTGATTCTTCTGTAAATAGTAATTTTGAAGAAATAAATTTAGATTTTTCCCAATATAAGCAAATCAAAGGAAAAGAACCTTGGGAATCACTAAAGAAGCTTACTATGGCATTGAGATGCAAGAACCAATGTCTAAAAATCTGAGACCTGAACAATTGAGACCATATGCTTTTAGTGGTTACATTCTAAATATAGACAAGCTGGTCAACCCTTATGAGGCAATATGTACTTGGACTGATACATTAGAAAATATGTTTGAAAGAAGTGGTACATGGACTGAACCGGCTAAGGTTCTTTATGCAGTCAGACTTATGTCTGGAAAATTGAGAAACTGGTGGAATAATCTACCAGATACTGGACCCATGCCCAAAAATATTCCTACAAACTCTTCAGATCCAATCCTTGTGGATCCAAAAAATTTGGGTAAAGATGATATCTTCCAAGCTGGCTTTGATGAATTCAAATGGTTATTAACTAATCTTTTATGTGATGACATTTCCAACCAAGCATTAGAAGCAGACAAAAAATTTCAATCAATGAAGCTAAAAAATTTAGCTAAGTTTGATGAATACAATTGTATGTTTGAATCCTACATGGTTGCAGCTGATAAGATGCATGATCTAACCACAAAACAATATTATTTGAATTCACTTCCATGTGGTTTAGGTGCTTGGGAACAAGATTATCTCATCAGAAAAGAACATAAGCCACTTGATGATGTGAGTTTTCCAACTGTTAAAAGATTGATTAGATATAAGTTGGAAAAATAGTGCTTATTAGGAGCTTTGCAACTCAATAAGGAAGAGTACAATTATACATGCAACTTAAAATAATTTTGTGATCTTCTACCAATAAATCAGCTCAAAGACTTTCAGCAGCTAAAACAGTTCAAAAGAGGTGGTTGTGGTTGAAAATGCAGATGTAAGAGGTGTTCCCAAAATAAATATCATGAAGGATAATACACATTTAGGCACATCAAGCATGGTAAGCATGGTTATAAAAAGAAATATAGGGCAGCCCCCTATAAGAAAAGAAAATGGTCTAAACAGACACCACCATACTTACTAAAGAAAATGAATAATAAGGCCCCCAGAGGTATCAAATGCTTTATTTGCAAAGGGCCCCATTATGCTACTAACTATCCCAAAAAATTAAATCCTGGTACTAAGATTTATGCAATTTTTGAATATGATAACCTAGGATGGGAATTCATTCATAATAACAATCTTTCAGGAAATCTGAATGAACTTTATGAGTTAGTTGAAGAAGTTCCTGAATCCAGTTTTATGTTAAAATTTAAAGATGTTAAGGATTGATATAAACACCTGCAAAATATTTTTGATCTAGAACCAAAGAGTTTAGATCCAGATGAGGATTTCCTCACTTCTCTCCTCAAAGATACATTAAAAGATCTGCAAGTTAAAATACAAATAGAAAAATCCAAAGATCCTTATAAATTAGCAGGAACTAAAGAAGAAAGAAAGAAGGTTGTTCACCAGCATTTGGAAAAACTCAAAAGTCTAGAATCAGATAAAGCTGAAGTGGAAAAACAGTTACGATTGCAGAAAAACCCCTCAAAAGGGGATGAACGAGATGTTGACCATGGATACAAAATTCCTCCATTGTAGAGGAAAGATAAACCTTCCTCTTCAAAAACTTCTTCAAAACACAAATCTTCCAATACAGAATCTGATGTTATTGCAATTTAAAAAAAAAATGACTTTCTTATGGATGATGTTGTTGAGTTAAAAAGATTAATCAAGACTCAACAAAAAGAAATTAGAAATCTTTCTGTAGAAGTAGGGGAAATCAAAGACATTCTGTTCAAAGTAGACCAACAAGTTGAGTCTGAAAAAGAAGAAGAAGAAATTAGCAACAGCAGTGGAAATAGTCTGATTGAAAAGACATATGAAAAAAATTGTTCATTATTGCTCTCCAATAATGGTAACTATGTCAGAATAAATTTTTGTTTTCCAGGATATAAAAAGATTCCATTAGATGCATTTGTGGATACAGGTTCTTCCCGTTCTTTGGAAAAAACCAATGCAATTCCTCCAGATTTTTGGAAGCATCGATCAGACCTTCCACACAGTTATGCAATAAATGGAGAAAGAATTCAGATGGGTAGGTATGCACAAGATGTACACATAGAAATAATGGGAAAAATGTTTGTCACTGATTTCATTGAATATAATGAATTAGAAGATGATGTTCTGCTAGGATTCTTGTTCTTAACTAAATATGAGCCTCTTCAGTTTTGGAAACATAAAATTTCATTAAGACATGAAGATGGTCAGATTGAAATTCTAGCATTAAAGATAGTCAATCATAAGTTTGACAATAGTAAGAAGAGAAGTAAACAAGAATCAAGCAAATAAATGGTAGAAGAAACAACATATGTATTCAAAGAAATTAGACAAAGATTTGAGACAGATTGTTGCAGTCTCAACCCATTACAATTCTGGTCCCAGGATCATGAAGAATGTGAAATATAGATTCAACCAGAATGCATGTCATTCATGCCTCATGAACCAGCCTATCTCATCAGTCCTACAGAGAGAAAAGAAATGGATGAGCAACTCAAAGAATTGTTAGATGGACAATTCATCAGGCCCAATAAAATCCCATTTGCTTGTCCAGCATTCCTGGTAAATAAAAGAGCCAAAAAAGTCAGAGGTAAAAAGAGAATTTGTATCAATTACAAGCCTCTTAATGATATCATTCTTCCTTTCAACTATCCCATTCCTCATAGTTCTAATTTAATAAGAAGAGCTGCTAATAAGAAATTTTTTTCCAAGTTTGATTGCAAGTCAGGATTCTAGCAAATTAAGGTCAAAGAATCAGATAGATACAAAACAACATTCTTAGTACAACAAGGATTTTATGAATGGAATGTAATGCCTTTTGGATTATGCACTGCTCCAGCATATTTTCAGCGGAGAATGGACCAGGCCTTAAGGCATCTCAAAGAATTTTGTGTTGTTTATATTGATGATATTCTTATTTTTTTTGATTCAGTTAATGACCATTTGCAGCATCTTGAAGAACTTTATGCAGCACTAAAAAAACATGGGATATGCCTCACAACAAAGAAAATGGTGATTGGAGAAAGCCAAACTGATCTCCTTGGCTTACACTTGAAAAATGGAAAAGTACAACTACAACCTCACATCCTTCAGCGCATTCAAGAATTTCCAGATATTCTCCAAGATAAAAAAACAAATTCAGAGATTTCTTGGATGTTTACATTATGTTTCACCCTTCTATAAAGGTCTTGCTGAAGATAGAAAAGCCATCCAGTCACACTTAAAAGAAGGAACAAAAGAATGGTCATTAAAAGCTACAGAAGTTGTTTAGAGGATAAAAACAAAATGCCAACATTTTCCCTCTTTACAAACCCCTTCTAATGATTTACCTCTATATTTGTATACCGATGCTTCTGACAAAACCTGGTCTATTGTGTTAATTCAAGAAGAAGGAAATGGTAAAAGATATATATGCGGTTATCGCTCTGGTACTTTTACAAATACTGAAAGCCGATATCACATCTATGAAAAAGAAATACTAGCAGTCAAAAAAGATATAGAAAAGCTTAAATTTTTTCTAAAGCCAGTAAAATTCACTATAAGAACAGACAGCCAAGCTATGAGGAGCCTGCTCAAGAAAAAACCAAATAAAGATATAGCTTAGGGTAGAATTGCAAGATGGTATTTTGAATTTCTAAGTTATGATTTTGAGATTGAATGGATTAAAGGAGAAAACAATCCATTTGTAGATACTCTGACAAGAGAACTTGCAGGTTCAATATATTCAGATCTAGAATTTAATGCTCCAAATTGGTTAAGGTCAGATGGTACTGGCATGTACATGATAAATCCCTGTAATATTAGCCTTCCAACTCTTCCAAAAGAAATTGTTCTAATATTGTTGGAATCTTACTTCTTAAATAAATGGCTTTCAAATATGAAAAATCAGATCAGTTATTACCATGCACAAAGATTAATTGATTCAGATGAAGATAAAGATTTCAAAGAATCCATAGGACTAAATCATGCTCCTTTCAGATATTGGTGTGGAAACAATTCAATCCAAATATGCATCAAAGGTTTGTTTGGTACGAATTGGTCAAAACAGAGTAAAATGAATATCTTGAAAAATCTAAAATTTGGTTTCATTACTAGAATTTGTTTTAGTCAAGATACATTTGAAGACTATATTGATTTAATAGGAGCTAGATTTAATCCAAGTATGGAAGAATTCTTAGATTTGTTATATCCACAATTCAAAAGAACTATGATTGATTGCATGGTGCAATATCTGACACATTATCCTAGGACAAGATATAATTTCCCAAGAATTGAATTATACCCTCTTGAAGCCAGATGGAGACCTGAAGTAAGAATCAAAGATATGGAGATCAAGCTTAAACCAACATTACTAGCAAGAAGAGTTGAACTAGACCAAGCTTATTCTCAGGACTATGTAGTCAAAACTGACCATGCCTTTAATCCAAGGAACGATGATTGGGCTCAAGTTTATCAAGAGTTACCTACTGAATTATTGAATCTAGTACCATTCTGATGGTTAGCACATGGGCTTGTCTATGTTGTGATGTCACCCATGTTAAGAAGTGACAACAGGATGCAACCTTGTCATAAAAAGAAAAACTCCTGTAGCCACTTACGGGTATTAAGTGGGCCCTTCTCACTAATGGGTGTTTTTAAAGTGACTTTATTTCTCCACTATGTCAGTGTTTAGGACTTTCTGCTTAACAATTGTCTACTCCATAGTGCGGTAGGTAAATAGACACACGTCACAAATGAATTGATGGATTCCAAAATTATTGTATCTTGCCATGAGGTAACAAGTTCAACCTCTGCTATAAATTGTTAAGGACGCCTCATTCTTGGCATTGGTGGTTTAGGATTGGAGTCTAGATTCTAGGAAGAGTCTCTAAGTTATATATCAGAATTATGCTCTCTCCTGCACTTTGTGCGATCTGGATGATCAAAATTTGAATATATGTTTACATGTAATATTTTCAATACTATTTCTTTCTTATTCCGCAAATTTGGTATACACTTCCCATAAGTTCTATCGACTTTCAAGCCCATTTCTTCCATGATTTTTACTAGCATTACATTATTTGATGCTCCTGAGTCTATCATACAATTTCTAAGACACTTCCCATCAATGATGAAGCTTAGAAAAAATGGATTGACTTAAATTGGGTTTGCAGTAATTGTAGTTCCCAAATATACCTCAGGATTTTCATTAATCACGCTTCCACCTCAACATTCTTTTCTTGACTCTTGCTTGATTTGGGTTGAACAATAACCACTTTAACCTTGGCTTTAAATCTCTTCTTACCTCCATCCTCCTCTTTCAACCTATAAACCCATTTGTTTGGTAAAACCTTTTTACTTGCAGACAACTTGCATAATTTCCAAGTCTGATTTTTTAGCAAGGAGTCCATTTCTTCTTCCATTCCATGCTCCCACTGAACCTTGGTACCCACCTGCATAGCTTCATTATAATATTTCGGTTCACTAGCATTAGTTAACAAAATAGTATACAAAGAGGGAGAGAATATTTTTGGAGGTCTACTTATCCGTGAAGATCATCTAACATTCACAGGATTTTGTGGTACTTATTGTTGTTGTTGTTGTGAAGCATGAGGAACCACTGGAACATCATTTTTTGGAATATCATCCAACACTACATAATCATTTTCTTTCTTCTCATGCTACAGCAACAGATCTTTGTACAACACTTTCTCATTGAATATGACATCCCTGCTTCTCATAATTTTTTGATTTTCAAAATCCCAAATCTTATAACCAAATTCATCAATGCCATATCCAACAAATATACATTTCATTGATTTTGCATCAATCTTGGCTCTATTTTTATAATCTACATGTGCAAATGCTTCACAACCAAAGGTTTTGAGAAAAGAATAACTCACCTTCTCACCTTTCCATGCTTCCTCTAGAATACCACAACCAAAAGGATTAGAGGGACCTCTATTAATTAAATAAAAAATAGTGTTTACAGTCTCTTCCCACATTTTTAAAGGTAGCCCAACATGCAATTTCATAGTCCGTGCATGCTCCATTATTGTTCTATTCATGCACTCAGCCACTCCATTTTCCTGTGGAGTTCTTGGAACCGTTTTCTTCCTTCGAATACCATTAGAGGAACAATAATGTTCAAACTCTTTGTTGCAATACTCACCACCATTATCAGATTTGAGACATTTTAGCTTTTTACCTGTCTCATTCTCAACCAAGCTTCTCCATTTTTTAAAAGTTTCAAATACATCAGATTTCTGCCTAAGGAAATAAATCCATACCTTCCTAGTTGCATCATCAATGAATGTAACATAATATTGAGATCCCATTGAGAGAAGATACCTGAGTTGGTCCCCATACATTCGTATGCACAAGCTCCAATTTCTCATCTTTCTTTTGCTTCCCATCCTTGATAAAACTTACTCTCTTTTGTTTTCCATACACACAACTTTCACAGAAATCCATATTAACACATTTTAGACCTGGTAAAATAGTATTTGAATGAAGTACTTTCATACCTTTTGCACTCATATGCCCAAGTCTATTATGCCACAGTGTTGATTCAGAGTCCACAACAACTGTATGATCTTCTACCTGCAGCAACTGTTCCTGACCATTGACCTTTTTCCATAACAATTAAAGTAGAAGGAATAGTATGACCTGTAAAAGATATAAGGTGCCTACTTTCACACCTTTTTCTACCACTAAGGCACCCTTTGTGACCTTCCAATTTTTATCACTAAATGTAACAACACAACCTTCATCATCTAGTTGCCTTGCTGAAATTAAATTTTTGCTTAACTTTGGAACATGCCTCACCTCATGTAGTAGCCAATGATTCCCATTCTACAACTTAATCTTGATTCTTCCCTTTCCAACAATCTAACAGAGTTCGTTATCTCCTAAATAAACTAGCCCAAAATCCCTTTGGACATAATCAAGAAAATAACTTCTATGGGGGGTAGCATGAAATGAAGCCCCTAAATCTAACACCCAAGAATCATCAAAATTATCAAGGGAAAGAATCAAAGCATCCTCATCAGATTTATTACTTACCACATTTTCCTCTTTACTTCCTTCCTTTTTGTCTTCTTCTTTATTTTTTTGAGACCAACAATCTTTCTTTAAATGACTCGACTTACCACAATACAAGCAATCCCTCTTGTCTCTAGATTGGGACCCTCTATCCTTTGATTTTCCTCGTGACTTCCCATGATTTCTAGAATTGTTTCCTCTCTCCTTTGTTCTGCCCCTGCTTTCTGCATTCAAAACACTGCCTAATGTGGATGTTCCACTTGAGCTTTTCCTATGAATTTCCTCGCTCAAAATAACACCAACAACATCATCAAATTTCAATGTATTCGAACCAGAAACAAAATTGCTAACAGCCATTACCAAGCTATTCCAGCTTTTAGGCAAAGAACACATAATCAAAAGAGCCCTAACTTCTTCATCAAAGTTTACTTCTATGGAAGTTAATTGACTGGTGACCGTATTAAACTCATTTAAATGATTAGTAACTGACCCACCTTCTACCATTTTCATATTAAATAAACGCTTCATAAGAAATACCTTATTTGAAGCGGAAGGCTTTTCATATAACTTCGTAAGGGTTTCTATCAACTCTTGAGTTGTCTTTGCTGTTGTAATATTGAACACCACTGATTGTGCCAAGCATAAACGAATACTGCCAAGAACCTTTCTATCCAAAATATCTCAGTCCTCATCAAACATTGTTGAGGGTTTCTTGGTTTTCCCTTCCAATGGCCACGATAAATCCTTCTGATAGAGGTAGTCCTCCATCTACATCTTCCATAATTTGATATTTCTTCCCATTAAACTTCTCAACCTTCTTACCCTCATCTTCCATTACTCCCACTCAACTGTGAGACCTTCCTACAGATGATGATTGAAACACAACCCGCTCTGATACCACTTGTTAGGGTTAGAAAGGAAGATAACTAACAATTAAATACAGATTTAATTAATAAACAGAGAAACTAAAACACACATAGAATAAATTATAACACAGAGAATTTAACGTGGTTCACTCAATCTGGGCTACATCCACCAAACCCCAGCCATCCAATGATTTTATTATCCAATGTAAAATCTTATTACAATCTTGTGAATAATCGCGTTTTTCATCATACTGTAATCCCCATTCGAACCTCTTTTTAACAAGCTTAGAAGCTTCTAGATTTGGGTTCTACAAAGTCAATTTTTTTCTTTTTTTTGTTTATTTTTCCTTTTTCGATGACGATGCGAAAAAGTAGGAGGAAAATTTTTATCAGGGGTTGCCGCCCCCGAATCTCCGCCCGGGGCCCGGCCCCGGACCCTGATAAGGATACATGTCGGGGTGTACAGTATAGCATGATCAGTCACCACATACTAACACCAAGTAGCTCTATTTAGACACAATTAACATGTTAAAAATGTTTGTCACTTTATAAATTAAAATGTTTACAAAGTTATAATAATTTTCTAGAGTCTTACAACATCCTATGGAAACAAAAAAGATGAATGTGTAATATAAAATAAAGAAAAACACCATGAACTAATGTGTAATGCTTAAAAATATGCACTTTAAAAAATGAGACTCAAATCCAAGTCTAATTATGAAAGTTAGAAGGCTTTAAAACTAAAAACATTATAACTATATGGAGAAATAATATTTAAGAAAATATAAGTCATCATTAGAAACATATTACATCACTATGAAGAATGTAAAATTTGACACTATTTTTTAAAAAATGCTTAAAACTAGCCTCAATATGGAAAAGAAAAGGCCTCCTAATGTTGGCCTCTAAAGCTAAAAATTCTTGCAATAGGAGCTCGAGGAGTCTCCACTTGGTGGTGGTTAAATAGATGGAGAACAACATTTGAGTGGCACAACTATTGGAACATGTATTAGGGTGAAGCCACAATAGTGGTTTACAATTGAAGTGAGGAAGGAAAACTCACAGAAAATGAATCCATGGAAAAAATTTTGATTTTAGGGGTTCGTACGAACCTATTGGTTCGACCGAATCCATTAGGGGTTCGCTAGAACCTAGGTTCGAGCGAACTCCCCTAATACTTTCTTGCCAAAAAAACCCATAAAACCCCTTATAGAAGGGGGGTTCAAATGAACCTTGGTTCGAGCGAACCCCTAGGGGTTCACTCGAACTCCTAGGGGTTCATTCGAACCCCCTTTATTCCTCATCCCCTCCCTGAGACACAAAAAAACCTGAATTTTGGCACTTCAGAGCTTGGGTTGAGGATGAAAATGGAGGAATCTTCACAAACCCAACTTGAATCAGGTAGTCCTCAGAACAAGCTATCCAACGAATATAATTTTAATATGTTTTGGTTTTATTATGCATTTGTTTTTTAGTTTTATTAAACATAGGTTTTCATCGAAAATGAAGGTCTCTATTCTGCACATGTGGAAAAATAGCATATTATCAAAAAGAAAAAGAAAAATATGAGTGCACCAGATATTGAAGTCCTTGATCCGAAAAAAAAATTAAATTGAATTTCGATATATACAAAAAAAGTTGTTTATACGGTCGCATATGTCTGAATTATAATTGGTTTGACTTGAAACTTGATTAAAGAAAAAAATATTCAATAAAAACTATCTAACCAAGTGGAAGCACTAGATATCAGAGTTAAAAATCTAAATTCAAAGAATTAGAATTTTATCCTTCATGGAAAAAAAATTATGAGTTATACGGTGTGCATCCCTTTTTAAAAATGTTGTTTTTTGGAAAAAACCAATTTTCGTGGGAGATGGAAAAAGAAGTGCAATTTAATTCCAAAAATTTTGAAAAAAAATAAATTTAGAATCTACAGATAAAATGTGATGAGACTCTAGTTTTCATCATCTTCAAATTCTTCATGGTTTAGCCGCTATAGGTGCCTGAATGTGAAGATTTAGTTTAAAAAAATAATTTCAGTGTCTAGTTTGGCCAAAAATTGTAAACAACTATTGTGGGATCACCCATTATTCATAGTGTGTGGGGTAAATAGGTGGGTAGTGTAACTAATGGTGGTGGGGAGATTAGGTGATGCCATAGGGGTGGTGGTAGTGCAATGACTAGGTCATAGGAAGGTGGTGTGATTGGTGGAAATGATGAGATTTGGAAATATTATTGGTGTAGTGGTAGAGTAGCACTGTGGTTGTGCAAATATGGCATTGTCAATGGCGGTGGTAGAAATTGGTGGCACTACTCACTGATAGTATCAGCGTCAGAATTGAATAGTTCTTTAGCATTTCCTTTCATGGATGTTGTATGGTACCATATGATCCCTTGTCATGACATTGGAAAAAGATTAGAAAATTATAATTATGATATAGACAATCAATATCTAAAGATAAAAGGAGCAACAAATATTAAAGGTTTGGGACAATATCTAAAAATGGATGAGATAACCTGTTAAATACATTAGAATGTGTGTAAATGAAAATTATGAAAAATCAAGAAATGATTAAATCTAAAAATGAAATCCTAATAGTGTAGCCAAGGGTGGAAACAAGATATAGCAAACAATGAAGCTTTAACACTAAAAGGAAAATATAGATCAATGAGATCACAAATAAATGCACACAAACCCTAATTGAATTTAAAATATGATTTATACTACTTGAAAGTGCAAATCTAAAAATGTATAATAATGAAGGTATAAACCCTAAATTGGAACTATAAGGTGTTGTAAGACATGACAAATTCACCAAAAACATGAAGAAAAATAATAAATTTTGGAAATAAATATAGGTTATTCCAATAAGATGCATAAACATAAACATATACAAACCTTAATTGATTTCTTTCTACTATGGAATTGGTTACTAAACAATTAATTTTATTTTAAGAATGTAATATTAAAGGAGCAATATAATTAGCACAATGACCAATGTAGATGAATAGATCTGATGGTGTGGATTCTAATATGAAAAAGTGGTATCCTCAGTGTGTAGCTTGAAATTATATGCAAGACTACAATTATTTGTAGGTCAATTTTGTAGATCTGGATCACTTCCACCAACACAGATTTGTCCTATGACCTAAATATATGATCTAATAAATTACACTATTGTTCTTTAGTCCACCTCAAAATCTACTCTTTACTAATTGTTAAGGGTTTGCAATATTTAAAAATACATTGAGGTGCTATTAGATTTCAAGGGTCAAGTTCCATTAGATCAAACCCCTATAAATAACAAATTTTACAACCTCAATATAATAGTTAGAAAACAATAAGTATGCATATTTCTTAGGAAGACTTTTGATGCATATTAGATTCTTTTCAAAGTGTTCCAAATCGAAAAATTCCTATAATGAATGTTCTTAATATAAAAACATTGTTTAGAAAAATTTAAATAATATATGAATATCTGAATGAATATCCTTAAATATTACTACATAAAAACAATTTAACTTTTAAATAATATAATGAAATCATAGTCTTATAGTAGGATAAAATTTTTTACATATATTAATTACATGATTGAACGTTCACCTTAATTGAAAAGGGAAATTCATAGGAAAAATAAACCTTATCCAGACTATCCAATGCATTGCCCAAAATTTCAGGGAGAATTGTCGGCAATTTTTGTGGGAGCTGTGAAGTTTCACGATGAAGACTTATTTCTACTATCTTGTGTTTACAACCGCATATTTTATTTATTTATTATTTTTATTTTATGAGGTCGCACCAAGTCATATAAGGGGGGCGCCTCGAGCCTTCAACCCCCAACAAAGAAAGATCACTTGACAGTGAAATAACCTAAATAGTATTCACTTCTACTTTGCATGTTTAGAGTTGTGTTTAGAAGATAAACATATTTAGATTTTTTTTTTTTTTTTGCTGGTTGTATTAACAAACAATAAAATTGTATCATTTGGATTGATCATATTTTATTATATTTTTTAGTTTTTATCACTTGTCATAACATTTTAATCAATCAATAATGTAGTATTTTCTTTTGAATGTAAAGGTTTAGAAATAAGGAACACAATAAATAAGTATCATACTTGTATGTGAATGATACTTGATGTCAACAACAATGAAGGAGATTCATAACAGGAAAAGAAGATGTAATGAAAGCTAATGAAACTTTTTAATCATAGAATAAATGGTGAGGCACAAGAACTGACTAGTGAGGCATGCCAACTCATAAAGAGAAAATGTGTCAACAACTCACCTAGGTTAGATAGTTTCCCCATTTCCAACTAAAATTAGGTTTCGAGGGGTGGACATATAACTGCAAAAGGATTATTTTTCCTTTAAAAATTAAAACACCATTTTATTTACTTTGTTTATTTCATATTACTTAATAACCACAAATCATAGAAATTATATAGAAATGTAATCCAAATAATTTCAAAGATGCTATGCTATGAAATTTAAAATTGATATTATTTATCTATTGTAATTATTTTAACATATTATATAATATGATAATAATGTATTATGTTTTGTTTTCAATATGTATGTTTTGATGAATATGTGTGTGATGCCTTCATCTTTTTCCTAAGACATTAACAGTATAAGAAAATAAAATAAAATTTTGTGATATAAATATGACACCAACATACCACATTACACACATGAACTAGAGATGGTGTAACACAACACAATGAAACTTGAACTACACAACATCAATGCACTAATCATGACAGTATAAACAAGATTGTTAACCTTGTTTTGCAAACAACTTCACCATAATGACAATGTTTAGGTATTAGACCACAATCTCATTCTCTTATGATGAAGGGTACTCCCCTTACAATCTCAAACTCACAATAACAATGGAAACTTGCACAATCAGATGCAACAAAGAAACAACAATTTTCTTTTATTACTGAAATAAAAATGACATTACACCATTATAGTTTAACCACATGGGCTTTCTGATTACATGAATCTGCAAACATTCAAATCTGAAGAAAAATCTACTCTAGGCGCATATGCCTTTACCACCAAGCTGCCCCTACTTTTCCTTTCTGAGGAATTATATCTTCTTCTTTTGTCTCTAGCTTCTCCAACAAGAATATTCCTTTCTTCCATCATCGTGATCCCATCTAGGTTCATTCTATTTTCTATTTCTAGCTGACTATAACCTAGGGTTTGTTCTTTATTCAATGCATTGCCTTAGTACCATCATTTACATCCAATCAACAACAAAGCATAATTGCAGTTGTTATCTCTTTTTCCATACATCATTCCTTGCAAGCCATCAATCAAAATATTCACACCAAAACCATCTTGAAATCATCACCATTTGATTATGTGATTCAATCTAGCCAATCGCTCACTACCACATGTCACAACACTATGTTCCCATCAGCCAAACCAAGTCAACATACACTTCCTACAAAATGGTGGAATTCTGCCATTTTCCTTACTTATCAGGGATTGGGGGTCATCCATTCCTCTTACCATTTACACACAATGCACAGTAGCTCTTAAGCAACAAGATTGAACAATGAAGTCCAAATTCTATTAACTTGTCAGGGTTCAACCATTGGCCTTCCCCTTTACCTTTTATCATCCTTCATAACTATCACAAACACTCACTCAAACCTCCAAAGCTCCAAAGTGTGAAAACACAAAGTGTATGAGATTGTTGGATGTCAGAGTTCACACATACATCATACCACTTACTATCTTTTGAACAAGGTGTAAGTCCCATCTCTAACTTGTGAAGCTTGAAGCATCTCTAAGCCAACTTCAACCCTTTCAAGTATTGGGGTTTAGAGATTCTTCATACCCTTTACATTCCTTTAACACTTAAGCTAAGATGTAAGCCTCAACATCGAAGCCTAATGCCTGACCCTTCATAGAAAAGAGTAAGCCACATGTTCAAAGTCTGAAATCTGATCAGACTTAAGATGAAAATGACTAACTCTTGTTTCTCTAGCAAGTGATAAGAGATAAGTAGAGGCCCGAAGCCAGAACTTCTATAATTTTTCTTACTTAGCAAATTCTAACCAACAATCCCTTATTGAAAAGAAACAACAACTTGTTTTTTGTTGATGTAAGATTGCTCTTACACCCTGGATGCTCCTGCATTAGACACCTCTAGGGTGATTTAAAAAGTGACCCTATCACTTCTCAGGGGTTAGAGGAAAACCAAGGTAGTTAACCTCAACCTCAAACAACCATGATGGATCTTCAACATTCCTTCCCTTCCATTTCAATAAGTACACTGAATACTACTTGTTTCTTGTGCTTCTACCCACACGACTATCTAAAAATTCCTTTATCTCTTCCTTTTTTGAAGTAGGTGCTAGGATATTCCACTATGCCTCTTCCAATTCTTCTCCAACTCCTCCTTGATGATACTCTGTCAAATCTAAAATGTTAAACATAGGTGAAATATGAATTTCATTAGGCAACTCTTGTTGAACAAGACAACTAAGAGGAGGGGTGAATCAGTTGTAGCAATTTTAACCTTTAAAAATTTCACCAGAAGTTAGATCAATAAGCATTCATAAAACCTTTACTTTGTCAATGTGTTTAATCACTAAATGCATAAATAGAAACTTAAAGTAATAAGACCATAAACACAATAACACTAGATCTACATGGAAAACCCAATGAGGGAAAAACCGCGATGAGGATTAGCTCACAATATAAAGAATTCTAAAACTGAATACAAAGGATCACTACCAAGAGAGGAATTACTTGTTCAATGAGGGCTCACTACCCAGACAGGACATGCTTGTCCAATGAGGGCTCACTACTCAAAATTATTGAAGATAGAATAAAATTGTTATTGAGAGAAAACTATCTCAAAGCAATAGGAAATCCACCATAATTTTCTCACACTCTTGTAGTCTCACATGAAAGATGTTAGATTCCATTAGCTCACTACCTTCGAAACCCTAACATGAAATTCACATTGCTTAGCTCAAATTTGCATCTTACATGCATATCTTACATCTATCTTGTCTTTATCTTGCTTCTATCTTACCTCTCACACACATCTCAACTTGTACTTATACCGTCTTCAACCTTGAAACCCTTCCAAGGTCATCCAAACACACTTTGCATTTACAAATTCAAATTAGGTCGACGTAAAAATATTCTATGGTGGAATTAGAATGAGGGAAACCCAAACACATACTTAATGAGGACCTAAATAAGTCCCAACATGTTTCTCCACGCTTACATAAATTTCCCCAATAGTGTTTAACACAAGGTTGGCCAACACCAATGTTAAAAACATAAAACAATTAAGCACACACATCCTTAACACAATCCAATCTTTCCAAACAAAAAATTTCACTCGAACACAACCTTATCAAATTATTCTTAGAACCGCAAGTCATGAAACCAAAATTTAGAGAAATCTAGAGCAACTACATTTCTCTTGGACCATAGCCAGACACATCAAAATTCATGGTTCACATGCCAGTGAAGATATCTCACACTGTACAACAATCCAGAAGCCCAAATTATAGATATAGCAACTACCAACAACCATGAACAATATCTCACATTTGTACAAGCATATAAACAAATTGGAGCACATCTCGGAGTATACACTGAATACCTGCAAACCTTCTTTATTACAATTTTCTCAATATCCTCAACATATACAATCAATAACCAACTTCAATGACAATAGCAACCAGTTGACATCAATAACAAAACCTTCATATTTGCAACAATCTCCCCCTTTTTCATTGATGGAAACACATGATGTGAAAAACCATCAAAGACAACACAACTCTTAACACATTTTCTCATGATTTCTCTCTTTTACTTTCTCCCCCTCTATATAGATAGACTTTTTCACATGATTCTTTCTCCCCCTTTGACATCAATGGAAAAGGAAAAAATATTTTACATTTTCTCCCCCTTTGACATTAAGATCATTACCAGTATTGAATATCCCCCCTTAAGAGTACACCCAATCAAATGTACAATGAAAACACAAGACACTACTTGCTCCCCCTAAGAGGTAGCCACCAACATCATTCCAAAAAGAGGATAGATCCATAGATCCAATGGATTGATGCATCTCCATATGCATCTAGCTCAAGAAAGGAGGGGCAATAACCCCTATCTTCTCCTGAAGATACTCAAAAGTATCTTTAGGAAGAACCTTAGTAAATATGTTAGCAATCTGATCCTTTGTAGGTACAAACTCAAGCTTTATTTCATTCTCCATGACCTTTTCTCTCAAAAATTGATACCTTATCGATATATGCTTTGTCCTTGAGTGCATTATTGGATTATTTGAAATGTTAATTATACTTGTATTATCACAGAAAATAGAGATGGGATCATCATACATTACTCTGATATCCTTCAATTTTTGTCTCATCCAAAAAACTTGTGTGTAGCAGGATGTTGTAGTAATATACTCAACCTCTGCAGTGGATAAGTAAATTGAATCTTTCTTTTTACATAACCACGACACCAATCTGCAACTAAGAAAGAATGCACAACCACTTGTAATTTTTTTTTCATCAACATACCCTACCCAATCTACATCTGTATAACCACTTAGTGTAAAATTAGTATCCCTAGGATATGATAAACTATAATCTAGAGTGCCATTTAGATATCTAAATATCCTCTTAACCGTTACAACATGTGTTTCTTTAGGATCCTCTTGAAATATAGCCACAAGACAAACTACATACATGTTATTCGGTCTGGTAGCAGTTAAATACAGTAGTCCTCCAATCATAGATCTATATTTTCTTTGATTAGCCTTAAGTGAATCATCATCTTTACTCAATTTATAGCCAGTCACCATAAGAGTGCAGATTAGTTTGGAACCATCGATCCCAAATTTCTCTTGCATTTCTATTTGATTGATTTGCAGTCCAAGAAAGAAATTCATCTCACCAAACATAGAAATCTCAAACTCTTTTTGCATTTCTTTAGCAAAAATTTTGCACATTGTTTCATTTCATCCAAAAATAATGTCATCCATATATACAACTACTATCAAGATCTTATCATCTTCAATTTTGAAATATAAATTGCTATCTTTCAGACCTTTGCTAAAACCTTGCCAAATCAAATATTTGTCCAATCTTGCATACCAAGCTCTAGGAGCTTGATTCAATCCATATAAAGCTTTCTTTAATCTATAGACCATATCTGGTTGATTTGATGACTGAAATCATTCTGGTTGTTCCATGTAGACTTCTTCTTCCAACTCACCATTCAAAAATGCATACTTTACATCCATCTAGTAAACTTTAAAGTCCTTATGAGGAAAAAATGCCAAAAAAAATTATGATAGCTTCCATCCTAGCCATCGAAGCAAAAGTCTCCTGAAAATATATACCTTCTACTTGTGAGTAACCCTTACACATAAGCCTTGCTTTATTTATAACCACTTCTCCATTCTCATTTAGCTTATTTCTGAATATCCATTTTGATCCAATTATTTTTTTATTTATTAGTCTAGGAATGAATTCATTGGTTTGATTTTTCTCAATCTGCATAAGTTCTTCCATTTCTCTCATCCAATTCTCATCTTTACATGCTCCACTTACTTTCTTAGGTTCAACTATAGAAAGTAAACATAGATTTATTTTAGCAGCAACAACAACTATGCTTCTTGTTAATACTCATTTTCTCTTGTCTCAAATGATTTGTTCTTCAGAATGATTCTTTTGCACATATTTAGGTGTCTTTGGGGACACCACCAAAGCTTCTTCTTTTTCATTTTGTGCTTCTTGTTCTTCAATTATTTGTACTTCTTATTTTTTGCATTCCAATTCATTTGAAACATATCCATCAACTTCAATAGAATTTTTCAACACTTCATCAACCTTAACATTTGTGCTTTCTACAATCTTTCCTAGCCTTTTATTGTAGCATCTGTAAGCTTTTCTTGTAAGGGAGTATCCAAGGAAAATACCCTCATCACATCTTACATCAAACTTTCCTAAATTTTCTTCATCCCTTTTGATATATCATTTGCTTCCAAATACTTTGAAATACTTTATAGTAGGAATCTTTCCATAGCACAACTCATAGGGAGTCTTAGTGTTGTTAATTTTCGCTTGAATTGGTTGAACACATAAATAGTAGTGTGAATTGCTTCTCTCCAGTAGAGTTCCAGTAGACTTGCTTCTATTATTATTGTTCTAGTAGCTTCTTGAATTGTTTTGTTCTTTCTTTCAACAACTCCATTCTACTGAGGAGTTCTAGGAGCAGACAATTGTCTTCTTATTCCATGTGCTTCACAAAATATGTTAAGTCATTGGAGGTGAATTCTCCACCTCTTTCAGACCTTAATCATTTTATTTTCATTTCCATTTCATTTTCAACCATAGCTTTGAATGCTTTGAATTTTTCTAATGCATCAGATTTCTCTCTAAGAAAAGTAACCCATGTCATTCTAGAGTAATCATCAATCAAAAGCATAAAATACTTGTCACCTTGTAGACTTCTCAGCCTTGTAGGACCACAAAGGT
>VDFB02256132.1:178304927-178685255 GCA_007258455.2 Sequoia sempervirens | reverse complement strand
TTTTTACTTTCATTTTTAGGCAACGCACTAGTTTTCAATTAGGTTTAAAATGAAAATTCAAAGTTGCGTAAAATTGAACCCTCACATCACATCTTTCAATTGGGCTTAAAATTGAACAAGGAAAACTCATCTTTCTATTGGTGCTTAAAATTAACTCATTATTGCTTTGAAGGATAAAGTTGGAAACTATTTTCTTTGTTTTGTGGTTTATCAACTTTGCTAGTGAATGCGTATGCAATTCTCCCGCGTTGTTTGGGGATCTTGAGAAATAGAAACATTCTCTAACATTTTGCAAAATCACCCACATCTTTCAATTTGGGTTTAAAATTGAACCATGCTAGTGTGAGAAAAGGCATAGCGTGTGTTCTCTCTTTGTGCATGCAAGCAAAGATGATCAAACTACAGATGTAATTACTCACTATTGTTCACCTTTAGAGGGATTGCCTTGGAGGGAAAAAATACTCACCTCAAAGGAACCACCCAAGCGGTAACAAGCATAAGCCAAGCTCTTCCAAACCACTATATAAATTTGTGGTTTCGATGAAAATCGTAATCAATGGGAAGCGGTACATGATAGCTCTCCCCCAATATCTTTATGATGCATAAAGCCCTTGTTCTAAGGGTTGGAAGACCTCTCAAAAGGAATTTATCATTGCACCCCCTAAATTGGATGCCCTTATTACGAACCTTTGTGTAATAGCCAAAAATCCCTAATATTTGTTGATGTCAGGAGGTCGGACCTTTCGAAGTCATGCCACATATTTGTGGTTCTTAGTAGAGATGAAGAGTTTTTCATGGGATATTCATGAGAACTCAAAGGTTGGCTAACCCATAGAAGTGAGTGCAGTGGAGGGGAGCTAGTGTGGTCAAGCTTCTAATCATCTGCTCTGAATAAGCACAGCTGGAGAAATCCAAGTGGGAATACAACAAATATAACCTTTTCTATCCTAGGGTTGTAATGCTTGTGAGTCAGTTTAACACTTTGCTTCATTTCAAAATGATCCAAAAACAAATATTCACTATCCAAATTTTAAGCATTTTGGCTCAAATATGGATTTCTTGAGTTAGCGTTGATATTACTGCTTGTCCTAAGGATTTATCCTTAGAAATTTCTAAATATCTTGATATTAATCTAAAACCCATATTTAGCAAAGACAACATAGGAAATTATGACTTTAACCTCAATATTTTCATGAAATGGACATTGTGAAAGTTATGATGTTTTTGACATAAACATCTAGTTTGGAAACATAATCAAAGACAAGTGTTTTTGGTAAAATCAATTCACTTAAGCAAAGATAAATTGACAAATGAACCCCACATGACTATTTGGAGACCGATTGCTCTCGTTGAACAACCTGGTCTTCTAGGTGCCATAATTCAGCCAAAATTTGAACTCATAAATGGTGAACAAACAAATCTCATTAGCAGTTTGAGAATCTTCACTTTTGAAAACAAGGAAACAAACACACAGTGGAGAAACACAACAACCATTCTAGACGAAGAAGAGGAACACACTGATATTGAGGCTTGAAGGCCCCTATTACCACCACCCATGTGGCAATAAATATCTTCCTTTTCTCCCATAAACTTAAATTGTTTCCACATGATCTCACAAAAAAGCAAGATTCCTAAGCCAAAGTCTATAGGTCCTCATTTTAGACTAGGTATCTTACTCCAAAAGCTCTTAAGAAACACCTTCGAGTAGTTCACAAAAATAGAAACAAGTTGGTAGTAAACTTTTATAGACACGCTTTAAGTATAGTTCATAATTGTATGCATTCTTTTGGACTCAAAATCCTGGTCTTTTTCATGATACCCAACTCCTCTAAATGATTCATCAAACAGTCAAAATCTGTAGAGGAAAGTCTCTAGCACTCCATTTTAGATGTAGGAATCATAGAACAATGTATAGTCAAAAGTGGGCTTCCATATTTTACTGAAACCGTTACACTTTGTTGAGAAACTTTTATGCCTGAGCTAGGAGAGCCTGAAAAGGTTTTGAACATTCCCATACATCCTCTCATTTTATAGGATTTGACCATTTTAGAGGTCTACCATCATTCTCATCACCTTGGTCTTGTCAACAAAATGTTCAATTTAGGTCAACATTGGGTCCAACATTTCACTCACCCCTTCATCAAATTTCATCCTTCACCTCATCTATCTTTGCAAAATTTCAAAATACACTAACACTTTGGGACTTAAACATGAAAACAACTTTCTACCTTAGCTACTTTGTATGTGAAATGTATCCTTTTCCATGCACTTAGTTGAGATAGTTATCATCTTTGAACTAGCTTATCTTGAAGGTCACAAGTCTACCCTAAAGATCTAAGTTCATTATCATCCTTTATTCCAACATCAAAACATCAAACTCAAGTCAAAAGTGTAGTCCCGAAATGCTTGCAAAGATCATTTCCCACATCACCCATCTTTTCATCCCACATTATCATCATTTCTCCCAAAATACTTAATGTGTCCCTTTTACCTAGGTTTGAGTCAACTAGAGAATTCAAACATTACAAAACTCAACATAACTCTCCGATAGTTGACACCAAATTTATGGTAAAGATGAGATCACAACACAAGAGAATCATGGAGAAAGAAAAAGTTACATATACCTCAAGTGATCCAAATCCTTTAGAATTTAATCCTAGAAGTCATGTTACACCATCACAACAACCATCATCTCCCTCAGGACCATACAAAATTGAAGACATCACAAGTAACCCATTTGAGCTCACTAGAGAAGAGCTTTTAGAAATTCAAAAATTTGAAAGTGTATCTCCTATCTCCCCAAAATTTGTAGCATAGAGTTTAACACAGGATTTCACATCTCCATCACAAGGGCTAAGTCAAATGTACATACCTAGTCTTGCAACCAGCCTTGCTAAATATTTTGGTCACACCTCACCATTTTAAAGTAGTATACTTGTGGGTACTCTTGAAACTAATCCTCCACCTCCCACCACTATTTGGACACTACCTTTGGTGCTCCTCTCATTCCCAAAGATCCAAAACAGCTACACACACTGCTTGAACTTCACTATTCCACCACCACTTCGAAATTTCAAGGAAACCCTTCTTCATCCACACCCATAAGTACCACAAGTATTCCTACCATCATGCAAAGTGGTATAGACCAAAAATCTCAAAACAACACACTAGGGCATGTCAATACCGTATCAAAAAATCAACCCTCAACACAAATAGGGACATCTTTATCCAACCCTCTAATAGGTTCATCTATTCCATCTACCATTACCACATCATCCCCTATCAATCCACCTCAAAGAAATCCCTTGGTTACAAATTCTATCAATCATGGGAGTACCTTGATCACAAACCCTTTATTTACATCTTTTGCAGAAGGAAATCCTCAAAACATAGGACAAGGGAATATTTTTAATCAATGGACTCAAGGTCCTAGTGTGTCATTTCCATTGCAAAATTTAACATCATCTTTTCCAATAGCTCACTTTTCTATGCCAAAGCAATTAGGGCCTCAAACATGCATTCCTCCACCTCATTCCACAATATTGCAAGGAATGTTAAACCAAGGGAATCCTCCACCTTTCACCAACAATCTACTATCCACTCAAAACATCAATGTCCCTATTCCTTCATAGATGTATCAAAAACCACCTGATCCCACATTGCAAACACATGCCTTAGCTTTATAGCAAGCCCAACAAAATTATCAACAAGTCATACAACAATAGCAACAACAACAAGCAACTTTAGCACAACAACCAGCCTTAGCAACTCAACAAGAAACCTTAGCACAACAACAACATCAACCTCAACAAGTAGCCTTAGCACAAGAACATCAACCTCAACAAGAAACCTTAGCACAAAAACAACAATAACAACAAGCGTCCATTTCCCAGCAAGCTCAACATGCAGCCTTAGCAGCATAACAGGCCACAGAACAACAACAAGCTCAACAAATAGTTTTATTAGCACAACAACAACAACAGGCCCAACAATAACCCCTAGTTGTGCAACAACAATAGCAATCTCAATAGCAAGCCTTACTAGCCAAACAATATGCCCAACAACGTCAGCAAAAGGGTTCTTATTTTGCTCATATGAACATCATTAATTCAAACACATCAAGAACATATTCACCACTTTCACAAAATCTCACACCTCCATACACCCCATATAATTCATCTCTCATCCCTCCATATGTTCCTCCATCCAATCCACAAGATGATCTAGCATCACAATTGAAAGCACTCTCACAAGAAATGTAGGACCTTTGAATGGGAAAGACAAAAAAATGTCATACACAAAACTTGTGTCCTTACCCATTTGATCGAAACATAGCAATGATACCATTCCCTCCTAGTTTTGAAATCCCCAAGTTTGCAAAATACAGAGGGAGATGAAGTCCTATTGACCACATCAAAGAATTCAACGTCATGTGCATGGAAGTGGCTTACAACGATTCATATCTAATGTGCATCTTCCCTCAAAGCTTAACAGGTATTACGATGGGTCGGTTCTCTCATTTGCCTCTTGGTATCAAAATTTTTCAAGAAATCACCGACAAATTCATCAATCACTTCTCCTTCAATCTCGACATGGACATTAGTCTAAAAGATTTGTACACTCTCAAACAAAATCTAGGAGAAACCTTCACTAATTTCTTACAATGATGGAGACAAAGAGCTAGTAAAATCAAGTGGCCTCTTCTTGACGAACAACAATGGGAATCATTATAGCCAACCTTGATCCAAATCTATCATTCCATTTAAAAATGAAATGCATCACATCATATGATGAGCTTGTTCCAAGAGCCCTTAACATTGAAAAAGCCCTAATCTCACAAGGAAATACTCAACCTTACAAAGAAAACCGTCCTTTGACCAGTTCGAATGAGAAACCTTGTATATGGGCTAAGAAAAAAAATGTAACAAACGATGGTGTGGTAGATGCTAAGGTCATACTAAGTGCCCCCAAACCCAATAAGAATCAAGTTGCTAACATCCAACCAACTGTGCAAAAAATGGTACCACCTTAGAACAATCAGATCAATAACACCAACATGCAACCAAGGAAAACCGGTAACAAGAACAACTATCCTAAACACAAGTTCACATAGTTATCAGAACCCATCGAGACAATCATGAAGAAACTTGTAGAGTCAAATTTGATAACACTTCCTAATTTTGAAAACTACCAAGAACCACAAGAGAAGCCATCCTGGTACAACAAGTGTGATCTTTGTGACTTTCATAAAATCAAAGGACATAAAATGGAAAAATACATGAAACTCAAGAATATCATCCAATATCTCATAGAGAATGGCACCATATCTATTGAGGTACTAGTTGGAAACCAAGATCTCAAGATATACAAGACCCCTATTCCCAATCATAAAAAAGTGACCAACAATGGAAAAGCTAAGGATTACATAAATGTACAACATTCCTATTCCAATGTAGTTGCCTCTTACGATAGTGTTATTGCTATTGTCACCATGAAAGGAGCTAGTACAAAATGTGGAGTCAACACACATGGAAAAATAACCATTCAAGGAGCTTCCCCAGCTCAATCTAGGATACAACCCACTTTTCCCACATCTAATCCTAGTAAGTACAAACTTGTAGATCAGATTAAACAAACCCCTACTCATATATCAATCTTATAACTCTTGAGATTATCTCCTACACATAGGTAAATACTAGAAAAATCCTTGTCTGAGTCATCTATACTCGAGAACATTGATATCAATCAATTTCAAGCTATGGTAGGTCATATCACCAGCCATCTTCTCACCTTATCTGAACAACATTTACCATCACAATCATCTTATAACTATGCTTTGCACCTTGAGTTTTTCATTCATAAAAACAAGGTCAAAAGAGTCTTGGTAGATGGAGGTGATGGTCTGAACATTTGTACCCTATAGTTGATCAAGCATCTAGGCTATTCAGAAGATACTATTGAGAAGATAAAGAGTACCGCCATCAGAGCATATGATGACCAAGAATGGGTATCACAAGGAATCATTGCACTTCAAATCCAAGTGGGACCTATCATTGCAGAAACTACATGCCAAGTACTTGATCTTGGTCTCCCATATAACATACTACTTGGTCGACCTTGGATCCATTCTTTGAAAGTTGTAGCCTCAACCTATCATCAATGTGTGAAGTTTCCTTTTGAAGGAAAATAAATCATTATCCATGGAGATCTTGAGCCTTTCTACTACTACAAAATCCTTGAGGCCAAGTTTTATAAGATCCCACAAATACCCAAAAATGATGAAGGATCTACACCATCAAGCTTATTTGTTGACCCATCATCTCTAGCCTCTACCTCAACATAAAATGTACCTATTGTGAAAAACATACCTGATGTCAAAGTAGTAATTCGAGATGATGGTTGTGGAAGCCACAAAATATCGAAAGACACCTTTGTCTTAGGAGAGTTACCTATTTCTCCTCAAACTCATGGGAAACCAACATCTAGCACCAAAGAACCAGAAATAATCAAGATGGAAGCTACTAGCTTCACCAAGTGGAGATACCTAAATCAATAAGATCTCAATGAGCAAGATATCTCTAAACTCCTCGATCAAGATGAATGACTAGTTCTTGTTCTTCCCATGGAAGACGACAAAAAAATTCTATAGCTAATGCAGAATTGGGGATATAAAAAGAATGAAAAGATAGGGTAGAATGAAAATGGTTTACTAGAACCCATCGTTCCTGAGAAATGACTTAAAAATATTGGCTTAGGTTGTACTACTAGTAAGGTCACACTTATTGGAAAAGGTATTGTTGCTAAATGAGTTGAGGCTTCCTCTTGGTCACCTACATCACATGATACTACCTCAGATGAATTTCCTCTTGATGTCGTTGACCTATTTGAGAACAATACCCTCTTCATGATATCCATAGCATCCTTTATCTCAAATAACTAGCCAACTAAAATATTCCTAGTATATCTGCAACTCATTGACATGGACCAACAAGGACCACTGGTTCTAGATTTATTTGAAAATGATGAAGTGATCCCAGAATTCATGGGACTTTGAGACAACTTATCATGGGCAGATCACAAAGTAGGCTTCAACATAGAGCTTGATACAAGGGCATACTATGGGGAGACGATTGAATCCTTCAGTCGCAAAATAAATGAAATGTAATTATCATGCAGATCCTTGAGTGAAAACCACCTAGTGGTACTCTCTAGTTCTAAAATAGTAAAAAAAAAGGACACAATTGACAGTGAAAACCTCTCTGAGGTGCCCAAGGATGAGGGATTCAATCTCCTCCTTAGTTCCATGCATCTACAAAAGTCAATGGTACTAGCAGAAAAGGATACTCTAGTCAATGTGGGAATAAAAGAGGCACCTCATATCACATTTTATGTTGAATCCTTGTAGGACGAAGAATAGAAGAACCTTGCAACATTCCTTAAAGAGAGAAGAGCTAACTTTTCATGGTCATACACAGATATGCCAAGCCTTAATCCAAAAGTGGTTGTACACCACTTAGCCGTTTATCTCGATGCCAAACTAGTCAAGTAGAAATTAAGGAAGATGCAACCTTAGATAGCACTATTGGCTAAACTAGAACTACCAAAGCTTCTTGATGTTTGATTCATCTAATCGATATATTATCTTGAGTGGGTTTCAAACCTGGTACTAGTCTCAAAACCCACTAGGGGCATTAGAATATGCATTGATTTTAGAGAATTGAACAAGGCATGTCTAAAGGATGATTTCCCTCTTCTCAACATCGATCTCATTGTGGATTTAACATCTAGGCATGAAATGTTGTCACTCATGGATGGCTTTTTAGGATACAATCAAATCATAATTTCCAAAGAGGATCAACATAAAATTGCCTTTACTTGTCCATGGGGAACTTACTGCTGGAATGTGATGTCATTTGGGTTGAAGAATGCAGGAGATACCTATCAAAGAGCCATGACCCTCATCTTTCATGATATGATCCACAAAATGGTTGAAGATTATGTGGATGATATTTTGGAAAAATCAAAGAAGAGGAATGAGCACATACAAGTCCTAGGACCTATCTTTGATAAGCTTGAAGAATACAAGGTACAACTAAATCCAAAAAGGTGTGTTTGGGGTCACATTAGGAAAATTTATTGGCTCCATCGTTTCACAAAGAAGGATAGAAATTGATCTAGCAAAGGTAAAATCCATCCTAGACATGGAACCACCATAAACATTGAAACAGATGAGAGGATTATAAGGAAGGTTGTAGTCCATTAGAAGATTCATAGCCCAACTATTAGATAAGATTCACCCCTTTTTGCATCTTCTCCATAAAGGGATAACCTACAAATGGGATGACAAATGTGATAAAGATTTCCAGCAGATCAAATATTATCTACTAACACTTCTGGTAGTCATGCCACAAATACCAAACAAGCCATTGATCCTATACATCTCAGCAACATCAACAACACTAGGAGCTCTTTTAGCACAACATGATGAGAACAAAAAAGAAAGGGCCATATACTACATCAGCAGAACCTTCGTAGGCTATGAGATGAACTATTCACCCATTGAGAAAGCATGCATACCAGTAGTTGTCACTTCACAAAAGTTCAGGCATTACATGTTGTCAAACCAAATCAATCTCATCACAAAGATTGATCTAGTAAAATATTTGTTATCCAAAGCAACCCTCACAGGAAAAATGGCTAAATGGGTAATGGTCTTGACAAATTTTGGCATAGATTATGTGGAGAACAAAGCAATCAAAGGAAAAGTGATCACAGAACAACTAGTAGAAGCACACATCTATGATGAAAACCCTTTAATATCTGAGTTTCCTGATGAATCAGTGTTCCTTATTAATCTCACAACTCAATGGAGATGTACTTTGATGGATCATTCACCCAACATGGATTAGGAGCTGACATTCTTTTCATCACCCCACAAGGTGATTGCATCCCAAAGTCTTACAGGCTATCATTCCCATGTACCAATAATATTGTTGAGTATGAATCCTTGATCACAAGTCTTAGGATAGCAATTTAGTGGAAGATACAAGAGATGGAAGTCTATGGAGACTCACAATTGGTTATCAACCAAGTCAATGATGACTATCAAACTAAATATGACAAGCTCAATCCTTACAAGAAGATGATTCCAACAATATCAAAAATATTTTTATAGGCATAACTTTTGAGCAGATTTCCCGCATGAACAATAGAGAAATAGATGCCATGGCAACAATTTGATCACTACTAGACATGTTGAACAATGTCCTTCAATGTGAATTCTTGGTAAAACAGCTTCTCGTACCAACATTCAAAATTATTGAATCTAAATTCACATGTATCATTATTGGTCTTGGATCCCCGTGGTACCATGAAATATTTACTTACCTTAACAGAGGAACCCTTCTTTTAGACATCACCCCAAACCTTAAAAATTCCTTTGTCAAAAATCCATCCCGATTCGTGATCCTAGGCGATACCCTTTACTGTCGAAGCATTGAAGAGACATTACTACGATGTCTTAACCAAGAGGAAGCCTTAACTTCCTTAACAAAAGTACACAATGGAATATGTTGGTCCCATACAAGTAGTATGACCTTAGCTAAAAACTGTTGAGGACGGGGTACTATTCGCCAACTATGGAAAAAAAAGCTCATCAGTATGTACATAAATGCATCTAGTTTCAATAGCATGGGGATCTGATTCATGCTCCAGCTCAAGAATTGCAACCAATGATCACACCATGGCATTTTTCACAGTGGGGACTTGACCTCATAGGAAAAATCATTCCAACCTTATCCAATGACCATAAGTTTGTCATAATTTCCACTGAGTACTTTACTAAGTGGGT
This sequence comes from Sequoia sempervirens, assembly GCA_007258455.2. Taxonomy (NCBI): domain Eukaryota; kingdom Viridiplantae; phylum Streptophyta; class Pinopsida; order Cupressales; family Cupressaceae; genus Sequoia; species Sequoia sempervirens. The sequence goes on along the minus strand of VDFB02256132.1, from coordinate 178,675,405 downwards.
TGAAGCCATTCCTATGACCTACATAACAAGAAAGAAGATAGCTAAGTTTATACTAAATTACCTAATTTTTCATTATGGTGTACCACAAACCCTCATCTCCAACAATGGAACCCCATTCAAGAATCAATATGTGAAAGATTTGTGCCAAAGATTCAATATCCAACACTAATTCTCTACCCAGTACTATCCCCAAGGAAATGGCCAAGCAGAAGCAATGAACAAAACTATCCTAAAAATACTAAATAAAATAGTTAATGAAGTTGGTCATCACTGGCATCTACAGCTAAATCCTGCTCTTTGGGCTTATTGAACCAATATCCGCACACCTACAGGAGCAACCCCTTCTCCCTGGTCTATGGATTAGAAGCCATCTTGCCTATTGAGGTTGAGTTCCATCATTGTGAGTGTCACTGAAGAATTTGATAACTGAGGAAGAGTACAGAGTGTCTCAACTGAATGAGCTAGAATTCCTAGATGAATGTTGCCTTGACACCCTTAATCACTTGCAAATATATCAAAACTGACTAAAATGGAGCTATAACAAGAGAATCAAATTTCAGTCATTCCAGGTAGGTGATCTTGTCTTAAAGAAAAATCAGAAGAATCTTCTAGATCAACATAACAAAGGAAAGTTTGAGCCAAACTAGTTGGGTCCCTTTGTCATCACAACAAGCTACGGATTAGGAGAATACCAATTGTCAACCCCTGAAGGTGAACCCTTGCAGGAGCCAATCAAAAGCTTGCATCTCAAAAAGTTTTATGCCTAAACATGAAGAGTGTAAATCAGAAAATACAAAAAAATAATAAAATGATCAAAATCCAAAAAAATGAGAAAAAGGATTGAAAAAAGTAAGGAAAAAAATCTTCCTCTAGTGAAAACCACTTCGGTATCGCTTTGGGAAAGTACCTTGGTGAAAACCTAGAAAACAGGCACCTTGCATAAATAAAGCATCTCCATCTATTCTTTGGCTCTTTTGTCCTATCATTCTTTGCATCTCCATTCATCCCTCATGCACGTCCTTATCATGGCTTGTCACTCTAAGGTATCATGAACTATTTAGCACCACTTGGCACATTCCCAAGGTCAATTTATCCTGCCTTTATTGAAGCTAGCTAACATATCACACTAGGTGAATTTCATTATGTGTCACAATCAGTTTCTTGTATATCTCGAGGTCATGGGACATCTTATCAGGAAACACCAAATTTTTTTATTAAATCTTATCTAGAAAATTCAAAAACAATTGTAAAATCCTATACAGCAAAAATCCAAAAACATTTAGAAAATTGTAAAGAAAAAATCGAAAACATCTAGAAAACATCAAAACCCTAAAAAGGTCAAACATCAAAAATCCAAAAAAACAATGTCACTTTGTTGAACTACATTGTCTTTGAGCTTGAACGTAGGCAAGGCCATCATTGATGTGTCCCTGAGACACCCTAGGTCAGCCCTTTAGGAGTCTGTTGTAATTAGTTGTCATCTCTCATCTATTCATATCTTTGTCTTGTAAATGGGTCAAGTCAGTCAAACTACATGGTCTCTGCGTGTATAACATAGGAAAGGCTAATCTTTGATTAGCCCCTGAGGACCCTAGGATAGGTCTTTAGGTTAGGTTCTTGGTCAAAATTCTCAGAAAAACCAAAAACATCCAAATAATTCAAAAAAACCTAAACATCCATTTATTCCCAAAAATCGAAAAACATCCAAATAATTTTGAAAACTCCTAAACATTTGTAAAACTTTCAAAAAATCCCAAAACATCCAAATAATTCTAAAAATTCTAAAACATCCAAATATCTCAAAAAATAAAAAACATCCAAATATTCAGAAAACCCTAAACAACCTCAAAAAATACAAAAATCGTAAACATTCATATAAACATTCAAAAAGGCCAAAAACAACCTCAAAAAGTTTTCAAAATACCAAAAACATTGAAATATTCTAGAAAAATCCAAAAACCTAACCATCCCATCTCACTTTCACTTGCAATAAACTTTCACCCATAATAAACAATCGTCACCTTCACCCTTTGGTGAAACAAGTAGAAAACAAACATAGCAAGTTGCAAAGTGCGAACCCAAAAGTCAAAATCTAAAGTCTAAATCATAGGTAAATGCGTCAGTGAAGTTTATGGAAATGACTCATCTTAGCATCGTTGTCCTAACATCAAACAACCCTCTGATCAACATGTCCTATGATGTATCCTATTGGATATCAAAAATGCAGGTTACAAATCCTAAGAGGATGCCAGGCTCTATGATCAGACTTGCAACATTTTTGAACCAATGAATGGAGTTAACCTATGTGGTTGATGACTCCCTGCACTTCAGGCTCTGCTAGACCTAGGCGGGTAGACCTTGATAAATGAAGCATATTTTCAGTTGTGTGACTTAATTGAATTTATGGATCTATCTACACTGGCATAAAGTGCAATAGATAATATCTTGTTAATTATTTCTACTCCTAATGTAATAATTGAGATTTTAGAATATGAAGGTGAATAAATAATGTATAAATAAAATGTGAAATGTGAATGAAATGTGAGATGGACCAGTGCTTTGTTGGGTAAGCAGAATCAATGAAGCGTTATGATAGGTGACTATTATTGGCTACAATTTTGATTGTTTGGCACTTGATTTTGTTTATACCTTGTATAAATGTGCAATAATGTGATTGAAAAAACCTTCTTATTTATCCATTTGATCCTACGAGGTCACTATGATTTATTAAAAGGATTTTAATCCTTCCTTGAAGGAACCAATTAACATAACCACACAATGAAAACAAATGTGTATTGAAAAAATAAAGTACACCCTTAATTTGAATAACAAGATAACATCAATGTGGAGACAGTATAACAATCATATCAATTACCTCACTTTTCTTATTGATCCAATTATTACCCCCAAGTTACTGTAATCAATTAAAAGGATTTTAATTCTTCGACAAAAACTAATTAACTTGACTACACAACAACAACAAATGTGTTTTAATGAAATTGAAATATCAACTTGGATATGCAACTTCAAATAAAAAAGAAGCAACAATGTGGAGATAGCCAGATAATTGCTTTTGAACTAATAAACAATTGACACCAATATTGAGTCACAGAATTAAAGATCTTCCATTGATCTCAGCCAAAATTTATGCATGCATTATGGTCCATGCAGTAAAGTTTATATGATAAACATTCTGAAAGTATATTTTGTATATCTCCTACCTAACTCCTAATTCTAATGCCTCTCTCCTTTGATTTCATTTGGCATATATACATTTTTTTAGGGTTATGACCCCTCATATCTGTTCACTGCAACTCTTCAACGTTCTTTAGCGAAAATAAAATATTTAATTAATTTCCTCTGGAAAATTAAATATTTTAATCTTTATTTTCTTCGTTTCACAATAATTCTTTTCTTGGAAACTTCACATCTATTTTTCACCCACTAAATATATAATTTGGGTAAAAATAATTACCTTCCTTTTAACTCCCTTTTCTTTTGCTTCCTTGCACATGAAATTTAATTTTGATTGATTATCTCTAACACTTGGATTTTCACCTGATAAATGCCTTTACCCGCTCTCGTAACTCCTTTGGTGGAAAATATTTTACTTTGTAATTAAAAGTATTCCTCAGGTAAAATAATTACCCTCTTCAGAATCTTTGTGGTCCCTTTTAATTTCCTCGGTAAAATCTTACTTTTGATTGCATGTACTTCGAGTGCAAATATTTTATAATTTTTTACCCTTCATGCTTTTCATGGATAAAATAATCATCCACTGTGAAGTTTATATCTTTTCAAAATAATATCATTTCCCACTATAATCACATTTTATTCCATCTTTCATTATAACCATATGCATGTATTCACGTGTCAGGGTGACTTAAAGCATTGTTGAGACTTATTTTATCTCCACTGATATCATATCTCTCACCAATGAAGTATGGTGTTTGGTTGTTGGTGAGACCCTCCCTGAAAACCTCATCAGAGAGACCTAAGGATCCTGCTCCAATAGTACATGTCACTCTGATGCAGGGTTTTTGCTTTGGTGTTTCCAATATGCGAGTCTTTTCTTCAATCAATATAGGGATCCCTCCATCGAGCCTACACACAAGAACTATGGCTCATCCAACTATAATGAATTTCTATCCATCTCCATGCACAAGATAAATAGCCATCAGAATTAGATGATATTTGGCCAAGGGAGGCTCGAATACAACCCACTACCATGATGCCACCTTTGTTTCTTTTTAATACTAAAAATTCTCAATACACTCTCTTGTGGATGTGCTTGTCCTGAAAAACACAGTATTAATATTCACCTTTTAAACACTTACTTCTTAGTTGATTTTCTCTTTCTTTGGCTAATGAAACTTTCTTCACTCATTTTCATCTTAGTGCTAAGAAAATTTCATCTCCGAAAAATGCCCATTCATTGGTTTTGTTTGAAAATATTGGCACGATTGTGATCCACAAAAAGAATGTCTCCCTTTATGTTCACGAATTTTATCTCTATCTCTATCTTGTCGAATTTCCACCATAAATGTTTCTCATTTCACTCAATCTTCTTTTACCATTTATGTCTTATCCAACAATTTTTTTCTTATGAGATAAAAGGCTTATGCCAACCGCCCATGCAATTTGAATAAATGGGGTGCAAATCTGTAGCCTTCCTCGACTTCATGGATATGGCTATGAGATCCTGAGTATGACACTTCTGAACTATTGGAAGTAACTTCAAAAGATCAAAGGGATTAGCAATTATGCCACCTATTGATTCTAGAAATTTTTTTAGATATGGCCATCGAATGTATAGCATATAGATGCACATATACATAGATATGTGGGATTTGTTACTCCATTAAAAATAAGGTATCTTGAATAGTTTCTTGAGGAGGTGGATCAAGTGCTTTTGAAGTAGGACATTAGGGTCATTCATTGCTTTTGATTTAGCACAGTTTATCATGATAACCTGCTTTCTCAATGATAGTTTTTGCTCTTCCTTTGCATTGATATGCCTGAGATTTTGAAACCCAAACCAACCTCAATACATCTTTTTGATGTTGTTATTCCAGAATATTTCTTCCTTAAGTGCGCCCCTGACTTTGCTTTGGGGGTCACATTTAGAGTCTAAGTTGTGGCATATACATTTGCTTGATCACTTCCCAACAAAACCATTTTATGTATCTACACTCCAAATATATGTTTTTCCATGACAGCTATAACTCCAAACTGCAAATTTTGAGAAACGTTCTCTTGCTAACTTTGGAAGAGAGGTATTCATGTTTTTATCTTTCATTAATCAGTGAAAAGAAAGAACCAACATATGATGTCTCAACTTTTGTGTAAGTTGACATTATTTGTAGTCATAGGGAGAATTGAATCAACCTCTTATCTAGGTTGAAAGTGTATGATATTTGGCAAGCATCATCTACATCTCTTGGGATCCTGTAAAAATTGTGTGTAATAGTGTACCATAAATAGTAGCTCCTTATTCTCTTTGGGTTCAAAGGTGTAATCCCTGAGATGACTAGTAAACTTCTTCATTTAATTTATTTATTCTTGGTTGCAAGATTTTCCATGCTTCCATTGTGTTCTTTTATCAAAAATGAGAAGAAACTTGATAGTTGGAGATTCTACTACGAGGAGAATAATTCATATTATGCTTTTATGGAAGCCCATTTCACTCTTATTTTTTGAGTCTTCACAAAATACAAATTGTCATATAACTTCTCAATGTATCCTAGAGATTTACTTTGTTGAACCTATTTTTTTTGTGTGGCAACGGACAAATGTGCTTAATTTATCTTGCAAAGAGGCATCTTCGATTGACAACATATGTAACCAATGGTCCATGGTAGATTTTAACATTAGGAGTAAATATTATGAGCTCTACAAGTATTTTAAACCATTAGATTGCTCCCTTGTTTGATACTATGCCTCCACCCCTCTCTTTGTTTGTACTCTGAGCCATATGCTCTACTGTGCTTTTTCATTATAAGGAAACATATTCTTACAATTATCAAAATCCAAAGTACATCTGAAGCCTAAATATGAGTAGTTATTTTGCTTTTATACTATGATAAAAAATAAGTCAAATAGCTTCCAGAACGACCTTGGGAAGCTGATAAAAATTTCTCTAAGAGGCACAAAAATGCACCGAATTGTTGCCCTATGATAGGGAAGCATGGTTGCAGAACAAATTTGCATGAAGTAATCAAGATCAAAAACTGTTAATGTTCAAAGTTGCCTACTCAGTCAATTATGAAAACTGCACTTTGTCAAACTCAACTAAAACCCTCCAACATGCCTCTTTGAAAAAATATCAAATTAGATCCTATGAAGTTGTAACTTTGAAGATTAGTTCATTTAGGTCAAATGAACATGTGTACAAGAGGGTTTTCCATTATTTTATTTTCTTCACCAAATATCAAGCATCAAGGTTTACCTTTTTGCAGGTGTCCTAGAAAAGCAATATTCAAACTCAGTAAAATCCATTTGATTTTGATCTTGAAAAAATACCAAATGATGTCATGAAGCTCTGAAAATTGACATCGATACACATTGAGATGGGGAGAATCGGAAACACCAATCGGTTTGTCATGACACTCTTCCAGTTGCTTAATATTATCCTCCAAAGTTGCCCACTTTGACAGATTTTACTATGTAGACAACAAACCCTTGTAAAACCCTTCAACTTGGCCTTTTGAAATCTTGTCAAAACTAATTGTACGAAGCTGAAAATTGGCATGTGCACTTATATATGTCAAATAAACATGTTTGCAAGGTGGTTTTGCATGGAACTGCTCTAGCTTCAAATTATGATTATTTAAAGCGGGCCTTTTGAGTAGATTTTTCAATTGTACTTCAAAGGGCTAAAATCAAAATTTTCATATGGGAACCTAAAATTTGCATGAAATTTTAGGCTCGAACATATCCTTCATGTGATGGACATTAGTATCAGGCGTCATTTTAAGCTAAACTTAAACTAGGCAGGAGCTATAAATAACATTGACTATTTGTCTTTGAGCTTTTCTTATGATTTATCTTAATGACCCATTCTGAGGACCTCTTCAATGATGTCTAACAAAGAAATTCAGATAGAAAGGAATGGGACATCAATCATTATCTTTAATTTTTTGTGCTTGTGGATACTCTTGTAAAATAATCTTGGCACATACTTAGTTGTGTGTAGCAAGGTCGTTTGGAGTATGTTGTTGACTATTGTATATGCTTTGGTCCAATATGTTCTATGCTTCTAACTTACATTCCAATGATGTTTCTATATGTCAAGACGTGAACACGAACTATCCTATCTACTTCTCGATTCAAAGTCCATTACAGTAGATACAACATCATCTTGGTTATCAATACCTTGATGCATCGTATCTATGTGTTATATCAAACAATAAGGAACGACAGAAAATACCAATCCTGAAGTGTGAGCATCCCATCCTACATTTCATCCTACATTTTGCATTGTATTGTCACCAATTCTAATAAAGCCTTGATGTATCATGGACTTTTTGGATCTTTTGAAGCAATAATCATCAGTAATGGTTATTCATTCTTTATTCTTCTATCTTCTCTCTGTGCTAACCTAGTATCATGACAATCAACAAAAACATCATCAATGTATCAACCCTATATCCAAAAACCATCAACATACATCCATCAACATAATCATCCATACCATAATCAGAATCATCAGAATAATCATTTGCATATCACATCATATGTTCTGAATCATCATTTGAGTTGTAAGGAATAATATAGATTTATTATTCTAAGCATCTTAAATTGGTGCATATCATAAGCATTTGCATCCATACATCCATATGCATACATCATCATCATAACATGCATAAAAAATATAAAAATAGACATGCATCCACATCATGTGCATCCATAACATCTGCATATCATAATCATCCATCCATCTCATATTGTGAAAAGATAATGAAAAAAATATAACATTGCATCCATATATATCATGATCATCGCATATCACATAGGCATAAAGTAAATGCATCCATACATATCATGATCATCGCATATCACATAGGCATAAAGTAAATGCATACATACATCATCCATACATGAAATAAGGTCAACAAATCATAGCATGAATCATCCATATCTGTATCATATATATATCAAAAAATATGTCATGGTACAAAATTTGGATCAGTGTATGTACATCGATGATAAGTACAAATATCCATGTGGCTATAAAAAAGGAGCCCATGAATGTTTATCAGTATAAAGAATGGGAAAAACCAAAAAGTGTCTGTACATCAAAAAGCTAGCCTTGATGGTTGCTACCCTCTCCAATCTACCGCTCAGGTTGATCCTCTACACAGGAATGCGCATCGTTGTGCTGTGAAAAATTAGGCTAACAAAGAGCTACTGGAACATCCCTATGATAGTGTTTCCGATAATACATAGCTTGTGTAACAACCTCTCTATACAACCGTGATGACATAGTCTGACCATGGGTGGCTGCCACCATAACCTTGATCTGTTGTTGCCTAGCCACCTCCTGATCTCTTTCCCCAATCATAGCCTAAGCTCTCTAAAGTGTTGAATCTCTCTTTGTTGTCACTGTGACCACTTGCTATCGAGCCTGGTCTCACTCAGCAATCACAACAAAAACCTGTTGGTGGGCCTAGTCCTGCTCACCAGTCAAAGCTTGCACTTGTTGTTGCAGCTACTGTATCTGAGCATCTCATGCATCTGGTGGCAGTGGTGGTGGTACTGGCTACTGCTACACTACTAGAGGTTGTTGAGGAGATTGTTTTCCCCCTAGACGAGCCACCAAAATCCATCCATCATGGCCATCCTAGCTGCCCTATCGCCTACCCCTCGCACCTCTACCTCACGACCTCCCTTTGGAGGAGAATCCCTTGGATCTGTAAGTTGTCATGGTGGGACGAACCATGCATCATAAGATAGAGTGGTTTGCGCTATGGGATGACCCTGATCATATGCCCAAGGCTGGGAAACCAACTATCTGAAACTGTCAACAGCCTCTAGGGCCAAAATCGCTAATCCCCATGTTGGAACCTCTCTGGCTGATTTGGAAAAAATGGCTCTGTAAGCATCGTCAGGCCTGTCCTGTACATCACAAAAATGTTTGGCTACCCTATCAGGAAGGTACTGCTCAATCATGGCATTCTCTCAACCCTGCATATAATAGGTCTATCTAGAAAAATAGAGCTATTGTACATCATCAAACCATGGCGACATCTAAAGCCATGGATACCAATGAAATATGGTCATATCATCAATCACGCGTCACTAGTATAGGAGCCCAATCTATCCAGTGTACCTAAGTGTGATGGAACCTCGATCTCTCCATATGACAGGATCATCTGGCTCCACTTTTTCCATTTGTACAATGGGCCAAAGCACGAAAATGTGCTACCATGCCCAGATGTGAAGAAGAGTAACACCTGCACTGAGGGCTCTCCCATTGTAGTAAACAAAGTCATGCAAATCATGATATAAGGAGGTCAACATCATGGGCCCCCACACAAAAAGATTCCTCCTGTACAACATCCTCTACCAAGCCAAACCCCATCCTGGACTGAAAAAATCAGCCTCATCTATTTGGAGCCACCAAATCTGAAATGATGGCTGCAACAATCAATTTGAAGGTCGGTATGTGACCTTTGTATGTCTCTAAATCTATCTTTGATGTGACCAATGCAATTTGATCCATCTCCATCACCTCTAGACATGCATCAAATCTAGCATCAGGGTCGTAGATAACACAATCACTATGGATAGGCAATCACAATATCTACTACATGTCCTCCAATGTAACTATCACCTCCCTCGTCGGAAGGTGAAAGGATGAGGTCTTGTTGTGCCACCTCTCACATAGAGTTGTCATCATAGCCAAATGTGTCCTAACTATAGGTTTGTATGCAATATACCATAATCTGATCTCTCCTAGGTGCTCCTGGTGCAACTCTAAAAGATCACCCAATCTCTCAAGTACAATTGGCTTGTGCTCCCTCAACATCAATGGTGGGAAGACCTCCTACACCCATGAAGCGCATAGTGTCAGGAAATCATCAAAATTTGAAGTTATTTGGAATTTTGGCTCAAAAATCACAATAGCATCGCTATATTCAAAATTCAAATAGCAACGCCTGATGCATTTCAATTTTCAAATTGTAAAAGCATCGCTATACAAGATGGCATCACGATTTAGACTTTGGTATGACCTAACCCTAACTTTTAAATTGGCAAGTGTGTCGCTAGATAAGACCACATCACCATTTAAAATTTGAAACCCTAATTTCAAATTAGAAAAAGTGCTGCCATATACATGTGCATTACTATATATTATTTGGGAATCATTGATTGAAGTTTGGGCGTCACTATATAGGGACACCGTAAAATTCTAAATTCTAATCCCTAATAAATGCATTGAAATTTCAAATTTCAAATCAAGTTTTGAATCACATACTGGTGGTCTTGCACCTAGAAGTTGTTGGAACTCACGAAATCAATAAGATATGTGTTAGGGAAGCTCAAGGCACACCATTTCTATTGGTATATGGATTCTAGTGTTGTCATTGATGGCAACTAAAGTGATTGATCTGGTCCGCACTGTAGTATCTGACTATACTGGAAAACAAAATGAGAAACAGGGCATCCAACTGGAGTTGAATCTGTTAGTTAGTTTGAACTATGAGTTTATCAGTCTTGGTCACGGATCTCAGGGAAGGTCGATCGGTATTTGAAATATGTTATTCTCAAATTTCATGTTGTCACATCAAGTGGTGTATGAGTTAGGAGATCCGGTTGTTTGATTTTCTATTCATCAGTATATGAAGGCCAACTAAGTGAATATTGGGTGTTGCAGATGTTTAAGGCGAAATTGTTTAAAGTATTCTTATGTTGAATATTTTTTTTGGGCCTTGATTATGCTATGGCTGATCTTGGTGGATGCACATTAAATGTTGTTCATGATTTGAGCCAATAGTTGGAAGATATTTTCTATTTTATTAAAGCCAACATATAGCGACTAAATTCTTGGTAGCAGATATATGTATGAGATCGGTTAATTCTTTTTGTAAGGCATGAGTATGAGTTTTATATGTATTGATATGTGTGCAAATATCAGAAGAGCAGTTGAATGATTTTCATTAGTGCAGAAGAAGATTTCGGTGAAGCGAATTAAGGCAGAGCAGAGAGAAGTGCAGAATCAGTTATGAGGTCCAGAATCTGATCTATGTGCCTAACCAGAACTGCAATCAGGCATTTATAGATACTATCTACTTAGTTCAACCTTTTGTTGTAATCCAAATCTTTTTTAAGGCAATGAGCCTTCCTGATTTTGAGCAGTGAGCTCTAAGCAGTGTGTCTAAATGCAAGTGCATTCCCATTTTGTAAAACACTTATATTTTGAGTACTCAAAATTGTGGATTGACCTCCACCGTGGTTTTTCCCTTAACCAGGTTTCCATGTAAAAATACTTGTGTTATGGTGTTGTGGCTTGTTGTTCTATGTTCATGCATCTTTCATTTGATTGAATTTTTTAAGGTACTAAAGGAACAAATTAATAAAGTTAAAGTTGCACAACACTGATTCACCCCCCCTCTTAGTGTTGCTTGAGTCCAACAATTTCATCAAATAGTTAGAGCTCCAATCGTAGGAATTTCTTAAGTGTGAATGCACAAATGAATTGAAAATGACCCCTCTTGGCCTATTTAAGCTAGAAAATTAGGGTTTTTTTCCCTAATTTAACCTTAATAATGGGGTTTATTAATATTCACCAATTTTTCCAATTTGGACCTAATTTTGCATCATTTTTTGCATTTTTGGCATTATTCTTGCATCCCAAAACCTTTCTAGACCCTTGGGGCAGCTTTTGAAGCTTTATTAAAAAATCAACCCAAAATTCAAAATTTCTTGCTGATTTCTTGATGGGGCAGGGAGTTAGTTTTATTATTCCATTGGAGCATCTAAAAAATTAAAAATAAATATTTTTTGATTTGTGCAGTAGTTTTAATCTAAAAAGAATTATTCTTTGAATTGAAGCGATACATACCTCACTTCAAAGAGGGGAAAAATGTAGACACTTAAAATTATGTCCTAATCGATATCATACATTTGAAATAGATTTATTAACATCATTTCCCCCTTAATATATCCTCTTTTTTCTTAATTAATTTAATTAGCCTAGCTAATTAATTAATTACATCATTTTCATCTAATTGGCCTAATTAAATAAATTGGGTTAATTCATCTCTTTTCGCACTAACACTTCATCTAATTCAATTAAATAAATCAAAATATTTAATTTAATCTCCTAAGTCATCTTATTTAATAAAATAAACCTATGTTATTTAATTAAATATCATTTCACCCCTCCCCTATTTATTAAATCATCTAATTTAATAAATATCTCTTTATCCTTCTAATTGCTTAATTGCATAAATTAAACCTTGTTTAATTAGCAATTAAACTAGTTTTTTTCTAACCAGAGGTAATATTCCCATAGAATATTCTTTATCCTTTTTGCACAATTAAAACTTTGTTTTAATTTGTAAAATACATTTTTCCTCACCCTAAAGGAATATTCTAAGGAATACTATCTTTCCTCCAATCAACTCACTTAGCTTCAAATGTAAGTTAACCCTTTAACCTCTTTGGCAAGTTACCTTGTTTGTTTGAGGAAAGTGTGAGCATTTGATTAGCTTTCATCATGCATTATCATTTGTTGATGAGAATCCATGATCCATGCCTCTCATCCCCTTCATATTGAAATGTTGATTAAGATTTTTGATCTCAACCATCCATTTCTCCTTTTCTCTCCTATAAATAGATCACTATTTGGAGACAAATGGATCGATATTTTATTGCAAACTTATGTTGTTGAATTTACTCACATACTCACTCATCTTTTACTCATTTTTTAGCTTGTTTGAGTTCAGTTTCATTATGTAATAGCTTAGAGTATCCATTAATGGCTTCCATGCATCCATCTTAGTTTGTAAATGAATTATGGTTTTCATCTTTTAGCATAATTTTAGCTTAGCAATTGCATAATTAGATCATTTGAAGCATAAAATCATAGTAACTTAGCTTGCATCATGTTCATTTTTACATAATTTAGGTTTTTACACATCAAAGACCATGGTTTCATTGATTCTCTTCCATAGAATCGACCGAAACAAGCTCACTACTCATGGGATTGGGAAATAATCGTCGTTCCATATCAACACAACACCAATTCCACAACAAGATAAATTTTGAATGGATTATAATAGATGTTTTGAAATATTTCATAGTTTAGTATGTTAGGTTTTGATGAAATTTTTAGTTTTAATCTTGTTTGATCAATCTTGCTGAGATTCAAGTATTGGTGGCTCCATTATGTTTTGATTCTTCATGGATCAAGCATAATTCAGCCCATACCGGTATTTTTGCATCGACACCCCTAAAGGCAGGTTCTTTTCCTCACAAGTAGAAACAAAGGCAATGCAATCCAGAAATTTTAGGTACTATTCTTTCTTAAATTCAAAAGATGCTTAATGGAAGAATTATTTTTCCTATTCACCATTCAACGTGGATAGAAAATATCTTTCCTGTATGGAAAAAGAATTGATAAATTCACATTTGTGTGGATTTTAGAAACTTGAATCAATTGTTACTAATGGAAAATTACCCCCTGCTAGTAATGGACCAAGTATTGCAAACAATGAAAGGATCCAAAATGCTATCTATGCTAGATGGTTTTTTGGGATACAATTGGGTGGAGGTCAGCAAGGAAGACCAACCAAAAACTTCCTTCACCACTCCATGGGGTAATTTTTATTATCTTGAAATTCCTTTTGGTTTAATCAACGATGGCGCTACATTTCAAAGAGTGATGGAATTAGATTTTCATGATATCATGGGTAAGTTTATTGTATTCTATCTTGATGACTTGAAAATCTTCTCAAAGAAATGTCAAGAACATTTTCACCACTTACAACAAGTCCTTGAGAGGTACCGACAACACAGCATTTCCCTCAACCCCAAGAAGTCAATTTACTGAATGTAAGCTCCTTGATCACATTGTGTCCAAGGAAGGTATTAAGATTTATCAAAAATGGGTCAAGTCTATTTAGGGTCTTACTTTACCTTCAAGTAAGATGGTCATTCATTATTTCTTTAGAAAGGTAAATTTCTTGTGAAGGTTTTTCCTTAATTTTGCAGAAAAGACAATTCATATTGTTGATATGATGAAGGTTAAATCTATCTTCTAGTGGAGTGTAGAAGGAAACGTTGCATTTAATGACATTAAGGAAGCCATCGTACATGCACTAGTGCTAGTTTTCCTAGACTACACCAAGGATTTTATCATGTATAGTTATGCTTGTGAGCATACACTATTACAATTTTGGTGCAAAAAAATAATGAGGAGATTGAATCCCCCATTACATTCATGATTTTTCCATTGAAGGCTCATAAGTTGAAATACTCACCAATAGAAAAACATGTTTTTTCTATTTTTAAGGAAGATAAGCATTTTAGGTTTTACATACTTAACTCACATGTCATTGCATTGGTGCTAAATTCTATGGTTAATTCAATCCTAAATCAATAGGAGTTTGGAACTAAGAGAGGCAACTGGATTACTAAGATCCAAGACTACAACATGGAAATCAATCCCACCAAATTGGTTCATGGGGAAGGTTTGTGTCAACTGATTGTTGGTAATAATCCAGAAAAAGTATCTGAGGATGAGTAGGTAAGCACCAAAGACATTCCTATAGTCTTGTTTGTTAGTATAACTAACGAATGGTATTCAAATATTGCTTATTTTCTCACCTATGGAGAATTTTTAGAGCACCTGACTTACAAAGAAAAGAGGATAGTCAAAATCAAAGTTGTGAACTTTGTCCTTTAGGAGAATGGTTTGTACAAGAGAATTCCTGATGGTATCTTTCTACATTATGTAAATAAATCTCAACAAAGCAAGTTTTTAGAGTCATTTCACAGCTTGGCATGCAACGAACATTTCTCAGCACTATTAATAGCTCACAAAATCTTGCGAGCAAAGTACTACTAGCACACACTATTCAAAGATGTGTACAACTGGGTATGTAGGTGTGAACTATGCCAATAGTTCATGGGGAAACCCAAGCTAGTTGCACTTCCTGTTAAACTGGTTATCATTGAAGAACCCTTCCATCAATGGGGTATTAATTTCATTGACGTCATCAATCCACCATCCAGTGCAGGACCCAACAATGTCTTGACAGCTACCAACTATTTCACTAAGTGGGTGGAAGCTATTTAGGTAAAGAATGTTGCTTCAGATGTGGTTTGTAATTTCCTTAAAAAAAACATCATTTCCTAGTTTGGCATTCCAAATAAAATTGTAGCAGATAATGCTACTTCATGCTCGTCTAGAGAAATAATAGAATTCTGCTTTGAGCAAGGGATCACATTGTCACATTCTTCAAACTATTACCCTCAAGGTATTGGTCAGGAAAAATCAAGCAACAAGAACTTGGTCACCATCATTTGGAAGCTAGTAGATGAGAATTAGATATCTTGGCACAAAGAATTGTATGATGTGTTGTGGGAAAATCGAATTACCCCAAAACGGGAAATTGGTATGTCATCATTTCAACTTGTGTATGGTTTGAATGCAAAAAATTTCGATCACCTTGGAATTGCCCGCTTTGAAATTGTCCAAGGCCATAGAAGATGAGACTTTTGAAAATTTTGTGGATAAGTGCATCATGTTCCTTGTTGAATTGGAGGAGAAGCATGTTCAGGTGGTGGATTGCATAGGGGAACGCCAATGCCAGGTCAAAAGGATTTTTGAAAGAAAAAGAAAAGTCTCATGATTTCTAGGTCAGAGATCAAGTCCTCTTGTGGGACAAAAGAAGAGAGCCCAAGGCTATGCATAGAAACTTTCATTCATTATAGAGAGGACCTTTTAAGATTCACCAATTTTGTGGTGAAAACAGTTTCTTGTTGGCATACTAGGATGGGACTCCTTTTTCACTGCCTCACAATCGACAACATCTAAAGCTCTAAACTTAGTGAGGCATTCAAATAATTTTGTAAATACTTGTACATTTTTTTTATCTTTTCTTTTTGGTATTTTTGCATCTTTTTGTGTTACTTGATTCTATAGCCCAATGGATCGATGAAGGCACAAAGAAATTGGGATTCTTCTCCCTTTGATCATTTCAAAGGATGATTGAAGGAAGCTCCCCAATTAGAGCCATTTGTTATCCTCAAATTTAGCTACACTTAATTTATGGGATAACCCCTATGAAACTTGTCTATTTCATTACCCACATCCTCTAAGCACACAAAATGAGGTAGATCACACTTGCCCTTATGCATGATCCAAAACTTTGAAATATTAATTCAATCATTAACCTCTTTCAATTTTTTGAAATTTACAAAATGGACAAAGTTGCAAAATTTTATTTTTCTATGTTAGTAATTTTCCTACACATGTAGGAGCACTAAATTTCAGCACCCCCACACACCCAATGTAGAAAATAAAACATGCAAGGTCGGTAAATTTCACCAACTCTGCATGTCATTTATCAAACTTATTAAAGGTGCATGGGCATTAAATTTTAAGGAAGGTGCAATTTCTAGTTCACACGAGTGTCATTAATGAGGGTTTTGTTGTGCATGTTTTGCACAACCACCCCATCAAAGGTGGGGACCCCCCCTTTTTGCTCTTGATGGCCTTATTTTCTCTCGTCTCGCATTGTGTACCCCCATTTGTAGGCCCAAGTTGGTCATGAGCTCTAAAATGATCAATTTCATATTGGTCAAAATCACCCAGCTAGGTTTCACTGAGTCATTTTCCTTCGCGAGCTAGCTCCTGCGAGCTTCCCTTATCTTTTTGCTCGATGTTTGTTGACCCTTGCAGATCTACACTTGCGGGTTTCCTCTTGCTATTCGTCATTGTGCTTTGTTGTTTACTACCTGTAGCCAAGTCCCAACGTCCACCCGATGTGCGGACCCTGCACTCATCCTTGCGACAATGTCCTTCATGTACCACAAACCCATGGTTACAGGTCATTCTATCTGGGTTTCCGTCCTTGTTTCGCCACTTTAACAGTGACCAACCCTTGACTGTTGCCCGCATGGCGGGCTCTGCTATTAACCCTAACATTCTCGTCACTGCCATTGCCAAAGTAAACCCGATCCAACACACTTCAAAGCTTCCTAGGACCAAAATGATTGTGGGTCTTTGCACATTCCTTTCCCTTGCCCCACCGCCACTATCTAAACGACTAAGCTTTTATGTCGTCTCGTAGCTTAGATTCTGCCTACACCATTTCCTTAGAGCGAAACTTTAGGATCCATGGGAAGGCTTTGAGTCAAAGTCTACCACCCTATTGTCATTCCACAACAATATCCCCTTGCTACCTCCCCGCTTCACAGGCCTGTTACCCATCAGTGTCGCCATCTAATTGTGGGCTTCTCTAAGGCGGTTGCTTCCCATCACCTTGCCACTATAAAGGTAGAGCTCACGAATGGCGCACCCGCATTTTTCTAGGCTTCACGACCATTTTCATGATTCATGGTGCCAAGCTCTTTGATGATGATCTCAATAGCAGAAGTCCTTAGCCCCACACAACGAAGCTTCTCCACAATGATGACATTCAAAAAATTGGCATCGACTACCATCCTCCTTGTGGGGCCCATAATGTGTGCCTCTGCCTATCTCTTGCCATCTTCACAACAGCGTTCTTCAGCAACCTCCCCTAGTCACATCCCCGCAGGCATCACAACACTAACAAAAGTTGCACATGCGGACCCCATAGTGCAGGCTTCCGACTGCTCCTTATTGTTTTCATAATGATACCCTCACTACATTCTTCTGGATTATTTCACCTATGGACCTTTCGGTGGAAATCTTCCCTGTGGGTCCCACAATTGATATTGACGTCATTTCCTCAACTATCAGCTATGACTGGCTATAGGCAGCCTCCCACAATTCTCCTTTCGCAATTGACCTACATAACATCAGGACAAGATAACGATTCAAGCGTAGTCATAATAAGATTGAAAGGGGAAGGTGCTATCATTGAACTTATGCTCCGACTGTATTTTGTACAAGTGTGCTTAGGCTACGAAATATCCTCTAGTATCCATGCAAGCATTAATGAAATTAAGGAACTAACGATAGTAGGGAGTGGCTCTCCAAGATTTTATTAAGTCTGATGCTTTTCAAGCAATTTAACCCTCTTACCTTTGAACTCTATGCAAATCACCTATTTGAAGGTGTTATGGGCTACCATGTTATACATAGAGCTGGAAAATGTTTGTGTAAGTGGCGGCGTAGGCAAGTCCGATATGAAAATGACTTAATTGCTTGGAGATTGGTTGTGGGTGTTGCTCAATTCATGGTTGTCCCTACTAGTTACCTTCATCTATGCGTCTTGAATTGACGCAGGGTGTCTTTGGCACCCCTCAATTGCCTCGCCCGAATGACATGGCCTCCTACAATAATGTTGCAAGTAACGAACGCAAGGAGGCGAGATCATAATCAATGGCAAAGGGCATGGGTGGCGCTTAATCGACGGAAGAAGAATGACAGAGAGTATAATTTCAAAATAGGAGCTCACTCACGTGAACTTTATTGTAAGGCCATGAGGATTTTGACTAATCATAATGGTAAACTTAATCGGTCTGGTTAGCGCCAACATGTTATAACCATAGGAACCCATGGAAATACTAACAATGTAACACCCTTGATTTTTTCAGTATGTATTCATTTCGGGTGAATGGAACTTATAGATCCGCTGAACGGTGGGTGACTATGCGGAGCCCACTACCTAGGCCTTCGTCTGTGCTATGTCATTTCTTCAGTAGCCATCATGTGCCACCTTCCCACACTCACTTTCCAACTTCTTTCCTTCTGGACCCGCAAGTCTCATGGTCGTCCCTCTGCAAATGACTCCTTATTAATTTCCTTAAACCATGGACGCTGATATAATAATAAGAGATTTGAAAGGGCCATACTGTATAGGCCACAAGCGTGGAGTAACATGTTCAATCGAAGATGAAAGATAGGGTATCGGCCTCCTGAGAGATGTCGAATCATGGGTAGACATAGATGAGAGGAGATGAGCATTTGGTTATATGGATGGTATTTGAACTAAGGTGCTTGAGGAAATCTGTATAATAATAGCTGATTGCTTATAATGATTTCAAAATATGAGCTTCTTCCATGAAGAGTCCATCATGGAAGCTTGGAGGTTCTGGTAGGCAATGATATTGAATGATGATCCGCTTGATAATCACAAATGCTCAAGGCAGTTCCAATCATCGATGCTCCTCCCATGAGCATTCATCTTATAAGGATACAAAGAATATTTTCCTTACCTAATGAGTGGGTCTATTGCATGTGGGAGTTGTTTCTCCACCGTTTTGGAACAATAATCATACACGACATTCATATCCCAACTACACACCACCCATTTCTCCGTCCATTTTTTTTGCAGATCTTGCAATAACCAGGGCCGTCCATCTTCTCCTAGACACAACTTTCTTATGGAATCTCTCTGTGCCTCCTCACCCAAAGAAATCAGTGAGGCAAGTTTCATAGGTTCATTGGTAGCTACCTGGGATCAACCATGGGGACATCCTCTATGGACAACATGCGACATCCCCGGGTCTGCGGGGTAGTTAGGGTGTATCTTGGTGAACGTTGTGAATTGCAGAATATACTGCAACAGGAAGACACAAAAGAAGATTGTCGGAACATGTTTATGACATCGACCTCAAGTGATCTTTGATGAATTAATCTCCTCAAGAAAATCAACAAAGCCAAAAATGAAAAAAGGATGAATTAAATGAGCAAAGGCCTGCCTCTAAATAGAACTCATTTTACCAAGTGTGCAGTGCCAAGACGAAGGATGATAATTGTTAAAGACGGGATGTTACAAGCTCATCGCTTAGTTTTTATCAATAGTATTGTGAATCCAAAGGCCATTCATAAGAAATAATTTGATAACTAGGTATTTCATGGCTCTTGAAAAATATGAAGATCTTAATCAACGCAACATGTTCAAATGGCAGGGTTTTCTGCATATGCAAAATGACTGTGGTGGACTCTCACAATCCTCAGGTCGCAAAGGGGAGAGGGGACTTAAAAATGATCACTCTGCATATAGATTTTTATTGGGAAAACACTTGAATAGAGTGATTATGGTGAGAAATTTTATTCATTAATTACTAACATCCTAGAGTCATATTGAGGGAATTTCATGTGCGGGTCTCCACTTCAACAATGTAATCCTTTACGGCTGTTCACCAATGGCATGGCCATCCTGGCCTTCCGTATGACTCCCCCTGTGGACTTAGTGGTGGAGTTCCTATGTGCAAGCTCTAATAACCCATTCGCTATTTCCTACACTACTTGGGTGACGACTTCCCTTTACCATGCCACCCTGACCACAGATATCTGCAACATCATTTCCTCCTGGTATGTTGAGAAACAGGTAAAGGTTTGCATTCATCGATGGTTGGCACTATGTTTTAATCCTACAACAAGCCCAGTAATGTCATTCCCTACGAAATGTGAACAAAAGAGCTTGATATCCGATGATAAGTCTTCTTCTAATCATTGTACCAAAAATGTGCAGCCTCATCGAGTTAGCAGATAAAGGAATTCACGGATGGAAGAAGGTCTTTGCATTAAGAAATCAGCCTTCTATGATGATCACAAAGTATTAGTAGCCTCATGAGATCCAAATACTCAAACCTCCATGGAAAAGTTGCCCAACATCATTAATTTAAAGTCTGGAGGAATATCGACTTATACTGTCCAAACACGGGCATTCTATCTATTTGCTTTGTTCTTTGGCTAATCAACTATTTACATCGAGTATCCCCTTTCCCCTGCCCAAGGTTAAAGATGTTGTTTGAGTCTAATGGTATCGGCAATCTACAGTCTCGTCCTAATATACTAATATTTTGCGAATAATAATGCTAAAAGAAACTGTGTGTTCCTTCCCTGTAGCTAAAGAGTGGTTTAAAACATTGCAAAGCCATTAAGTATGAATTCATGCTCTAAGGTGGGAGAGCTCTACATGCAAAAAATATCTCAAGACTGCGGAAACCCAGGAAATGAAAGACAATTATGTGAGTTTCGCAGGTCTCTTGGTCATTGGTTTCTTGGACAACCTTCAATCATGTGGAACCCGTTGTTCCTCTTGCCCCTTTGACCTACGGGTGTTTACTTTGTCACGACCGTTTTTGTCTAGGCTACTTGCTATGGTGTTTGCTTCACTTCCTCCTGCACATTACATATCGTGAAGCACAATCAAAGACAACCAACTGATAATTTGAATTATTATTCACAGGTCACTTGAAATTTCCATTTAGGTGATGAAGACAGGAAGAAGGTGTGATGGTTGGGAATGGGGCTTGGTTACACAAGGTTCAAAAGTTGATAGAACGAAACCTTCTCGATAGGATGTGCTAATCTCATGAATTCCTGTAAGCAATCAAGGAAATTGTTGGGATCATTGTTATGAGCCCACATGCATCAAGTTTAAATATTTAAGGTTTGGGGGTGAGTGGGGTTCAACAATCACGATATTCTGAATAGTGAACCTTTCGCTAATATGAGATTAAAAGGGGATGATCATGAAACTTAGGAAGCTTTATGTTTACGTGTAGTGATTCAAATTAATCACATAAAAGAGGGTGGTTTGAAACCTAAAGCATTGTAATTTTTAATATCGCCATATTATCAAGTTATGACTAAATAGTCTGCAATAACCCTCTTATGAATCTTTGTGATTTTAAACAACCTAATTGTTGTACGTGTTGCTTGCAGGTATGGTCTTACAGAAGGAAGGACTTGGGTGAGATACCGCTCTTGATGTGCTTGCCTGTGACATCGTACTAATGAGGGATTTTCTAAAGGGATTTTTTGTAGTTTGATATAAAGAGAACATGGAGATGAATTCATAAAGGATACAATTCAAAAGGGATATTTGCATGCGGATAATTAGGGGTTTCTTGCGGGGCATGCTTCAGAAGTGGACTATGATTCATAGATACTAAATGATAAAGGTAGCCAAACCAATGTTGCATAAAAAAGGGATAGCTCGTCAAAGAGGATGGTTCATATACTAATGGCTGCATGATGAGGGAAACCAGTGATATAAATTCAAAAGGTTGTTTACCAAAATAAGAGGGAATTGTCCTTTTTTCTTTTCTCATTAAATGATCAAGGTCCATCAGGGTTTCCCTACATATCAGGGAGACAACTAATCCATTGAACTATGATGCAAATCTGCAAACAAGGCCTGAGAGAATGTTGCAAATCTATCAAGTAGGAGGTAGCCTTTAGGAAATTTCAACTACAACAAAAGGGCAGTCAGCTAGAAGACAAAATTGCTGCAGTAACTAGTCACTACAGGAGGAAATAGGAATGAGACAAATGATGTATTTTAAAATTGCTATATAATGGGGGGTAGGTGAAATCCTAATGTAATCAAATCTGAGCCACACAATGCAAATTAATCCTAGCCATTCATTTGGGCTTGGGAAAACTATAAATAGGGGTCTCCCCTTCATTTGTAAATGGTTGGAGAACTGGTGTAAAGGAATTCTACAACAATAGAGAGCAACATTGCATAATTTATAGGTGTTTCTTCTTGAGTTTGTTCATTATGCATGCATGGTACTACTTCCAAGTTAGTTTTTAGTGTGTAGTTCTTGAATGGTTGTTATAATGATGTTGTTGTTATAGTATTTGATGAGCTTTTAGCCCATACTTTTAGCACTTGATGAAAAATTTTTGTGCAAAGTTAGCCTGGGCTTCTTTATGTCATTGTTGCAACCTAGTTCAATTATATATTCATGATGTGTATGTGTATTCTAAAAATTTGCAGACCTTGGAAGATTGCACTGGTTTTGTGTAGCTATAGGTTTCTCTTGGTCAAACAAAACTTAGTTTAGGAAGCTTGTCTATTGTAGCAACCACCATTGTTATTTTTCATTCGTAGTTTAGATTTAGAACATCTTTCTCAAACCCTTCTCCTTTTTCTATTTCTTTTAGTCCTTTGTTAGAGTAGGATTCCAAGCATCACCATGAAGCTCAATTAGATGAACATGATGAGTTTCATCTTGCTATTGAGTGGACAACCACTGTTCATTCACTTCCAACACTTTGAAACTACATTTGCAGACCCAACTTCCCATGTTTTGTAACTCATATGTAAGACCGCCTTGTGATACCAGAAAAACACATCAACCAACTGAGAGATTCCAAGTTTGTCATGACCTGACACCTAAGAAACCTTGGGGTAATTTTATGCAACTTGTTTGCAACAAATTTCCTTTCAAGAGAGGTAATGTGCCTATGCATTGCCTATGTTAGGAAGGTGCAAAAACACCCATCAATAGGTTTTAATTACTTTTTGGGGTGTTTCAAATTGTTTTGGTTTTTTTAATTTTTAATTTCGATTTCATTTTGGCCCTCCCTTTTCCTCTGCATGTTCATTGAGCTTTTGAGTTTGTTTGTGTGTGGATTTGGAGCAAAGTTATTGCTAGATTTCATGAGGATTTTTATTGTCTCTTCACTTGTCCACAAGTATGTTTCCTTTTTCACCTTTTTCCATTTATTTTCTTTGATATTATATCTATGGTTTACATTTCCTTTCATTTTATGTAGTTAAAATCCTTTTGATTTTCTTAGGGTTTGTGAAATTTACCTTTGTATTGTTTAAGTTTTTAATTTCTTTTTGCAATTTAAAACCCTAGCTACATATCTCCACTACCTACTATCCATAGATTTATGCTACCTTGCAAGTTGTAGAACCTATGTAATGTATATCAAAAAAAATCATTTTGGTTTGATTCTTTGGTTTTTATTTTAAAAAATGCACATTTTACCTTTATGCATTGCACATATTAAACCCCGTGATGCATAAACAACCTAGTTTAATGTACCTTCAGGGCTTCACTTTTATCTTACATTAAAACTTGAAAACCTATTGAAATTTTCATGCACCATCAGTGAATTTCATTGTCAATGCATGCAAGGTTTGGTCTTTACCAAATGGATCGGCGAATTTTGTCATTTGTACTACCCTTTGACATACAAAATCAATGTTTTTTCTTGAAATTGCATGTGATGGAATGCTCACAATTGTTGAGTCAGTATTTTTCACTAATGATGCATAATTTTTTTTCTTTATGATATGTTGAAGTGGTAATTTTCTTCATTCTAACATTCAATAAAGCCAATAAAAACTTTGCATGCACTAGCAATGAATTTCACTGCCAGCACATGCAAACTCTACCTACCTTACATGCACATGTGTGGATTTTCTCCACTAGTGCATTTAAGTTGCCCCTTTTGCTAAGATTAGGGGCAGTTATGTTTTTCCACCATTGCATTTAACCTTAGGTGCTAAGTGAAGGAGAATATTTTCTCCGTGACCTTGCACTTTGGAAGGTTGTGTTTTTCTGTAACCTTGCAGGGTTAGAAAATTTTACCAACCTTGCACATTTTGTCCCATCAATATTTAAAGGCATCAAATTTCAACAAGATTACATAAAAGATGAAATATACCTGCAATGGCACCCAATTGTGTTGAATTTTCATCAGAACCATCAACATACTCATAGAGGTGCATCAAAATTTAATGCCCTTTCATTAGAATGCAATTTTTTTGCTAACACTCAGAAAATTTCCACCTTCGCATTCCACTTGCTAGTTCACCTGCATTTGCTTCGCTTTTTGCCACTACCATGCCTAAGCCCTTCAAAATCATGCAACTACTCAGAATTTCTACATCATAGCATCTAAACCATCATTTTTCTCACAAAATATTTTTTTTCCCATGACTGCATTTTTTGACCCAACAAGTTTTTATAACACTAGAAAACAATGAACTTTATAATGCAGCTATTTGTGAACACATTTCAAATTTTCATCTCTACATTCTTGAAAGGATACAATATTTTGCTAATTTCTCCTCAAATGTCAAATCCTTCTCTAATAAAATCCAAAGCCATGCAGTACAAATACCAAGGGGTTTTCTTGGTGACTTCTATGTCCTCAAACATTGATGAGATAAAGGATATTGAAATCAGACATGTTGATATGTCCAAATTTATGCAAAGGAATCAAAAGAAACCACTGGATAATGGTATGTTATGTATAGTTCAGAGCAACATTCAAATGGTAGTAGCCTTCCCTATACCTACACATAATCCCAAATTTTTTCTCCAAGTTACGACACACTACAATAAGGATAACCGAAGTGTTAAGGATGCAAATATAAATGTGGTTATGAGGCTAGATCCGAAATTCTTTGATAAATATTTCTTGTGTCCTAGTGTTGACACATGCAGATATCATTATGGAATATGCAAATGAAGAATTTGAGAAATATACAGACACTTATAAGGAAGTGATCAATAGTAAGTGGTTGAAAAATCCAAGGCCGAATGTTTCGACATGGCCTAACAGCTTTCCACAAAGTGACTTTATTGAAGAAGTGAATGATTTGATCACTCCTCTTAGTAGAGTGAAAGGATTTCCCACCTGATCTACCTTTTCTGACTAGATGTATTTATACATCAAGATCATAATGAGGAAGAAGCAACAAATCTTATGGGGTCAACAGATCGGTAATGCAATTCATGACCAATTGATAAAGGTACACGCTTCATTAAAGTTATATATGGCATCATACTTGGTGTATGCTACTACTGAAATGAGGAATTTTCCAACGTTAACATCATAGGGAAACCAAATAATAACTCCAATATACATGTACTATCCCCATATAACTCTTGAAAAGAACATTTAATGTTGCTTTCTTTGCTCCTTTCCTATGCAAGTTTGATCATAAACTTGAAAAGAAAAGAGTTTATGATGAAGCATGGGTAGTGTTCAACAAATATGGTTTCCTATATTTTCAATTTCCTACATTCACCTACTTAAGATTTTTCTACTTCACGGGTTATCCCTACATGCTCCCAACGTATCCCAGTGAAAAGATTGTTCTAATGGAGCTTTGTAGGTAGATTATGTCAATTCACAACAAGAAAATGGAGTCTCTTAAACTAGGCTTCAAGTTTCCCCCATAATTGGCAGGTATTCTATCTTGACATCTCCAAAGGCTAAATTTATATGAATACCCACAAAAAGAGGCTCGATTTTGATTTATCGGGGCATGAAAGAAAGAATTAAGAAGGTCTACACCCAAGTACATAGGATTAAAGATGTGTGGGAAAATTATAGAATGGAGGAGGAGATAAGAAAGATGGATTACTATTGGTTGACCCTAGAGAAAATAAGAAATCATGACTTGGTTGATATTCTAGAGGATATGGAAGATGATGGAGACATCTTAGATCTGGTATATGAGAGGAATACTCTAGAAAGTGCTCGTGTACCTTCAATGCAATGGTCCAAGAAGGAGATGACATCAATTAGAGAAATATTTAAACCTATCATGGCTAACACAAATGTATGGATAAAAGAAAATGGGATACAACTGAAACCTTTTAGCATTGTATTAGAGGTGGAGGAACCTAAAGGACAAGCAAGTAGGAAATTTGAGCAAAGGAAAAAGAATAAGGGAGATGTTACTAGCTCAAGCAAGACTT
Source organism: Sequoia sempervirens (assembly GCA_007258455.2). Lineage (NCBI taxonomy): Eukaryota > Viridiplantae > Streptophyta > Pinopsida > Cupressales > Cupressaceae > Sequoia > Sequoia sempervirens. The sequence goes on along the minus strand of VDFB02256132.1, from coordinate 178,648,768 downwards.
GTAAACCCAAGATTACATTCATTGTAAAAGGGGGTAAAAGTCAAACAACTAAAATTCCATCTACATTCACAGAAGAGGAATCAATTCAAGAAGAAGGGCAAGAAGAGGAACAACATGAGGAAGAATGAGTATCTCCTCATGAGAATTTCCAAAAGGATCCACCTATTACTTCTTCTCTAATTGTTACTACTATTTCTACCCACATTCCTCCCACTGTTTCTGTTGGACAGTCTTTACCAGTCACTGCTATAGTCATTCCTAGTGTTGTACAGTTACTCCTACTGTGTTTTTCCATTCAATTCTTTCATCGCCATCTTCGAGGTCAATTTTTGAAATTCTTAAACATGGTTTGGAATTTTTATTGGATTCTCCCACTTCTTTTCCAAGTTTTTCATCACCTTCTTTTGACATAACCTCTCAATATGATTTGGAAAAATTTATGATTGAGTCTACTCAAGTTACAAGTATTGAAATTCCTTGTGCAATTTTGACTAACAATTCACCAATTGTAACAACTTTCGTGAGTACAACCACATCAACACTAGTTATGGTTGTTGGTCCAAAAGGAACTTCTTCTCCACTCACCCCTTGGATTTCATCTTAGACACCAAAAAGGAAGAAGCAAGTCGTCTCTCCAAATGAATTTAACTTTGGAAAGTTGGAACCTATAAAGAAAAAATCCAAGAAGGAAAAGACTCTTTCCTAGTTGCTAGTGGATACAATAGGATATAGGCATGTAGAGGTAGCACAACCTCCTCCAGATAAGTCTATTGAGGAACTGGATATTTCTAAATATTTCATTACAAGGGTTGAGTTAGGAAAGATAACTCACAGAAGTGCTAAGGCATATGTATAGTCTATATTGAATTCTCTCATTGAGAAATTTGATGAAGTGAAGAAGGTTAAGGATCAATACAAGGCCAAAGTTGAGCAATTAACTTTGGTGCTCTAGATGATTACCCAATCATTAGATTCAATAGATCCTGTAGCTATGAGTATTGAAGATCCAATTATTTAAAAGGTTGGAAAGGTGCATTCAACAGGTAGAGCAATCAACTAGTTTCTCAATAGAATGATAGCATGTAGAATGAAAATTCTAAGATCTTTGGTATAAATAATGGGGAATATGGAAAGAATAAGATCAGAGTTGGATAAAACTACTAATGCATTTTCCTAGGAGCAACAAGAAATAGACAGCATTTTAGAAGCTTGGATCAAGATGAAGAAACTCAAGCTTGATGTATTGGTGGAAATTAGGATAATTCCCAATAGAGAGACGCTTGTTGAGGTAAAGGAAACAATGATGCACAAGATCAATATCATCAAAAAATTGATGAAATACCTACAAGATGCTTGAGAAGTCAACAAAGATAATTATTTGCATCTTGTCAACAAAATTGAGGAGCTTCCTTACAAGTTACTTGATGATAATCAAAAATTTCTTTCCCCTAATGAAATTTTTTAGGAATTCACATCCATAATCCAAAAAGAATTTGAAGATCAAGCCTTCTCAATGGCTTTTATAGATAGATTGTTGGATATTCAATTAACCCTAGATAACCTCAACGTGTTTTTAGAAAGGCACAAGAAAGCTTGCAACACTATGAAGGATTCAATCACAAGGGTCCTTGCTATCTCCAAGCATACTTAAAGTCTTGATAATAAAGAAGTTCAAGCTGTCATCAAGAAGTATGAGAACTTCTTGGAGAAAGATGGCGAAGAAAGTTGGGCATGCCTTACTTTTCCCTTAGTTTAATTTTCAGTATTTTTCATGCTTTATGTAATTAGTTTTTGACATTTTACATGTCATTTTCTGAAATTTAATTACATGTAAAAATAGAGAGGTCCTAACTCAAATCAGACTCTATTATTGCATAAGTCAATTTAGTTATTGCTTTCCTAGATTAGCTCTCAACTCTCCTCTATATATATGAAGGTGTTTCTTAAATGAGCCTTTTAATCTTTTGAAGAAAAAAATTACCCATTTTGAGAAGCATACTTGAATGTTTGTGTTGAATATACATATCAAAAATTGATCAATAAAAGAAGTGGATTTGCATCCAACCTTTGTTTTGGAGCATAGTTATTGTGTGTAAGATTTATCTTACGTTTCTCTTATCACATTATCTTGAAATTGTTTTATTAAAGTGGCATAATATTTGATTATTGAAAGGGATTTAGATTTGATATTGATAGAGTTTGAGCTGCATTATTGTGTTTGGAGATTTATGTACTTGTGTATGAATTTGGTTAATTACTCTAAATATTTGAGCTACGATTATTGGCTACATTTTTGTGGATCTTTGGGCGTTGCTCATTCATAGTCTTTGAGCTGCAACTTGCTACACTTATTACCCTTCAAATCATCATGGAAAGTTACAGAAGTCTTTGTGCTCTTGTAGATTTTCTTGTTATCATTATTTGTTGGTATCATTCTAGTTATTCTTACATCTAACTAAATCAGATATTGGTCATTATTACTCCAATTTGTGTTTTGTAGTTTGTTACATGTGGTAAACATCAAAGGAATACTATTGTAGTCTTGAAAAAGGAAACATCTATTCAAAAAGAAGAGAATATGATGGTGGAAACACCCCTATGGATAGTTGTAGTGTACATAAGCATAGTTTAATTACTAGTTGATTTAGTGAGCAATAAGAAGGGAGCCTCCCCTTTATGAGAGGAGAGATTAATTTCTCATCATAGCTATGGCTAAAAATACTATTTTTAAATTGTTAAAGGAATTACAAAATATTTACCCTACACACCCAAAAAGGTTAGCAATATTTTTCTCTATATAGAGGCATATTAAAGTATATATACATTACTCTTTGGAAGGTTAATTTTTTATTTAAATTATTTCAAAATTACATAAAACTTATTTAAGGTACTTTTCTTCAAAAAAATTTAACTTCACTAGTGATAACAATGTTATCTGTAAAGTGCTTGTAAGAGATTGGAGCACTAGTAGAAGTGAGATTAAATATTTAAATCTACCCTAAAAAACTACTCTATGAATACTTCTCCCCAAAGCCTCCATAATAATAATAAACACAAAGGGAGATATAAAATCACCCTAACACATTTCTCTTGAAATTTTGAGAAAAATAGAATGATTACCATTAAATATGACTAAAAAATTATTGTAGAGGAAAATTTCATAATTATTTAAAAAAATTAAAGCCAAAATTTTATTTTAAAAAATTAAAACCAAAATTTTCCATAAATTTAATAAGGAATTTCCTTAAAACATGGTCATGTTTCTTCATCAAATCCAATATCAAAATAATCTTTACATATTTATTAACCTCCATAGATTAAAGCACTTCATGAATAGATATAATAGAGTCAATAAGTTTATTTCCATTAAAACTCCACTTTTCTACAATGAAATTAGCCTGGCAAAAACTTGTTGCATTCTTAGCATAATTATCTTAGAAAAAAATTAAATTGAATTACACAGCCTAGTATGTAAAAAATTAGAAAAGGTAGTTGCTCCTACCTTCTTGAGAATAATTAGCTATTTTAACACTCCTCTAAAAGGGTAAATTTCAGCTATTTTAACACTCCTCTAGAAAAAACTCTTAGTTATTGCCACTAAATAATTAGCCATCAAATAAAAAATGAGGGATCCCAACAAGAATTAGGAACTTATTTCCATGAAAAGAAAACATAATATTTTTATCCCCTCTTCCAAAAGAGGCTTCATAAACTCCATGTTATCTTGAGAATCAATAATATTAGGGATGATCTCTATAATATTATGTAAAAATAATGTCAAAATCATTATTTTGAAAGAGTATATTACTAAAAAAAATTAGAAAATTTATCTCTTATAAACTTTTCCTCTATAATTTAATAGTGTACATCCATCTCCTTGGTTCTATGAGAATATATATCCTTCAAAGTATTCATGTGACAAAAATTGATATTTTTATTCTCATCTAACAAACTCACTCTCAATATTTACCTTTAGAAGTCTTCCTCTTTAGCAATAATGAGTGAAGCTCATGTAACAACCCTCTTTCTTTCACCATTAGATCTTGATTCAATATCATATTTTGAATTTCATTTTTTAACCATATCTAATTGTACCTTGCCTTTATACTTATTTTTAAAAGTATTGAAAAAATATTTATTTTTCTTTCTTCTAACATTAATATTCATATTATTTATTTGTTTAACAACCCTAATAAAAATTGATCCATCCACTTTTATATTCCACAATTCAATAATTGTTTTAATCAAAGTCGGGTGTTAGGTGCACATTTTTAAAAAAATAAAAGGAAGACCTTTCCTTTTACTCAAATTCTTAGCATACATGACATTGAATGTTTTGATGCTATCCTCATTAAAGAAGATAACGAAAACTAATAAAGATTAAACAAACCAATTATTATAAGGGCTCACTCTAATCTTACCTAAATAAAATATGATTCAAACCTTCAGCTGGACCAAGTATAATTAGTACCTTAAAGTTTCAAATTCATCAAAGCATTATGATTGATAAAGTTCAAAAGGTCTTCCTAATTATCCAAATAAGGTTGAGATTGTTGGAAAAATGAAGAAGAACAAATTTATATAGTTTTTGTTGTCATTGATGACACCATGATATATGAGTTGCAACTACAAGATCAAGTCTTTGTATTTTGAACTAATCTAGTATGCAGTTATCATCCTCTGGCATTTTGGTCTGCAATCCTTTGTTGTTGATTCTTGTTGCTTGTGGCTTTGGGAAATAGTTTATGGATGTTGGAGGAATGCACATTCAAAATCTCATGTATTCAGATGCTTGTATGGTGTATCAACATTTTTCTGGTGTCACAATAACAACAACCAATAACATAGAACCCTAGAGGACAACAGCTGATAACACCAAAAAATGGAACAATTTTTTTTTTTTTTTTTTTTAAAGTACAATAATCACGAGATTACAAATGAAACAACTTAAATTCTAACCTAGTTCTCTAAGTTCCATGACTATGCTACTAGATCCCCATTAACTAAACTAGCAAGAACTATGAAATTCCATTTAATCTATCACATTTATTTGAAAAATAAATATGAAATAACCATTACATGAGATCAAAAGATATCATTTAGAATCATACCATTTAACTAACATATATATAAAAAATTATCTTTTGTATTGTCCATTACATAAGAGAGTTCAACATTTATTTACATCATTACATTTGATCAACAATGTCTCCTCATATACCAGTGAGGAGAGTACATGAAAAGTATAATACATGATACAATAGATTTATGGTACAACACAAGTACATGAAATATAATCCACATGAACTAGAACAAGTGCTAAAATATTCAAATCCAGGAGTAGTCACCACAAACACAATCAAAGTGAGGGGAACCCAATGGATTACAAGGCACATTCCACCCAACCATATGAAACCCTAAGGTCCACCCCCCATGCTAGGAGATAGCACCTAGTCCCGCAATAAAAATTCAATCACAAACTGACATAACAAGGCTAACAGAGGACAACTGACGCAAATACGACTTAACCATAGATAAGATCATACAATACTTCTAGAGGAAAACTTACACCAAGGGAAAAGAACAAACAAGGGAATGCTAGTCTACAGAGGGAAGAGTGTCATCGCACGGTCCTGACATGGGTTACCCTAATAGCCTCTCACTAGGTGTTGGCTCCCATCTATGGTTACCTTAACAACCTCTCACTAGGCATTGATAGGTGACACATGTGGAGCCAGTCTTCCTTTCATGAGGACAAGGATGTTGGTATTTCCAACCAGGCCTTCTCAACCCATGCTTAGCCTAAATGAGTACTATAGGAATGGGCGAGGCATTCATTTATCTTGATTATGTTTTAACTACCCATTGGCCCTAATTCATTTTATGTTTTCACTGAGTTAAGGAACTCCCACATGGGTTACCCAATCCCTATTAAGAGCCACTCCCCCTACAAGCAGATAGGAGACCCAAATAAAATCAACAGGGTAAAGCCATCATGCACATGCAATAAAATCAAAACACATAACCCGAGAAAGGTATAGATCCTACCCAGTCCCTATTAATAGAAGCCACTCCCCCTACAAGCATATAGGAGACCCAAATAAAATCAACAGAGTAAAGCCATCATGCACATGCAATAAAATCAAAACACATAACCTGAGCATGGTATAGATCCTCTCACTCGCATTACACGACTGAATCAACAACCAAGCAGAGCATGGCTAAGACCCACAATCACACATTGCAGCACCATATTACTCACTTCAAGGATCAAACACAATGATACAACCAATCACAGTACTCCCAAGCCTCTGGAATACTCTCTATCCAATAAACACAAAAGACTCTACCATAGAACAACAACAATTATTTTCCCAAAACACTTCGATCTCAAGATAAGGCACAATGTTCCACACTAATAAACAAACAACATTACATTAAGGGAGACATTATTTCCACAATGATCATTGCACTCTAAATCCAATTACAAGATAATTACAATTCAACCAATACCTATTTACAAGGAACTCAACATTCTATATAAAGCTACAAGAGTAGTCTAATTCACTTATTTAATGCAACCTTTCCATTGTCCAATTATATTAACCAATTCTCTTATTTACTTTTTCCATACCTTTACAAACATAAACAAGTAATAACCATATAACCAAAATATACTTTATACATTATAAGTATATATATAAATATAAATATATATATATAGCAATAAAGTAGACATAATGTTGCTTACATTACAGTGCCAATAACAGATTTTATATTGAAAAACTAGGCATACATAAATAAGGCATATATATATTATATGTGACTCTATATATAAATTTATATCAATACTGAATACAGTTGCATATATAATACAAACACAACGCATAAATGGAACGATACATAATGAAGGGTGGCAATCAACATTGCCACCGAACTCCTTAGCAAGAAAATGACAAATCCCAAGAATCCAAGGAAGCGAATCAACTAATGCAGATTTCCATATACAAATATATATTTATTCATTGGTTTAAAATTGAATGTTAAAATGCTTGGATATCGAAATATCAACTCACAATCTTCCATTCCATAGTTACAGTGAATTAAGTTCAACAACTATTTGTTTCGAGTGAAATAAATTTAAAATCCATTAGTCCCTAGCAGAATAAGTTTAAAGGCCACAGGTGCAGACATATACACTGCCTATAGCCGATTCTAAAGCTATGATTCCTCCCTCCTAGAGACTTGAATTACAATTGGTGGAGTTCAAAATAAAAGTGAATTTCCAATATATGAGCCGATAGAATGAAACATGTCAATGGATAGCTCTTAATGCAATTTAATCGATTGGGGTTTACTGAACAAGATCCGAATTAACATAAAATGGTATAGGGCGGTAGGGCAAACCAAACATAACTTGGAGTTTACAAAAATAGAACAAGAATAGAGGTAACAATGCACCGGTTATTACCAAGTCCTCTCTACAGGTTGCTTTTAGAAGATGGTGGCATTAGAAAACTTAATTCACGTGAATAAAATCTACCTATAGTCTACTATAATATAGAGGTGGTGCCCAATATTTTTAACCAGATTGCTAAGAATAAGATAGATAAATAAGCAAGGGTGGTACCTAGTGATTGCTTATGGTAAGATTAAATCACTAGGGTAATGAAGGCTGAAAGAAAATAATTAAAAGGCACTCATAGATGAAATATGCTATCGGTAAAATTATGTCATTGACCTACAAAAAATGCATGAAGCAAAGATATATGGCGTCACAGCCAGTTCAAGGCTCGCCTAGAAATTTACAATACATATGCGATGCTGGGAGAAATAATAATTTGGCCTACAAAGACCCAGCAGAGGTTAAGTGATTAGAAAATTTCACAAAAGAGATTTAATAACTACAATTTTGAATGGGTATCAAATAGATACCTTTAGCTCAAAGATAGAGAATAAGTGGCACTAGTAAATGCCATGCATGAACAACCAAGGAACTATAATTATAATGTCCCTCATATAGACATCGAATTTGAGGGCACAAAATCTTCCTGTACACCTAATTGCCAATGAAGGATCATTTTCACATAAATTTTAAGTATAAGGAGAGAATGATGGAGTCTTTTAATAGAAAACCCAAAGCTGAGTTCAATGTTCAAGGAAATAAGAACTATCAAGGATGGTAGGAAAAAAGCAATGGATCAAAACAGTATTTCACTACAACAGGGGAATAGACTATGTGCTCCAAATACAAATTGGGTTATCAACAAAGGATCAACTTCAAGAGCAATTAAATAATAGGAAACAATTGAATACAAAATCTACTATATCTACACAAATAATTTGCAGAGAGCACCCATGAATTCTGGAACTTTCATTTACTATTGATTTCAATTCAATATTGAGTAGAGGTAAACGCCAATAATGAGGGAATTTGGTTTCTATCACTTTCCTGGGTAATGATTTGATGCCAAGCTCACACTCCCAGCTTGCTACTGCAACCTAGCTTCAACACCCTTGAGAATTTCTACACACTGCAAAACCCCCAATTCCAAAGCTTCCAAAACCCCCAAGAAAAGATTTCAAGAACTAGAAAAATGTTCACAGAAAGAAAAAAAATAGTTTTTTCAGAAGAATAATCAAAAGCCTCTTAACTAATTTATTTATTACTCCCCCATCCATAACTACATGCACTTCTTAATTCAATTAATTTATTTAATTTTCCCCCACTATCATCAACTTCTTCAATTTATTATTATTTTATAATTTTTTATCTATATCTTGCAATTTGCACACAATTAAATTAACTATTAGAATATTTAGTTTGTTAACTTAATCTTTCATATAATTTTCTTTGCACAATACCATAGTTTAATATATTTATTATTTAAATTCCCTTATGAAATCATAATTTTAAATTTATTTAAATAAAAAAAGACATTATTAATATTTATTTAATCAACACCTTAATTTATAAAAGCTTTTATTTTAATTATCCCAAAGTCTTAATTTTGATACTCCTTATTTGAATATAATAATCAAAGCACAAACCAACTAGTTTAATTTAAACGTACAAAATATCAAGCAATACCAAACCTCACAGCGAAGATGGAAACAAGACCATGACAAGACACAATGAACAACACTTCCAGGGTGACAACAGATACGCATCCTCGTCGAGGACGATGGCTCAACATAGGGGACCCGATGCTATCTCCAAATAAAAAATATCCATTGGGATTAAGGCACTCTCAAACTTGGAAATTCAGGTGGAGTTGATGCCTGGTACCTATAACCTGCAGCAAACCACACAGTCGAGCATGTACATAGACAAATAGACAAACACACCATGAAGCGAAAATCACAATGTCGTAGTGCACTCACAAGCAAGAGATGAAACACTGTTCCCCTTCGCCAAAATACATTAATGCACATAAATCAGATACCAAATCATGATAGAAAATATCAAGTATAACCCACATAATCAATTAAACTAATCTACTAAGCATGGTATAAGCATAAACATCAGTGATAAAAGTGTCATCAAGTATCATCATTACTGTGCATCAAAGTATCATAATGTCCAATACAACCAAGTAACTATCAGAAATAAAAAGAAAACTGAGGGGCACTACATCCTCCCCCCCTAGGACCACACTTACTCATGGAAGCTTGCAAACAAATATGGGTACAACTCTCTCATCCTAGATGCATCCCCCCATGTAGTAGAAGACTCATCATTCAAATCCCATTGGACCCTAACCTGTTCAACGCCTCGACCCCTGAAGGTGAGTCTCATGTGTTGTATGATTCCCATAGGCTCTAAATCCAACTATCTATCCTCTATCTGAAGCCTCTACTATAGTACCCTAATGCTCGTACTGGCAGTTATCCACCGCTAAGAACACTCTATGGGATCTACCTGCATCACCCACTATCGGCTCTAAAGCTGCCGGTCTCTAACTAAAACCAGTTGTTTTCTTTTGAGGGCATAGTCTAGCTATGTGACCCTGTTGGCCACAAGTGAAACAACCCACACCTCTGCCATACCCCAGGCCACCAGAAGGAGCACTAGTCTAATGGAAACTACCACTATTGATTGTTGATTGTGAGCTCTATATTGACTGATCGGGAAGATCATGCTTTTTTCGCAACCAACTCTGATCTTTCCTGTTCTGAAATGTACTACCATGTTGAGACTATGAATTCTTAGGTTTTTATTGGGAGTGTTGTTGTTCCTTCTCACCCTTAGCAAGTGCATGGTGGCTCCTAAAGGGGCCTGCTACCTGAGTCTGACCACCCCAAGAACTGGATCCTGCTAGAGGTGCACTACCAATCTATACACCCATCTAACCAGCTAGTGCCATAGCCAAATTCTCAACTATTCGAGCCTTCTCTATATCTACCTCCATGGTTTTTTTCTCAAACACACGTACACCCCCACTGATATGGGCATTCAAGCCCTTGATAAAAAATTTTATTAACATACCCTCATCATCACCTATGTCAGCATACTGCTTAAGTTCATAAATTCTTCGCTCATACTGCTCAACTGACATCACCATCTACCTCAACTCATGAAACTCATCCGCACGACACTACCACCAATGATCAAATAAGAACTGAGCTCTGAATCTCTCTAAAAACATCTCCCATGAGACTGAATCTATATCCAAATGAAGCTTCTACTCCTCCAAATGCCCCCACGTGGAAGAAAAACCTCAGAGATGGACGATAGTGCACCTAGCCTTGGTGCTGCTACCATATGGGTGCATAGAAAAACACCTATTTAGATCAATTAACTAGGTCTCTGCCTCTAAACCACTACCTGTCCCATCAAAAGTAAGAGGATGTTCTCGTAAAAGTTCCCTCATATGCCCAGCTAATAAAGCCTCCTGCTCAACTATAATCTCTCTCCTCTTGGGAGACCTATCTCTCTCTAACCACCAACTATTCACCCTCCTGTCTTAGAACAAGATGGGAAATAACCTCCTAAAGTAAGTGACACAACTGTGCGCCCTCCAACCTAGGTTGATCCAAGTTCTGACCTCCACCTCCCTAATTATTTTGGGAACCCTGTTGTTCCTCACAATTATACTTTTGGGAACTTTGAGGAGGGGAGTCCTGGTGAATAGCACCAAAAGCACCACCATGACCTCTACCATGCCCTCGACCTCAACCTTAACCTCTAGGAATCATCCTACACAAACACCACCAAGGAAAAGTCCAGGGTGTTAGACGAGGTCAACAAGGGAAAATGAAAACTTCAAAACCTATGCAACTAAGACAACTTAATGGGCTCTTGTATATACCTAGAGTACCTAGTGTTAGAACTTGGGCTCTAATACAATGTATAACACCCCACCAAGAAACCCTAGAGGACAACAACCAATAACACCCAAAAATGGATTTTTTTTTTTGAAAGTGCAATACTCACGACATTGTAAATGAAGCAACTTAAATTCTAACCTAGTCCTCTAAGGTCCATGACTATGCTACTATATCCCCATTAACTAAACTAGAAAGAACTATGAAATTCCATTTAATCCATCACATTTATTTGAACAATCAATATGAAATAACCATTACATGAGATTAATAGATATCATTTAGAATCATACCCTTTAATTAACATATATATAAAAGCATCTTTTACATTTTCCATTACATAAGAGAGTTCAACATTTATTTACATCATTACATCATTACATTTGATCAACAATGTCTCCTCTTATACCAGTGAGGAGAGTACATGAAAAGTATAATACATTATACAATAGATTTATGGTACAACACAAGTACATGAAATATAATCCACATGTAAATCTAGGAGTAGTTACCATGAACACGATCAAAGTGAGGGAACCCAAAGGAGTACAAGGCACACTCCACCTGACCATGTGGAACCCTAATGTCCACCCCCTGTGCTAGGAGATAGTACCTAGTCCCACAATAACAAGGAAATCACAAACTGACATAACAAGGCTAATAGAGGAAAACTAACACAAATACAACTTAACCATAGATAAGATCATACAATGATTCTAGAGGATAACACACACCAAGGGAAAAGAAAAAACAAGGGAATGCTAATCTACAGAGGGAAGAGTGTCATCACACAGTACTGACATGGGTTACCCTAACAACCTCTCACTAGGCGTCGACCCCATAGGGTGGCACATGTAGAACCAGTCTTCCTTTCTTGAGGATAAGGAAGTTGGTCTTTCCAACCAGGCCTTCTCAACCCATCCTTAGCCTAAACGAGCACTACATGCATGGGTGAGGCATTCACTTATCTTTATTAATGTTTTAACTACCCATTTCCCCTAATTAATTTTATGTGATCACTGAGTTAAGGAACTCCCACATGGGTTACCCTAACACCCCTTTGTGTGCCAACCCTCATTGAGAGCCACTCCCCCTACTAGAAGATAGGAGACCCAAATAAAATCAACAAGGTAAAACCATCATGTGAATGCAATAAAATAAAAATAGATAACCTGATCAAGGTATAGATCCTCTTGCTCACATCACACAACTAAATAAACAACCAAGAAAAGCATGGCTAAGACCCACAATAACACATCATAGCACCATATTACTCACTTCAAGGATCAAACGCAATGATACAACCAATTACAATACTCCCAATCCTCTGGAAGACTCTCTATCCCATAAACACAAAAGACTCTACCATAGAATAACAACAATAATTTTCCCAAAACACTTCGATCTCAAGATAAGGCACAATGTTCCACACTAATAAACAAAAAACTTTAAATTAAGGGAGACATTATTTCCATGATGATCATTGCACTCTAAATCCAATTATAAGATAATTACAATTCAACCAATACCTATTTACGAGGAACTCAACATTAAAGCTACAAGAGTAGTCTAATTCACCTATTTAGTGTAGCCTTTCCATTGTCCAATTATATTAACCAATTCTCTTATTAAATTTTTCCATACCTTTACAAACATTTTCTAGAAATCTTAGCCTAGAAGAGTTGATTGATTGGATCAATGAAATGGAAGATCTTGACAGGGTAAAATTTGCAAAGAGCAAGTTGAAAGGTCACACCAGTATATGGTGGAAAGAGTTCTATATGGAAAGAAACTGAAAAGGAAAAGAGAAAATAACAATATGGAACTGAATGATGGAAAAGATATAGTGGCAGTTCATTCCTATGGACTATGAGCAAGAATTGCTAAAAAGGATGCAAGGGTTGAAACAAGCGAGAAAATGTATTAAGGAGTACATTGAGGAATTCTTCTGAGTCCTAATCAGGAAAGTCATTTTGAGACTAACAAGGAGAAAGTTGCCCATTACATAAATGGGTTGAAGCAAAGTATTCAAGAAGAGTTGTGTTTAGTGAGAATTTTTGCCATTGAGGATGCATACCAATTTTCCTTAAAGGAAGAGGAAATTTAAATAGAAGATTTGAAAGAAAGCAAAGAGGTCATGGTGGAAAGACTAGTGGACAGTCATATGGTGGTCGAAGTAAAGATCAAACAAAGAATGAAGGATCCAATAGCAATCAAAACCAGAAGGGGGATAACACCTACTACTCTTGAGATCAAAATAATGGAGATTGAGGAGGACGAGGAAGAGGGATAGGAAGAGGAGGCTTTCGTGGAACCTGTTTTCAATGTGGAGGATAAGGACATAGAGCCTATGAGTGTACTCAACATAAAGGAAGGACAAATAGAAGACCAAAAGGAAATGTACGAGTTGTGCATGTAGATGAAGATGTCGAGTCTTTTCATTCTAAATACATTGAAAGAGGAGAAGCCCTGGTTGTTAGAAGAGCATTACTAAATGAGGAGAAAGAACTAGACCAAAGAAATAACATGTTCCACACTCGATGTAAGTCTGAAGGTAAATTTTGTAATGTTATCATTGATGGAGGTAGCATTGATAACCTTGTCTCAAAGGAAATGGTGAATAAGTTGCATTTGAAGAGAAGAAGGCATCTGAATCCATACCATATTCCATGGTTGTAGAAGGACCATAAAGATTTGGTCAATGAACAATGTCTAGTAAAGTTCAAAATTGGAAATTATTATGATGAGGTATTGTGTGATATTATTCCTATGGATTTCTAACATAATTTTTTAGGGATACCATGGAAATTTGACTGACATGCAGTACATGATAGGCATGCTTACACCTACTCTTTGACAAAGGGTAGAGTTTGTCATAAGTTGAAACCCCTAAAGGAGGTAGACGAAAAGGTATGCAATAATGCCAGAATCTATTTAGTTGATGGAAGGAAATTTTTAGAAGGTATGAAACATGAACTATGTGTTATGCTTTGATTCCTAGAGTTGATAGAAAAGACTATATCGAGGTACCTATAGAGGTTTCTGATTTACTGGATGAGATTGAAGATATCGTGTCTAATAATGTACCTAAGGTTTTTCCACCAGTGAGAAAGATTAGTCATCATATGGATCCAATTCCTAGAGCTAGTTTTCCAAATAAGGCAGCCCATCGAATGACTCCAGAAAAGAACAAAGAGTTGAACTGACAAGTGCAAGAGTTGCTATTGAAGGGATTGATTTGAGATATTTTGAGTCCATGTGCAGTACCTATAGTACTAGCACTGAAAAAGGATGGAGAATGGAGGATGTGTACAAATTCTTGAGTCGTCGATAAGATTACTATCAAGTGTATATTTCCATTGCCAAGGATGGATGACATCAAGGATTTTTTGAGTGGAGTTGAGTACTTCATGAAGATAGATTTGAAGAGTGGATATCATTAGATTTAGATTAGAGAAGGAGATGAATGGAAGACAACCTTCAAACCAAGGAGGGCTTATACGAGTGGTTAGTCATGCCTTTTGGGCTAACCAATGTACCAAGAACCTTCATGCAGCTCATGAATGAGGTATTGAAAGAATTTTTGGGTAAGTTTGTTATTGTTTATTTGGATGATATTTTGATTTTTAGCAAGACACTAGAAGTACATTTTATGCATATTAGAAATTTTTTTGAGAAGTTGAAAGAGTGGAAGTTGTTGATCAATTTGAAGAAGTATAGTTTTGTGGAGAGAGTTGGTTTACCTTGGATTTGTTATCTCAGCAGAGGGTCTTAAGATGGACCTAGAGAAGGTGAAAGCTATTGTTGAATGGCCTACACTAAGGATTTCTATGAAGGTGAGATATTTTCATGGTTTAGAAATTTTTTATAGAAATTTTATAAAAGTTTTTAGTAGTATTTGTGCATCTCTAACTAAAACAATGAGAGGGGACGAAAAAGTGTTCAAATGGACTACATGTGCAACAATTATTTTTGATTTATTGAAAAAGAAAGTGATAGAGCAGCCTGTTTTGGCACTTCCAGATTTTAATAAGGTATTTCAAGTAGATTGTGATGCTAGTGGCAATGCTATTGGAGCTATTTTGAGTCAAGAAGGTAGATGTATTGCTTATTTTAGTGAAAATTTGAATGATGCAAAGAAGAAGTATTATGTTTATGATCAAGAGTTTTATGCTATAGTTCATGCTTTGAAGAAATGGTGACACTATTTATTTCCAAAAGAATTTATTTTATTTACTGATCATCAACTTTACAATATTTGAATAGTCAAGGAAAGTTAAACCAAAGACAATTGAAATAGGTTGAATTTTTGCAAAGTTATACATTTGTTTTGAATCATAGGAGTGGAAGGTTTAATAGAGTTGCAAATGCCTTGAGTAGGAGGAAAATTTTGTTAACATAAATGTAGGTTGAAGTTAATGGGTTCAATGAACTCAAGAGCTTGTATCCTAAAGATCATGATTTTACAAAGGCTTGGAAAGGTTGCATGGAGCCTATCACTTTGGATAGGACAAGATGGTTGGATTTCATAATCCAAGATGGTATGTTCTTTAAAGGAACCCAGTTGTGTATTCTAAGGAGTTCCATGAGAGAGAACCTAATCAAGGAGAAGAATAGTGGGGGATTAGCTAGACACTTTGGTCAAGATAAGATGATTGCCAATGTTAGTGATTACTATTAATGGCCATAGTTGCAGCAGGATGTGAAGAAGTTTGTGCAAAGTTGTAGGGTATGTTAGAATACCGGGTTATATCAGTCATTACCTGCACCGGAGAGGTTATGGGAAGACATTAGTATGGATTTTGTTCTTGGTATACTAAAGACATGGAG
The DNA here is from genome assembly GCA_007258455.2 of Sequoia sempervirens. Classification (NCBI taxonomy): domain Eukaryota; kingdom Viridiplantae; phylum Streptophyta; class Pinopsida; order Cupressales; family Cupressaceae; genus Sequoia; species Sequoia sempervirens. The sequence goes on along the minus strand of VDFB02256132.1, from coordinate 178,632,610 downwards.
AGGACATAATTCAATATTTTTGGTTGGCACATTTTATTCCTTGTAAAAAGACTAATGATGTTCATATTTCTAAGTTTTTTTTTTTTTAGGGAGATGGTGAGATTGCATGATTTACCCAAGAGCATAGTTTAAGATCGAGATACCAAATTTGTTGGTTATTTTTGGAGAAAATTATGGAAAATTTTGAAGACTAATTTGAAGTTCAATTCTAAACACCATCCATTGATCAATGGGCAAAAAAAGGTGGTGAATAGGAGTTTGGGAAACTTATGATGATGTTTGGTAGGAGATAAACCCAAGGGATGGCATCTAATTTTACCACAAGAAAAAATTTCTTACAACAATTTTGTCAATAGGAGTACTAGTAAATCACCATTCTAGATTGTGTATTGGAGAAATCTAGGGGAGAAAGACAAGTGTTGAAGCTATAGACTTTGTTGAGCACTTAAATAATTTGCATGAAGAAGTTAGAAATCACATTAACAAGATGAATAGTCAATATAAGGCAAAGGCGGATCAAAAAAAGAGACATAAGGAATTTTAGGTTGGAGATGAAGTCATGGTTCACTTGAGAAAAGAGAGATTTCTAGTTGGTACTTATAATAAATTGAAAATGAAGAAGTTTGGGCCATGTAAAATCTTGAACAATCATGATTCAATAAATGCTTATGAGGTAGAGTTGTCGCAAATATGAAGGCGTTTTCATTGATGTCAACTAGTTTTTGTTTTCATTGATGTCAACCATGTCATAAAATTTGGTTATTGATTGTATATGTTGAGGATATTCAAAAAATTGTAATAAAAGGTTTGTAGGTATTCAATGTATGCTTTGGGATGTGCTCTGTATTGTTGATATGCTTGTACAGATTTGAGGTATTGTTCATGGCTATTGATAGTTGCTATATCTATAATTTAGGCTTCTAGATTATTGTACAATGCAAGATATCTACACTAGTATGTGAAATGCGCATTTCAGTGTCTCTGGTTGTGGTTTGGGAGAAATGTAGTTGCTCCAAATTTCTCTGAATTTTGGTTTCACGACTTGCAGTTCTAAGAATAAGTTAATAAGGTCGTGTTCGAGTGAAATTTTTTGTCCAAAAAGACTGGATTGTGTTAAGGATGCGTGTGCTTAATTGTTTTATGTGTTTTACACTAGTGTTTGTTGACCTTGTGTTAAACACTATTGGAAAAATTTATGTAAGCATGGAAAAGCATGTTGGGACTTATTTAGGTCCTCATTAAGTATGTGTTTGGTTCACCCTCATTCTAATTCCATTGTAGAATTTTTTGGTGTTGACCTAATTTGAATTTATAAACGTAAAGTGTGTTTGGTCGACCTTGGAAGGGTTTCAAGGTTGAAGACAATATAAGTACAAGTTCAAATGTGTGTGAGAAGTAAGATAGAAGCAAGATAGAGACAAGATAGATGCAAATTTGAGCCAAGCAATGTGAATTTCATGTTAGGGTTTTGAAGGCAGTGAGTTGAAGGCATCCGACATATTTCATGTGAGATTGCAAGAGTGTGAGAAAATTATGGCGTATTTCCTATTGCTTTGAGATAGTTCTCTCTCTATAAAAATTCTATTATATCTCCTCTATAATTTCAGGCAGTGATCCCTTATTGGAAAAGTAAGTCATGTCCAGGTAGTGAGCCCTCATTGGACAAGCCCTATCTTGGCAGTGAGCCTTTGTATTTAGTTTTGGAATTCTTTATATTGTGAGCTAATCCTCACCATGGTTTTTCCCTCATTGGGTTTTCCACGTAAATCTGGTGTTATTGTGTGCATGGCCTTATTACTTTTAGTTTTTGTTTCTACATTCAGTGATTAAACATATTGATAGAGTAAAGGTTTTATGAATGCTTATTGATCTAACTTCTCGTGAAAGTTTTAAATGTTAAAATTTCTACAACTGATTCACCCCCCCTCTTAGTTGTCTTTTTCAACAATTGGTATTAGATCTCAGTTCCTTGGAAGAGCTCAACCACTTAAGGAAGGTCCAGGATGGCGAACAAGATAGTTGTTGAGTGCCCTAGGTTTGATGGCACCGACTACACTTTCTAGAAGACAAAGATAGAAGGATAGATGGAATGCTATGGATATGATGTTGGGAAGGCTTATAAGACTCCATACACTGCTCCTACTAATGGTCCAAGTACTACTGATTAGATCAAGGTGCATGAAGCAAAAAATAAAGAAAAATTTATTTTGAAGAATAGTCTTTCACATTTCAAATTAGTTAAAGTTATGAATCTGAAGACTACTAAAGAGGTTTGGGATACATTGGACAAGATCCATGAAGGAAATGAAAAGGTTAATGAAGAAAATTTGCAAAACTTGGAGGAACAATTTGAGATCCTACGAATGACAGAAGATGAAAACATCAAATCCTACGTACAGTGAATGGATGAGCTGGTAGGTGCAATGCGAGGACTTGGTGCACAAGTGGATGAATCCAAGATAGTAAATAATATTCTCAAAATTCTCCCTGATGCATATAGTGAAAAGGTATTTTTTATTGAGGAATTTGTAGATTATAAGACCTATAATAAAGATTAGTTGTTGGGTACTCTAACCTCATTTGAAATGAGAAATCCTAGCTTGAGAAATGGATCAAAGATAGAAATTTCTTTCAAGACTACAAAAGTTGAAGATCTGGATGAAGAAAATTTTGATGAAGTGGAAGCTAACTTTGTAAGAAGAATAAAAAAGGGCTCAGATAAGTATCAAGTTAAGTTACCTTTCAAATATTTTAGTTGTGGGGGAATAGGTCATTATGCTTCAAGATGTCCTAAAAGAGCTAAGAGGAATAAACATAGAGAAGGAAAATAAAACAAAGGAAAGATGATCAAGAGAGCATATTATGTAAATGAAGATGTTGGTATTTTTATGATGAGTCTAACTATGGATATTTTGATGACAATAAATTCTTGTTCTTGGCTATAAAAGATGAATCTACTTCTACTAATACTGAAAGATATGTTAAGGAAAGTGCTCTAGAGAAAGTTGAAGGTACTGTGGTCTCTTCTATTCATGCTAAATAAGAAAAGAACTACTAGGTTGTTGATAGTGGCTGCTCACATCACATGACCAATGACAAAAGTAAGTTTGTTAAACTTGAAAATTATGATGGAGGCTTAGTTAAGTTTGGAGATTATATTGGTGCTACGATTTGTGGGATAGGTCCAATCAGTTTTGATGGTAAGCATAATACCGATGATGTATACTATGTTAAGGGTTTAAGGCATAATCTTTTGAGTGTTGGAAAAACTTGTAGTAAAGGATATAATCTTGTGTTCAAGGATTTGAAATGTAAAATAAGGAAAGGATTTTAAACTGTGATTGCTACTGGAAATAAGTTTGAAGGAAATATTTATCAAATTAAGGGTATAGATGGACTTTGCTTTATGTCTCATATTAATTATAGTTGGCTATGGAACCAAAGGATGTGTCATATGAACTTTGATAATATGGTGAGAATTAGTGCAGTACAAGATGTGAGAGATTTACCAAGGATTACAAAAAATGTTAATGTTATTTGCAAGGATTGTTAGTTTGGAAAGCAAGCTAGAAACAACTTTAGGTCAAAGGAACAATCTACTACTAGAATACTGGATTTGATTCAAATAGACCTTTGTGGTCCTACAAGGGTGAGAAGTCTACAAGGTGATAAGTATTTTATGCTTTTGATTGATGATTACTCTAGAATGACATGGGTTACTTTTCTTAGAGAGAAATCTGATGCATTAGAAAAATTCAAAGCATTCAAAGCTATGGTTGAAAATGAAATGGAAATGAAAATAAAATGATTAAGGTCTGAAAGAGGTGGAGAATTCACCTCCAATGACTTAACATATTTTGTGAAGCACATGGAATAAGAAGACAATTGTCTGCTCCTAGAACTCCTCAGTAGAATGGAGTTGTTGAAAGAAAGAACAAAACAATTCAAGAAGCTACTAGAACAATAATAATAGAAGCAAGTCTACTGGAACTCTACTGGAGAGAAGCAATTCACACTACTATTTATGTGTTCAACCAATTCAAGCGAAAATTAACAACACTAAGACTCCCTATGAGTTGTGCTATGGAAAGATTCCTACTATAAAGTATTTCAAAGTATTTGGAAGCAAATGATATATCAAAAGGGATGAAGAAAATTTAGGAAAGTTTGATGTAAGATGTGATGAGGGTATTTTCCTTGGATACTCCCTTACAAGAAAAGCTTACAGATGCTACAATAAAAGGCTAGGAAAGATTGTAGAAAGCACAAATGTTAAGGTTGATGAAGTGTTGAAAAATTCTATTGAAGTTGATGGATATGTTTCAAATGAATTGGAATGCAAAAAATAAGAAGTACAAATAATTGAAGAACAAGAAGCACAAAATGAAAAAGAAGAAGCTTTGGTGGTGTCCCCAAAGACACCTAAATATGTGCAAAAGAATCATTCTGAAGAACAAATCATTTGAGACAAGAGAAAATGAGTATTAACAAGAAGCATAGTTGTTGTTGCTGCTAAAATAAATCTATGTTTACTTTCTATAGTTGAACCTAAGAAAGTAAGTGGAGCATGTAAAGATGAGAATTGGATGAGAGAAATGGAAGAACTTATGCAGATTGAGAAAAATCAAACCAATGAATTCGTTCCTAGACTAATAAAAAAAAAAAAAATTGGATCAAAATGGATATTCAGAAATAAGCTAAATGAGAATGGAGAAGTGGTTATAAATAAAGCAAGGCTTATGTGTAAGGGTTACTCACAAGTAGAAGGTATATATTTTCAGGAGACTTTTGCTTCGATGGCTAGGATGGAAGCTATCATAATTTTTTTTGGCATTTTTTCCTCATAAGGACTTTAAAGTTTACTAGATGGATGTAAAGTCTGCATTTTTGAATGGTGAGTTGGAAGAAGAAGTCTACATGGAACAACCAGAATGATTTCAGTCGTCAAATCAACCAGATATGGTCTATAGATTAAAGAAAGCTTTATATGGATTGAATCAAGCTCCTAGAGCTTGGTATGCAAGATTGGACAAATATTTGATTTGGCAAGGTTTTAGCAAAGGTCTGAAAGATAGCAATTTATATTTCAAAATTGAAGATGATAATATCTTGATAGTAGTTGTATATATGGATGACATTATTTTTGGATGAAATGAAACAATGTGCAAAATTTTTGCTAAAGAAATGCAAAAAGAGTTTGAGATTTCTATGTTTGGTGAGATGAATTTCTTTCTTGGACTGCAAATCAATCAAATAGAAATGCAAGAGAAATTTGGGATCGATGGTTCCAAACTAATCTGCACTCTTATGGTGACTGGCTATAAATTGAGTAAAGATGATGATTCACTTAAGGCTAATCAAAGAAAATATAGATCTATGATTGGAGGACTACTGTATTTAACTGCTACCAGACCGAATAACATGTATGTAGTTTGTCTTGTGGCTAGCTCAGGTAAACTGCAATTGCATTGCAATTTTGTAATTACATCACTATATACAATTGTGTGTCAACATTCAAATGTGATGCTGGGGAAAAGTTATTCATGGTGTTGCTATTTTTTAATCACATCATTGTGACTGATAGATTAGTATGGGATGACTACACTTGATCCATGAGGATACAAAGCATAATCATGCCACTAAATGTCTATCCAATAGAGATCATTCAAAATAAACTAAATTAGGAATTCATTAAAACTTAACATACTAAACTATGAAAGCTTCAAAACACCTACTCTAATCCATTGAAACTTATCCTATTGGGGAAGTGGTGTCGCATTGATGTGGAACAATAACCCTTTCCCAATTCTAGGGACAATAAGCTTGTTTTAATTAGTTTTATTGAAGAAAATTAATGAAACCATTGTGAGATGTGTGTTGAAACATGATTCAAAACTAGATTAACATGATGCAAGGTATTTTTTAACATGATTTATGCTAAAATGATTTAGATGGGAAAATGGAAAGCTAATCTAAATGGATTCTAAGCTAAAAGATTCAAAACTCTAATTACTAAACAAGCTAAATGTATGCGTCTATGTTACCATGGAAGCCATTAATGGAAGCTAAGCTATTATGCAAGCAACTTAAACTAAAAATATGATAAATATGAGTGAGAAAGTGAGTGATTTCAACAACATGGGTTTTCTCCAAAGAAGATGGATCCATTTGTCTCCAAATAGTGACCTATTTATAGGAAAGCAAATGAGAAATGAAGGGTTGAGATCAAAAAGGTTAATCAATGGTCAAGGATGGAAGAAATTGGAGGCATGGATCATGGATTCTCATCAATGGATGAGAATAAATGATGAGATTTAATCAAGGGTTCTCCTTTGTCAAACAAACATGCTTTCAAATTTCCCAAGAGGTCACAAGTTAACTTGCATAAGAGGTCATAAGTTAACTTGCTCAAGAAGTCAAGTAAGTTTGTTGATAAAAAGAATATTCCCCTTTTTCAAATGAGTGAAGAAAGAGAATATTCTTTGGAATATTCTCATGGGTGAGGGAAAATAAATAATATAGCAATTAAAACAAAGTTTTAATGTGCAAAAGGGAACTGAATATTCCATGGGAATATTCCTTTTGGAGGAATGTGAAAAGGAGGAATATTCCTTTGCAAGTGGGGGGAATTAGATTATTTTCATTAAATAAAGTGATTTAATGAAAAGGGGAAAGTTAAATAACATTTATGTAAATAATTTAGGGTTATTTAGTTAAATAAGAAGACTCAAGGATTTAAATTAAATAACTTGATGTATTTAATTTAATAAGACCAAATGTTAGCATGAAAGGGGATGAATTAACCTAACTAGGTCAACTAGATTAATAGATGAAAATGAGGAAATTAATTAAATATCTAGGCTAATTAAATCAATTAAGAAAAAAAGAGAATGGGTTTTAGGAGGAAATGATGTTAGTATACCTGGTTCGAGTGTATGATATCATTCAGGACATTTTTCAGTGTCTACATTTATCTCCTCTTTGAAGCGAGGTACATGTTACATTGGTTCAAAGACTGACGCCCTTCGAATTAAAAACTACTGCTTAAATCAATTTTAAGTTTTTGATTTTTTGGATTCCCTACTGCTTCCCCAGTGGAAGGAATAAGCGAGTTCCCTATCCCCTTGATAAATTAGGTAGAAATTTTGAATTTTGGGTTGATTTCTCGACAAAGGTAAAATGTTGCCCAAGGGGTCTGGAAAGGCTCCAGGATGCAAAAAACACACCAAAAATGAAAAAAGTGGTGCAAAATAAGCTTTAGTTTGGTAAGATTGGTGAAAATGGTGAAAAACCCTAGCTTCATGGTTAAATTAGGACAAAAAAACCTAATTTTCAAGCATAAATAGGTGAGGAAGGGTCACTTTCAATTCATTTGTGCATTCACACGTTAGAGATTTCTTACATTTTGAGCTCAGAACCTCTAATGGAATGGAACAATGAGTGCTCCCACGACACATTTATGATCGATTTCGTGAGTACTAGAGGCCTCCAAGTGCAGGACCACTGGTATGTGATTCAAACTTGATTTGAAATTTGACTTTTAGCCATATTTATTATATTTTGAAATTTTAATTTTGGTGACATTGCTATATAGTGATGCTATTTTTAGAATCAATGACACTATTTTGATTTATAGCAACACATGTGATTAGCAACGTAGTTCGTGATTTGATTTTAGGGTTTCAAATTTCAAATCGTGGGACATATGTAAATAGTGACGCACCTCACAATTTAGAATTTAGGATTATGGTTTGCAAAGCTCAAATAGCGATGCATATGTTTTTAGTGACACATATCATGATTTTCAATTTGAATTCTTCGAGCATTTTTTTTTGGAATTTGAGTTATAGCGACACTATCATAAATAGCGACACTTTGTCATTTTGGGGGATAAAAACTCCAAACTTATCCATTTTTTGTGAATTTTGGCATTGTGCGCTTTGTGGGTGTAGGAGGTTCTTCAACCTTTGATGTCCTATGAGCATCGGTTGATAGTTTATCCAAACTTGGTGATTTGTTTGAGTTGTGACAGGAGCAACTAGGAGATATTGGTTTATGGTATGTTGCTTACATGCCCATCATCCAGACACATTTGGTGATGATGACAGTGCTATGCAAGTGATGGCATAGCGAGACCTCATCTTTTCAATTACATACCAACAAGGAAACAATGATGATGGAGGATGTATGGCATATTTTGTGATTTCCAATACATGGTGAGCATATGATCTATGATATTGACGTTGACTATGATGCCTTCCATGAGATTCTTGAGCAGGAGTCCATTGTTTGGGTCAACTCCCAGATTGACCTTGAGATGTATAGAGGTCGTGCATCGACCTTCATATTGATCATTGTAGCAATGATCTTAGGCTTGGTTGCTTCAGATTTGTTAGGTCTCAAAAATGTAGGTTTTGAACCTTAAGATGGTGCCAGTCTCTTAGTACATTTTTGGCTAACGAATGAGGTGAATATGATTGATAACCCCTTGCTCTTTAGGCTCTACTAAACCTAGGTGGGTGTACCTAAATGATAAGGAAGATTTAAAGGTTTAAATATAGTCTTTGACACGGGTGATCTATTCAAAATGGCACGTGGACGTGAGATAGATGCTAGGCTAATAACTAATTCCTATTGTCAATGTTTTGAGAATCAAGTGTATGAGTAGAGTTTGTATAAAATGTTCTAAGTATGACTAGTGCCTAATCCTATTGGGTGAATGGAGTCAAATTTTTGTTATGATGATGGAGACAGATATCGAAGGTAGGTGGATCTACTTCTCAACTTAAATCTAACTCGTTGGGCACTTTCGATGTTTGCAACTTGTACAAACATGCAGGTCTCTCAGGTACTATACTATTCTTTATGAATCCCAATGTTATTCTCCCAAATTAATTTGATATCATGAAAGGATTTTTAATTCTTAACTCGAGGGAAACCAATCAGAATAATCAATTTAAAAGGATTTTAATCCCTGGCAGGAACCAATTAAAATGAGTTACTTGAAAGGAATTTAATTCACTCTAGCTAGAACCCAATCGAGAAAATCACACAACAACAACAAATGTGTCCTGAAAAATTATATGAATTTGAATAATTAAGGAAAACCACTTTGGAGATAGCACAACACATAGGAATGAATATTAACACAACAGTTGAAATCTAGAAATAAATCACCAATTATGAATAGTTTTCTCCATTATATTGCTTCAAAAGATATACATTAATAACAAAAGTTTTTGATATGTGAAAATGGATGAGTGGAATATGATATACTAATGAATGAACCTATCTACTACTATTGATGATGGTGATTATGATTCAAAACTGGCCCTTGGTTTCCCCTTTTTATATGGGAAGCAACAAGCTACATGTTGGTTCACAAAAAGTTACATTGTTGATAGCTAAGGGATTAAACTTGACTAACATAGACATAGAAACTTAGTAATTCGTAGGTAGATGCGCCATGATCCGTTAGTCTCCAGCAAGCGCCTGTGATTATTTAAGACCCATTCAAGGTTCATGCTCCATAATAATGCACCCATGGCTGCAAAACTTTGATATCCTATCACTCCTTACTTGACCTATGTGATGAATAGATTAATTTTTGACACATATTCAATATATCCTATCTTTGCATAAGTGTCTGCATTTCTTATGATGTCTCTCATTGCATACTCAAGTTCAAATATTCATCCTAGTTTCACATGTATTTTTTTGAGCTCCTCATCTTCTTCATTAATCTCATCAAGATCCATCGACAAATACTAAGCTATCTAATCCTTCCATACATCTTGGTCTTTTAATTTTGTTTCCTCAAAGAAACTTGGTAGAGCCATACTTAGTGACTCATTGAAGTCACTCAATCATTGTGTCAGTATGTTATGGAAGTTGTCATGTGTGTTCATAAGCTCTTGATATTCTTGAAGCATAATTTTTTTGTCACCTTCCTTCACCCTTGTAAGGAAAGCAGAGGTACGGAAACACTTTCCTAGCGTCAAAACCATAGGGGAGAATGTAGAAAGAACTTTTAATTTTCTAATTATAGTCCAATTAAGACATACATGAATGATTTACAGAAACAGAGAAGATACTCAAAGACAATGAACAACAGATTTACGTGGGAAAACCCTTTTGGGAAAAAACCCACCACACCAAGCTGAATCTCTTTGTATTACAGTAACAAACAAATTACGTACAAATCAGAGGTACAAGTCTCTAGTATTAGTTCATAGTAGTTTCATTCACTATTCATCCAGTTACAGAAAAATTCTCTCAAGAATCCGACTCAATCACTCTATGTAGATACAAAATCAAAATCGATCCTTTAAATCTTATCACTTCTAATTTTTACCTTTTGTTCATCCTTATCCGCCATTGCCTCATCATAGAAAGTTTCCTCTTGAGCATTGATTTTTTCCTGCATGTAGTTCAGCTCCGGCATCGCAACTGTTGCAAAAATCTAACTGCCATTCATTTGAAAATCTCTTCCTCTGATTGGTCCACAAAGCTCCACATAGGATGGTTAATCTGGTCAAGGGCGTTCAACTTTGTTGGCATATCGGTGAGACACTAACAGTGTCTCCCTCATGCCACAAAGTTTTCATATCGATATCGGCGTAAGTCCAAATACTCGAAAAGATGTTATAATGAACGCCATGAGTCATACTAAATCCATCGACATTCAATACGTTTCTATCAGAAAAAGATTCCTCCATCGGCAAGATTTTTTACCGATGCTCACAAGTCATATCAATTTCAACTTTGCCATCAGCAAGACTTTACCATTCGCCAAGAGTTCTCATTGAGTCTCCTTAAGCTTCACTGAAGCACCTGATAGTCAGAAAGACATTTGTCTTTCACCGAGACTTCACTCTGAGCACAGCCAAGTCTTACCAAGTCAGCAAGCCTTATGTCTTTCGTTGAGACCTCACATCGAGCACCACCAAATCTTATCGAGTCGGCAAGACTTATGTCTTTTGCTGAGACCACACACCGAGCACCACCAAGTCTTACTGAGTCGACAAGACTTATGTCTTTCACCGAGACCTCACATCGAGCACCAGCAACTCTTACCAAGTCGGCAAGACTTATGTCTTTCACTGAGACATCTCAGCGAGTGCTCTTATGTTACTCCGAAGCCATACTACTATCGGCGAGACTCTCCATTGGTCGCCAATACTTCATACCGAAGTCTTTGAGTCACCGCGAAGACCACAAGTGAATGCTCTTGTTGGCGAGACCTTTTCTTTATCACTTAGACTTCTCTCCAAGATCCTTGTGTTACCCCGATAGTCATATGCTATCGGTGAGACATTCTCTAGTCACTGGGACTTCTCCCTGATACCCTTGAGCTACTCCATCATCTGCTTTGACACCCGATAGCAACCTTTGTCGGTGAGACATTTCATACTCGCAGGGACATCTTACCGAAGCCCTTGTGATTACCCCGATGACTTTAGTTGTATCCCCATCGGCATGATCTTCCATTGTCATTGGAACGTCTTACTGAAGCCTGTGTGTTAGCCCGATAAGAACATACTGTCGCCCAGAGGTTTCCTTCCACAAAAGTTCACTCCGAACACAAAAAGGTCACATCGATAGACTTGTCGGCAAGACATCAACTCTGTCTTGGCAACATGAACATTTCAAGAGAATTCATAACAGCTAGTCGGCCAGACATGAATAATGTCATAGCGACTTTTCCCTGTAGGAGTTACATGTCAGTAAGAATTGAGGCACATATTCCAACAAACTCCCACTTGACAAAGATTTTACTGACAACTCCAGAGCATAATAAAACTACTGAAATTCATGGGCCAAGAGGCCCATCGAACTGGCACACCAACTGTATTTGTCTGTGCTCACAGGCTTCGTCAATGCATCTACAACATTTTCCAGAGTATCCACTTTCTCCAAAGAGACCTTCCCATCCTCCACCATATCTCGTACAAAGTGATACTGTACATCTATATGTTTCATCCTAACATGGAAAGTAGGATTCTTTGCCAAGCATATAGCACTCTAGCTATCATAGTAAATAGTAATTTTTCCTGCATCAAAACCAATGTTAGAGCACAAACGTTTTAACCAAATTGCTTCTGTACAGGCATGTGTAGTTGCCATGGATTCTACCTTTGTAGTGGATAAAGCGACTACAGCCTGCCACTTGCTCATCCAACTCACTGCACCACCATTCATCATGAAAACATATCCACTGGTGGATTTTCTGCTGTCAATGTTCTCTGCCCAATCAGATTCCACATAACCTTGAATACTGAGAGTCCTTTGTGATTCAACCAAGTTCCCATGGTAACACTAAGCATATTCTAAAGTGCCCTTTAGATATCTAAACACTCTCTTCACAATATCCCAATGTTTCCTTCCAGGATTAGCCATAAACCGACTAAGAACTCCCACTGCTTGGGCAATGTCTGGCCTTGTACAGACCATTGCATACATAAGGCTTCCAACCACACTAGCATATGGCACACTGCTCATGTTCTCCATCTCAGTAGGAGATTTTGGATAGTCTTCAACAGATAGCTTTGTTCCCTGCGTAACTAGAACAACTAGCTACTTGCAATCAGTCATACAAAATCTCTCTAGAATAGTCATGATATACTTACTCTGACTGAGCCAAAGTTTTATATGCTTCCTGTCCTTGGTTATTTCCATTCCTAGAATATACCTTGCTACACCAAGATCTTTCATTTTGAACTTTGCAGACAACTGAGACTTAAGATTAGAAATCATTAGCTTACTATTGCCTATGAACAACATATCATCAACATAGAGAGCAATAATAAGAACTTGATCACTTTTAGCTTTGTAATACACACAGTGATCAAATTTTGATCTTACAAATCCTAATGACAATAAAAGTGTCAAACTTTTGGTACCACATTCTAGGAGACTATTTTAACCCATACAGAGATTTCTTCAACTTGCAAACTAGTCTTTCTTTACCTTTTTCCACAAAGTGCTCCGACTGGGACATATAAATTTCTTCTTCAAGGTCACCATGAAGAAACGTTGTCTTCACATCCATCTGTTCAATTTCTAAGTCATACGCTGCTGCAAGTGAAAAAATAAATCTAATAGATGTTAGCTTAGCTACAGGAGAAAAGATTTCTCCATAATCAATTCCTTCTACCTAGGAATAACCTTTTGCAACCAGCCTTGCTTTATATTTTTCCACACTACCGTCCAAACCTATTTTCTTTTTAAACACCCATTTGCAGCCTACAGCTTTTCTACCTTTAGGCAATGGCACCAAACTCCAGGTATCATTCTTTTCTAATGATGCCATTTCTTCATTCATGGCTTCCAACCAAGAGTTTGAATCATACATTTTGAATGCCTCTTTCACAGTCCTAGGTTCATTAGTGCTAGAAATTAAAGCATAGGCACAAGTAGACTTAATCAAAGAAAACCCACACCTATCAAGTTGCTTTCTTTCACGAATTGACCTCCTCACAAGATGAGGCTGAGGTGGTTCTTCATCTTCTTCAAAACTTTCAGAACTACTTGATCTCTCCTCAGTATTAGGTACATTTTGATTTTTCAATTCCTCTTTATCTGGTGTCAGAGGAATTTTTGCTACATCCTTTTCATTTTCTGATTTCTTCTCTAACTACAGATCCAATGTAGAAGGATTCAGCTCACGAAAGATAACACTTCTTCTATGCTAAACCTTCTTAGTCTCAGGGTTCCAAACCTTGTATCCTTTTATGCCAACACTATAGCCAATAAAAATACACTTTACAACTTTGTTTTGCAACTTGGATCTTTTTTACAAATGGCAGATATGCATATGCCTCATACCCAAAGACACGAATATGTCTCAGAGAGGGCTTCTTTCTAGACCATGCTTCCAAAGGCATCTCCTCAACAAGCGCAGAGTTAAGAGAATGATTTACCAAGTAACATGTTGTAGAGACTGTTGCAGCCCAGAACTTCTCCTCCAAGCTAGCACTGCTTAGCATAATTTGTGCTCTTTCCATTACTGTCCTATTGAACCTTTCAGCAACTCCATTTTGCTGTGGAGTGTAAGATGTAGTCTTATGTCTTTTAATCCCATGATCCTTATAGTACCTTTTGAATTCATCTAAAGAAAACTCACCACCATTGTCAGTTCTTAAACATTTTATCTTCCTACCAGTCTGATTTTCAACAAGGTTTTTAAATTCCTTAAACCGACTGAACATTTCTGATTTACTTTTCAGAAAATATACAAATGTTCTTCTTGAATAATCATCAATAAACGATACATAGTATCTTGATTTAGACAGAGAAAGAAAATTCACTGGACCAAAAACATCATAATGAATATAATCAAGCAAACCAGAAGATTTGTGAGAACTGGAATAGAATGAAACATGGTGTTGTTTACCCTATATGCAATGTTCACAAAATTTCAATTCAAGGTTACAATCTTCAAGCCTTTCTACTAGGTTTTTATTTTTCAAGGTTTTTAAACCTTTCTCACCAATGTGGCCTAGCCTATGATGCCAGAGCATAGTCTTCTCTGCTGGAAGTTTAACCTCCATGGAGTTTACACCATTAGGAACATTTTCCTTCTTTTCTCCATGAGCAGCCTTAAGTGACTTTGCAAAGACACTATTGCATTGGATAGCCAGTGCATCGAGCTTGTACAGGGTACAAATTCGAGCACCCCTAGCCAGTACCATGGAGCCTCTAGTCATCTTGCAGCCATTTCCAGAGAACGTGACCTACACTCTGATATCATTCAACTTACTTACAAAAAGTAGATTTTGAGCCAGACCTGGTATGTGCATTACATCATTGATTCCCTTCACTCTTCCATTAGGCAATTGAATTCTGTCTCTTCCATGACCAACAATTTCCAAAGATGAATCACTTGCTAAGTATACCTTTCCACCATCATAGTTTTCATAGTTCGTGAGCCCTTCTCTATGAGATGTCATGTGGAAAGATGCTCCAGAGTCAATCAGCCAGACATCATCTGATGCCCGTGTAGCCAAAGCTGCAATGAAGGCATCTGCATCACTATGAGAAGAATCATTTCCAGAAGACTTCTTCTTCTTCTTTTTCTCCTCCTTGCAATCCTTTCAGACATGACCAGGTTGCTCACAATTCCAACACTTCACCTTGGACTTCTTGCCAGGAGACTTAGATCTCCCTCCTGATTTTGATCTGGATTTATTGTCCTGCTTCTTGCCTTTCTCCTTCGATATGCCTCTGACAACCAGAGCCTCCTTTGCCATCTTAGAAGATTTTCTTCTCATTTCTTCTGATAACAAAGAGGCAACAACATCTTCCATCTTGAATGTGGATGTTGTACTCCTAATAGCCATCACTAGATGATCCCATGAATCAGGCAAAGAACATAACAATAGCATGCAACAATCTTCATCTTCAATTTTCACACCAACAAATGCTAACTGAGCAATCAACATGTTGAACGTGTTCAAATGATCAGCAACGGATCCTCCCTCCTACATTCTCAAAGAGTACAACTTCTTCCTCAAGAATAATTTGTTCACCAAGGACTTGCCTTGATAAATAGATGCCAGTCTTTTCCACAAGGAAGATGCAGTCTTTTCTTCATGCACATTCAGAAGAACAGCGTCTTCTAAATAGAGCCTTATCAACCCTTTTGATTTTCTATCTGCCAGGTCCCAATCGTCTTGCTTCATGGCCTGAGGTTTCGTTTCAGTCATAGTAGTCCAAAGATCTCGGTCCACTAACAGATCTTCCATTTTGAGTTTCCACAGCTCAAAATTGCTACCATTGAATTTCTCTATATCCATCTTTCCGGATGTGCTTGCCATCTTAATCTGTAATTAAATTATTTGACCTCTACTAAACTCCCACTGGAAATGGATTGACACAAAAAACCCAACCCACTCACAAGGACAACACAACTGGCTAGGCTCTGATACCACTTGTAAGGAAAGTAGAGGCACGAAAACACTTTCCTAACATCAAAACCACAGGGGAGAATGTAGAGAGTACTTTTAATTTTCTAATTGCAATCCAATTAAGACACACATGAATGATTTACAAAAATAAAGAAGATACTCAAAGACAATGAACAACAGATTTACGTGGGAAAACCCTTTCGAGAAAAAACCCACCACACCAAGATGAATCTCTTTGTATTACAGTAACAAACAAATTACATAAAAATTAGAGATACAACTCTCTGGTATTAGTTCACAGTAGTTTCATTCACTGTTCATCCAGTTATAGAAAAATTCTCTCAAGAATCCGACTCAATCTCTCTATGTAGATACAAACACAGAATCGATCATTTAAATTTATCACTTCTGATTTTTACCTTTTGTTCATCCTTATCTGCCATTGCCTCATCATAGAAAGTTTCCTCTTGAGCATTAATTTTTTCCTGCATGTAGTTCAGCTCCACCGTCGCAACTGTTGTAGAAATCTAACTGCCATTCATTTGAAAATTGCTTCCTCTGATTGGTCCACGAAGCTCCACATAGGATGGTCAATCTGGTCAAGGGCATTCAACTTTGTTGGCATATCGGTGAGACACTAACAATGTCTCCCCGATGCCACAAAGTCTTCATATCGATATCGGCATAAGTCCAAACAATCAGTAAGACGTTATAATGAACGCCATGTTTCATACTGAATCCATCGACATCCAATATGTTTCTATCGACAAGATATTCCTCCATCGGCAAGATGTTTTACCGATGCTCACAAGTCATATCAATTTCAAATTTTCCATTGGCAAGACTTTACCGTTCACCAAGAGTTCTCATCGAGTCTCCTTAAGCTTCACCGAAGCACCTGACAGTCGGCAAGACATTTGTCTTTCGCTGAGACTTCACTCCGAGCACAGCCAAGTCTTACCGAGTCGGCAAGACTTATGTCTTTCGCCGAGACCTCACATCGAGCACCACCAAGTTGTACTAAGTTAGCAAGACTTATGTCTTTCACCGAGACCACACACCAAGCACCACCAAGTCTTATCGAGTCGGCAAGACTTATGTCTTTCTCCGAGACCTCACATCGAGCACCACCAACTCTTACCGAGTCGGCAATACTTATGTCTTTCGCTGAGACATCTCAGCGAGCACTCTTATGTTACTCCGAAGCCATACTACTATCGGCGAGACTCTCCATTGGTCGCCAATACTTCATACCGAAGTATTTGAGTCACCGCGAAGACCACAAGTGAATACTCCTGTCGGCAAGACCTTTTCTTCATCACTTAGACTTCTCTCTGAGATCCTTGTGTTACCCAGATAGCCATATGCTATCGGTGAGACATTCTCTAGTCGCTGGGACTTCTCCTTGAAACCCTTGAGCTACTCCGTCATCCACTTTAACACCCGATAGCAACCTCTATCGGTCATACATTTCATACTCACTGGGACATCTTACCGAAGCCCTTGTGATTACCCCGATGACTTCAGTTGTATCCCCGTCGGCGTGATCTTCCATTGTTGTTGGAACATCTTACTGAAGCCCTTGTGTTAGCCCGATAAGAACATATTATCGCCCAGAGGTTTCCTTCGACAAAAGGTCACTCCGAACACAAAAAGGTCACAACGATAGATTTGTCAGCAAGACACCAACTCTGTATTGGCGACATGAACATTTCAAGAGAATTCCTAATAGCTAGTCGGCAAGACATGAATAATGTCACAGGAAACTTTGCCATGCAGGAGTTACATGTCAGTAAGAATTGAGGAACATATTCCAACAACCCTTATCTATATTTCTACCTCCTTCATTCTATTGCATAGCCTATTGTGTTCTCGTAAAGCTGAAAATTTCTTATCATGGATAACCTAGACTTTGTCATAAAGTTTAATCATAGTATCAAACCTCTTACACACTAGTTCTGATGTTATTTCAAATATAGTAGCATTTTTTTTTTCTCTTTAGTTCATCTTTCCCTTTCTAGATCATTTCATATTTGTTCTTCCAATAGGTAATCTTAGATATTTCTTCAATAAATTTCCTTTCACATTCAATCAATAGTGAATAAGGTCCTAAGGAGGCAGGCAATCTATCTCTGTAATTGATCAAATCTTGCTTCAACCTCTCATTTTCATCAATCAACCCCTTATTATCTTTGAATAATTTATGAATTTGAGCCTTGGTAAACTTGGCCACATTTACATTTAGATCAGTAGTCTCAATAGGGTTTGCATCCCCTACGCTTTGCACTAGATGATGACCAAACATCTGATCATGGTCATTGATAAGAGACAACCTCTTTCTTGGTGGGTAAAGGGCCCAAATCTGCAAAGTAGTTTTTTCAGGATTATACTCTAATCCAATGTATATCTTATCACTAGCTTCATCTGTCGATTGTAAGGCTTTACTTTCTCTTTTTAGGAAACTATCAAATGCTATGGCTGAGCTAATGTCCCATCCTTGAAGAAGCATGACTCTAGCTTATTTTAGCAATGCTCTTCCTCTTTCAGGAGTGATATTTTCCATTTCCTTAACTATCTCGTACTGGAGTTCTTTTAAGGCATTCGCCTCTTGCTCAAGGTTGATTTATTTTTAGATTTTCTCTTAGCAACATTTGTGCTCATAAATGAAGGCCTTAATCTCAAGAGTTCAAAAAAAATGTATCATCTACAATGAATTCTTGGCTAGCATGATGTCTCACATCATCAAATAATTCATCAGAAACTTCAAAGGTGATCACATTTCTCTTTGGTGGTACTTCACACTGGGGGATAGTGGGAATGGTGATCTATGTAACCTTGTTTTCTTCCTCAATGTCTTCCTTGACAATAATAGGAGTATCAGCTGAGAAGTTGATATCTAGAGTAGGTTGTGGTGATAAATGACTTAAAGGTCTTATGCTCTCTACTTGCCTTATTGAGAAAGAAACTTTCCCTTTCTCCAAGGCTACGAGTGGTACATCTTTGGTTAAAACCTCCTCATGTAGAAGTAATTGTTTAATTCTATCCAATGGATCTAATATCTCATGAAAGGAATCTACATATGATGGGTTATTGTCCCTCTTCCATGCTTCTACCATAAATATTTTGTTGTATACATCCTTCCTCATCGTTACTTGAGTTTCATCACAATTTCTAATGAAATCATTCATGAAGAATTCATGTTCATTTATTTTCACTTTCTGTGTCATCTTGGAATCATGAATAAAGTGCTCAGGGTCAAATTTCTCCCTCTTATTTCCTACTAGAATTCCATAATAATCTATTTTGTTTCCAATTGATTCATACCCTTTATCAACAATGATGGTAAAGTCATTGAAACATAAAGTAGAAGGCATGAGAGATTGACTTCCATAGCTTTTGAGGTGCATGAAGTCTAAAAAGGAAAATTGTCTCACAATGTCTAGGTATGCAACCCTGTTAGGTATTTTCTTAGGCAGTAAAAATGGAGCTGTCTCAAATCCATATACTCTTATCATAGTACAATCTTCAAATGCATACCAATCCCCCCAATTGTGGCTTATCTTTTTCTCAGGGTTTTTATCCTTTGGTCTAAGGAATCTTTGTATCTATGGAGATAAATTCTAATCACATTTATGGCCAAGCATCTTATACAAGTTTCACAAAATATTCTTCAAAATATAAGTAGTGGGATCTCCCACATCTACTATCCCATATGGACGTCCACATCTGAACTAGTCTTATATTTTCATCACTATCTAGATCTTTGATTCTTAACTCCTCTCCCCACATGCCCATTGTTTGTCCTTCATATAATATCATATGCATGAGTAGGGAGTATTGCTTGAAGTTGATGGCATTACTATTATTCTTAATGGTAGTAAGTGAGGTATTAATGACCTCAAATAGGTATTCAACATAGTCATAAGGCCTATATTCTTGGCTTTGGATATCTACTACTAAAACCATGAGAGCTATTGCCATCGTAGCGGGAGCATCAATTCCTAGGAATTGGATGGCTGAATAATAAGTATACTGATAGTATTCTTCAAATGAATCCACAATAAATGGGGGTCTCTCATCACTAGAGAATCTTCTAAGTTGGTTTCCTAGGTCCTTGGATCTATGCAAAGGTAATTTCCACCTCTTATAGCTTGTATCCATGGTCTGATACTCTTTCAATAGATCTCTTATTGTCATTTTTGTTTTCATGGAAGTGTCTAGTTGAAAAACCATAGAGATATAATCCTGTGTTATGATGATAAATTGTGAATAATCGTGGTAATAGATTTCCCTCATTTTAAGGTTGTAGTTTTTAGCTAGTGCCTTAATTAGTTCCACATTAATAAACACATTAGGCATCACAATATTTTCCAAATTCATGTTCCATGAATTTGAGATAGGTTTTTGTTTGTACTTCTTTCTATAATGATATATGAATAGATCATATCCTCT
The DNA here is from genome assembly GCA_007258455.2 of Sequoia sempervirens. Classification (NCBI taxonomy): domain Eukaryota; kingdom Viridiplantae; phylum Streptophyta; class Pinopsida; order Cupressales; family Cupressaceae; genus Sequoia; species Sequoia sempervirens. Next base: position 178,612,250 of record VDFB02256132.1, on the reverse strand, counting down.
CTACGAAGTCCACACATCTTCAAGATTTTTATGTTTATCTTCCAATTTTTCACATGAAGGATTCAATTGAGCTATTCTCTTAGACTTTGGTCCAGACCCATGGCATTGTTCTATTGGGTTTTGATTTAATGGCCTAACATCTATTTTCTACCTTTCTACTTTTGGTTTCTCTAGGGTTCTTTCCATCTCAAAACCCTATTTGCACAATACTTCAAGTAATTTTTTTATAGAATATGTTCAGTTGCGCCAAGAACACTTACTTGAACTAATATTGTGGTCTCTTAGGTAATTTTTTTCATCCAACTCCACCTCCTCAAATTCCAACCAAAATTATCACTGATTTTGATTTCTTAAGAGCCAAAAATATCAAGATTTGGCTCACTTGAACCAGATCTGGTTCATAAATGATGCTCGCGCCACCTTTCTAATCAATTTTAATATTAATGTTAGTTATCTCTTTGATAACCTCATTATTCATGTAAACTAGGTGACAAATTATTTCATCATGTCGAAGAGACCTTGATTACATTGTCAATGATTTCCTTTTCTTTCTTCGATATGTCTTTGATCCCTTTTCAAAATGTCAAAGAGACATTTGAGTTTTTCTTTTCAATCCCACAAAGTCTCTTCGATAGTTGTACTTTGGGTTTTTCCTTCTTTGTAATTTTATGTTAGAATTTCAATAAGACTGGTAATCATTTCCTTCTGATGAGCTTATGTCTCCTCAACATATCTGTGTCCTTGCTTTTAACAGTGTTTTTTCAAATAACCCCTTTTCTGTCTTCTTGATATGGGTTTTTCTCTTGAATGCCTTTTTCCTTTTGAAGTGTCGAAGAAACCTGTGGTTGCCACTCTCTGATATCCCATAGTCTCTTTGAAAGTACATACATACAACTATGTTTCTGTTGTTAGAAAATCAAAGAGACATTTATCAATGTCTATTCGATGCTATTTTGTCTCTTTGATATCTTATTCTCACTTGGTCTTGCATTGTCAAAGATACTTCTTCATTCCTTAGTCCAACACATTGATGTCTCTTCGAGATTTCCATTGTACTCACCTGGCTATGATGTCTCTTCGATATTATCATTCATTTTATAATAATCTCTTGATGTTGGAGAGTTGTTTTTCTGCTTCTTGAATGCAAAGTGATTTGGTATCCTCAGAGTATCGACATTACTGTGTCTTGTCGAAGAGACAAGTTAACTTTTCACTCTGAAGTATCCAAGTCTCTTCGATATATTTCTCATTGGGCTGTCGAAGAGACATTTGAGTAAGTCACCTCAAAACATGAGGATCTTATCGACATTTTCATCAACTTTTTATTGATTTTTTCGAGGAGACTATGGTGAAGCTTTCTTCGATATGGTATTTTCTTGGCGATATACCTTGTGTTGCTAAGGAAGTACCTTAAAAGGGGGAATTATCTCAAATTGATAATTAGGGACTTTATTTTATTTACTAGGGTAGGTTTAAGAGCTATATACATTAGGAATTTTTCTTGTTTTATGTTAGATATAGTGAAAGATCAAGGGAGATGGGGCTTATGATGGAAATGAAATGAGAAATAAAAATGAAGGAATGTGAAAATCAAGGTGGGTTTTTTAGCTCCAACAGTGGCTCTGATTGGGGATGAATGAATGTGAGGTAATTGCAATAATCTAGAAGTGATCTCTTGGAAGCAGACCATGGGTGAATTTGATTAAATGGGATGGAGAGGGCGAGGGAAACCTAAAACTATTGTGCATGGAATATCATATTTTTTAAGAAAATACGTGTTTCAAGAATTGTCCATGTACTGACAATTCCTGATCTTCTCTTGTCATATTTTGAAGATAATAAGAATATTCACCACCTTTTCTTGTAATAACGAATGGTTTTATCCAAAGGGCTTCAAATTTCCCATGTTTCCCTTTGTCTTGGCATCTGGCATTCCATAGTATAGCCATATCATTCACTTAAAAATTTCTATTTTTTTCCCTTTTTTCAAACAAGTATTTTGTTTGTGACTACATTTTTGTGTTACACTCCTAGGCCAAGCTTCTAAACTCATCCAATTCTGCCAACTGCTCCATTTTATCTTCCATGGGTTCAGGGATATCCAAGTCTTCCTAAAGCACAAACCTATATACTGGTAAGAGGTTATGCATGGGCATCCTTGGTTGTGTCCCATAAATGAATTCAAAAGGTTATTTTCCAGTGGGTGATCCCAAAAAGCTAGTTTACAATTTCTGGGAGATTCTGATTTTTTCTGAAATCACATATTTTTAGAAAATATAATGATTGAACTCTTAAAAATTTCCATTTAAATCATTCCAATTGAATATATTTTGATCAAACTACCTTAGATCAAACCCCCTTGGATAGAACCTTGCTAGTTTTAAACCATACCTATAACGAAGTCTCCTTTACACCTATCAACACGCTGATAAAAAACCACTTTTGATTTACCTTTAAGGGGATCAAATGAATTCATTTAAAAAAAAAATTGTAAGTATGTAGTCCTTATTAAAAGCTTCCCAAAACATATAATTTTAAATAAATTTAATTTAATTATTATATTTATTTTTTATTTCTTGTAAATGTAGGTTTTTCACCGAAAATCAAGCTCTTTGTTCTGCACATGTGGAAAAATAGAATATTATCAAAACAAAAATTGAAAAATATGAGTGCACTAGATATAGAAGTCCTTGATTCAGCAAAAAAAAATTGAATTTTGATACATACAAAAAAATTTATGTGTTATATGGTCCGCCTATGTCTGAATTGTTGTAATTGGTTTGACTTTGAAACTTGATTAAGGAAAAATATTCAATAATCCACTATGAAACCAATTGTAAGCACTAGATATCATAGTTACAAATCTAAATTTGAAAAAAATTGAATTTAATCCTTCATGGAAAAAAGTTTATGTGTTATATGGTGAGCGTCACTCCTTAAAAGTGGTGTTTACTGAAAAAAACAAGTTTTCGAAGGAGATGGAAAAAGAAGTGTAATCTAATTCCAAAAATTTTGAAAAAAATATATTTAGAATCTATAGAAAAAATTCCACAAATCACTAGTTTTCATCATCTTCAAATTCCTCACGGCTTAGCCGCTATAGGTGCCCGAAAGTGAAGATTTAGCTAGAAAAAATTAGTTTAGTGTGCAATTTGGCCAAAAATTGTAAACCAGTATTGTGGGATCACCTCAGTTGATTTATTTACTGTCATTCTATCTTCCCAGACCGCTAGCGTCAATTTGGAATCCCAAGCCTTTTTATTGTTGTTAAACATCCTTTTAATTATTTTTAGCATACTCTTTTTGCTTGACTCAGCCTACCCATTTTCTTGTCGATGATATGGAGATGCATATGAAATTTTTATGCCATATGTCTCATAGAATCTTTTGAACTCTTATGATCTAAAGTACATATCATTATCTATGACTATCCTTACAGGTGTTCCAAATCTAGTGATGATATTTTCCATCAGAAAGTTCATCACAACCTTAGTATTGGCTTTCTATCCATTTTGTAAAATATTCAGTTTCCACCATAATGCATTTATGGCCTCCACTAGACTTCTCTGGTATTTCCCCACTGAAATCAATCCCCCATTGATGAAATGGAGCTTCAAATTGCATTGGTCTAAGTGGTGATTCTCCTTGATACTTCATTTTTATAGAAAACCTTTGATAAGCTTCACACTTTCCAACATAAGTAAAAGATTCATTGAAGACCTTGGACCAGTAATATCCAACTCTTAGGATCTTGTGGGTAGTGGTCTTGGCTGAAAAATTTCCTCCATAGGAACCTTCATGCATCTCCTTCAACACATGGTTCACTTGTGATTCATCTAAGCATAACAATAACACTCAATCTTTGTTCTTCTAGTATAAGTCTTTATCCATAAAGATATACTTTGAGGCATGTAATTTCAAGGTTCTTTTTTATTTTCATTTAAATATTTAGGACATTTCTTATTTTTGAGATAATACATTATATTACTATACCATGGGGTGTTCTCAATGCTAGCAATCATACCTTCTGCCTCCCCTATATTACAAATTTGAGATGCTTCAAGATTCGATTCAGTTATGAGCTTAGCCAACCCTTGTCCTCTTACCAATTTGGTGATCTAGATTAAAATATCAAACTCTTGAATTATGTTAATCCATCTAAACCTTCTCCCTATAACTCCAGTTTGCACAAATACATCCTTAACTGGAGCTTTAGGAACATAGGAAATTATCTTAGCACCTACCAAATAAGGTCTGAATGCTTTCATAGCTTTGACAAGTGCATATGCCTACTTTTCTGTAATTTCATACTTTAATTTTGATTCTTGGAGGGACTTGCTGAAGAATGATATTGGTTGCTCATACCTTTCATCATTTTTCTGCAACATCACTATTGTAACAATATGGTATGATGCAAATGAGAATATATGAAATGGTTTACTGAAGTTAGGTGAATTTAATATTGGGGCCTCCTTGATTTCTCTTTTAATAGATATGAATGCATCAATTGCTTCTATTGTCCAATCAATCTTGGCTCCTTTCTTCAACATTTTTGAAATAGGCTTGACAATCTCAAAAAATTTAGATATAAACCTCCTTACAAAGTTTATTTTCCCAAAGAAATACTGAATGGATTGTACTGCCTTCAGGATAGGAATCTTATCTATAGCCTCCACTCTCTCGTGATCAATTCTTACTCCTGTCTTGGACAATATGTGGCCCAACAATTTTCCTTCAATCACAACAAAATGGCACTTTTTAGGGTTTAAGGAAATGCCATACTCTAGAGCTTTGAGGAAGATCCTTTCTAAATGTTCAATATGGTCTTCTACTTTCTTAGAATATGTTGTGAGGTCATCTTGATATACCACCATTATTACGTTAATCAGGTCAACAAAGGCAACATCCATAGCTCTCTAAAAGGTGGCACCAACTTTTGTGAGGCCAAATGGAATCCTTCCATATACATGCATGCCCCAAGGTGTAGTAAATGTAGTCTTATACTGTTCTAATTATTTTACTTTCACCTAGTTATACCCCTAAAAACCATCCATCATAGACAATAAATCACATCTTGTTACCCTTTGTAGAATAGCTTCCATGTTTGGGAGGGAATAATTGTCTTTAAGGGAGAAGACATTCAATTTTCAAAAATCTACACACAACCTTATGTATCCATTCTTCTTTCTGATAGGCACCAAGTTGGAAACCCAAGTAGGATGTCTGATGGGTTTAATGATACCTCCTTCTCTAAGCTTCATGAGCTCTTCATGCATCTTGGGTTCTATGGTATGATTTATTGGTATTTTATTTTTTATAAAGGGTTTTGCATAAGGATTTAGTGGAATTTCATGCTGAAATAGATATTATCTATATGCTTTAAGGTCATCATATGACCATGCAAAAACATGCTTATATTTTCTCAACAATGTGATCAACATCTTTGTAATTGTAGGGCTTATCTTCTTCCCAATGTACACCTTTTTTGGAGTCAATTCAGTCCCAAGATTAATTTCTTCAATATCTTCCTTTCTTACTAGCGTTTGCTTCATAATTTCTTAGTCACTCCCATCAAACACCCTTTCTAATGCTACTAATCCTTTAGTAATCTTTTTTTTTTGGAGCTGCACTATTTCTTGGCCAAACACAGTTTGTTTACCTTCCAATTCTTCAAAAAACACATTGAAATCAATTTCTTGAGCCTCATACTAATCAATGCAATTTAAGAACTTGATTAGATGTATGTCATCATTGATATTTTCAAGAATCATAGGTCTGGTCTTGAGTTCCACTAGTGAGATACCTGCTAGGGTAATTTCATCCCTTTTCAAGGCTACATTTTCCAAGAAGTTAGCCATTAAATTTTTTGATCTATCCATTTGGTCAATGGAGAAGGTATCAAAGAGTTCTATAGTATCCCACACAACATGCTTGTATTGCTTCAATCTCTTGTTTTTTGTAGAATACTTTTCCCTCACTTGTGAAGCAACCAATTTCAATTCCCCAAAAATAGTTAACACTTTGATCTCATGCTTTGTGGCAATGTTTAAACCTAGTAGTAATGCCTCATACTCTGCTATGTTATTTGTTCATTTTAATGTCAACAAAAATGAGTACTTAAATTTTTTTCCATTGGGTGAAATGAAAATAATTCTAGCTCCATTCCCCTCTCTACTGAAAGCTCCATCAAAATACATCTACCATATGCCTTGTTCATTTTGAGAAACATCTCTAGCAATTGGATCTGTGTTTAGAAATTCAAGGTTTGAATGCTAAATTCTAAAATTCCCAAGGCCCACATCATAAAATAAATTCATTTGGTTAGGGCCAAAGAGCTCAATTACATGTTCTAATCTAGGTTCTTTGTACAACTTGACTTCCCTTCAATTCATAGGTATTTGTGGCATAAGATAAATCTAGCTAGACATTTCCACCTACTGATGTAGTCCATTGCCTAGATAATAACATTCCATAGTAAGGGGAATGTCCACCATAGTAATTTTTGTTCTATAAGTTTCCTTAGGGTATGATGCTAATTTAAATTTTATGTCCCATTTCACTCCAACTACTGGGACCGATCTGTTATCCATAGCGTAGCACTTTCCTTAGGTAGTGTTTAGCCACAAACCTAATTCCTTCATGATAACCAAAGGCATGATATTGATTGTTGCCCCTGATTCAATCATGCAAATTTTCACTAGTTCATTATTGATTACCAATGTGGTTTAGAATGGATCCACCTAGGAGGGATTTTTTGTAAGGGTATCACCCAAATAGATTTCTGGTGCTTTTGTAGTTTCCTGCTCAATGAAATTAACCTCTTTGTTTTGATTATGTTGTTTATGAGATGTGTTGGTAATCAATTTGAGGTTTGTGTCTTTGTACTCATAAATTTTCATCGTTTCCATCAAAGAAACTATCATCTTTATCTGAGTTAGTGCTTGAGCAATATCAAATAAAGGGGAATTCATCCCTTGTTTTGTTTTCTCTGTTTTAGCAACCTTTTTTCCTTCAATTTGAACTTTGTTATTATTTGGTGTTTTCTCAGATTCAACATTTGTAGCCTCCTTTTGAGAAATCTTTTGAGGCTTATTTGTTTCACCCTTCTTTTGGTCAGATGAGACATTCTTTTTGTTCTTCTATTCTTTTATAAAAAGGCCTCTAGGTGTTCCCTGGTCTACATCTACGGGTCTACTTCTTAGGTTGTATCTATTTCCTTTTGCTTCAACCACAAATTTTGTTGTGATGAACCTCTTCTCTTCTTTTGTTGGTGTTCTCAATTAAGATTGTGGTGTTGTATTGTACATGCATAGGCCATTTCTTCTATATTTTCTTCCATGTTAGAGAACACTTCTTGCTCCATATTAACATTTTTTTTCTGATTGTTGACATCATATTCACACCCATCTCATAGGATGAGTATCCATCATTGTTTGAATGGGACCCCCATCTTAACATATTCACAGTGTGGCCATATTCATCCCATTCTTGTGACCATTCATCTTCCTGGAAATTTTGAGCCAGTACATAGTGTTCTGGGGCATGGGGTCTATACATGGTGGACACCATGGTGTAGTGTCTATTACGTGTGTTCCATGTTTTTTCAAAGGATTTGGAGTATATTTCCAATTTGTCTTTCCCACTGGTCGTCCATCATTCCAAGTGGTGTTATAGGGAATATCATGTAATCTTGGAAAGTCATTCCTATAGTGGTTTTCTTTTCTACTTTGGTGATTGTTAGGATTTTGTGGGATCCCAAGGTTATCTCTTTTTCCAATCATGTAGTAGCTTTCCTATTGTTTTTGATGGTTATAGCAGCCCTTTGTGCTTTGTACAAGTTGTTGGGACATTTGTTTATGAGTTCATACCCTATTTTACGATCAAAGGCTTTCAAATAGATTCTTAAAGTTGTCTAGTCAGCTAGCGTAGATCCATGTGGTATCTTGTTGTTAATCTTGGAGAACCTCTTATTGAAGTCAAAAAAAGATTCATTCTGATGTTTCTAAATGCCTAGTAACTCATGTAAGGAAAATTTATGAGCACATTGGTTCCCATATTACTCTAAGAATTGATTTTTGAAGTCTGTTACAGAGGTAATTGAGGCATTTGGTAGGTTGTTGAACTAGTCTCTTACTTCTTCAATCAAGGACATCATGAATAGCCTCATAAGGACATCTTCTTGTTCCATGCCTAAGTATTGAATGAAATAATTAAAGTTTCTTACATGTTCCTTTGTTGTAGTTTCATTGTTCCCTATGAATTTAGGGATGGTATTTCTCAAGTTGTTGTTAATGGGGTATGGGCATGCAAGATATCTGGTCAAGTCAAAATATCTACTTACGCTCACAAGATTCTGTGGATAAGGATTCTAATGTGGCGAATTGGGGTAATATTGGAATCCATGTTGAGGTTGGTATACATGTTTTTGGATGTTCTAGTGAGAGTATACATTTCTATAAGAATTCGGTTGTGGCACATGGTGATGATAGTGTGGAACATATCGTTGTTCTAGCAATGGGTAAGATTTTGGAATGTTGTTGGTTTTTGTGATTGTGAATTTTTTGGTGGCACATTATGTTGCACTTGTTGATTTAGTTTTCCAGCTATGTTGTGAGGTGCTTTTGAAGTTCTTGGATTTCCTATATTATGAGATGACTCATGTGGATTGATGTTTCCCCCTTGCTTATGGGGAGGTACATATCTTGGTGGTTTTAATGAATGGACATTCATTTGGGACAACTGTTGCTCCAGTTATTTAATTTTTTTTATCAACTACTATCGCCTCGTAAGTTCCTCTCTTTTCCTTTCCACATGTTGTTCCAATTCTTGAGTGGTCATTTTGGTACCATTCTTATTAGGGTTAGAGTGATCCATGAATCCATATTGGGTCTCTTCTCCTTTTTGTGATGAAATCCTCTAGTCATACTCATTTTTTCTTTGAATTCTTGTTTCCTCTATACATGCGTAGAATTCACTTTCTGTTTGAGGATCCAGTTTGAAGTTGAGAATGTTGTTAGTTGGAATTTTTCATTCAAGTGGCATTGAATGGTGTCCTTCATCACTGTGAAAAGGGCTATTATGTACTGTAAAATATTTTTGTTATGTGTTACCCTTATCACTGCACATGACATCTGATTGATTAGATACTACTACATTTTTATTCATGTCCACCTTTGAAGGAGGAGATCCATGCTTGTCTATCCACCTACCATTTTTTTTCTTTGGACTCCGTTTGTGTAATGACCTCCTACCATCCATTTTAGGTGATATGGTACATCTCTGATATCTATAATCTAATCTTTTTGATCTAATGTTTAACTTATCAGTCATAAAATTTTGACAGAATTACCACCTACTTCTTCATAAGTAGGGAAGTTAAGATCTGGATGAGCTTTGTTTTTATTCCAGCGGAGTCTCTTATTCAATCAAATGATTGAGTGTTTGCAAAAATTGTGGATGTTTATGACTTTATGATGAGAGGCCCAGATTGATTGCCCTAGACTTTGGGTAGGATAAAAAACTTTCCTTGAGTGTTTCCCTAGCAGAGTCACCAATCTGTTAGGTCTCAAAAATGTAGGTTTTAAACCTTAAGAGGGTACCAATCTCTTAGTACATTTCTGGCTAATGAATGGGGTGAATATGATTGATAACCCCCTGCTCTTTATGCTCTGTTAAACCTAGGCAGGTGTATCTAAGTGATAAGGTATATTTAAAGGTTTAAATACAGTCTCTGACTTGGGAAATCTATTAAAAATGGCACATGGATGTGAAATAGATGCTAGGATAATAACTAATTCCTACTAGCGATGTTTTGAGAATCAAGTTTATGCATAGAGTTTGTATAAAATGTTCTAAGTAAGACTAGTGCCTAATCCTATTGGGTGAATGGAGTAAAATTTGTGTGATGATGATGGAGATAGATATGTAAGGTAGGTGGATCTACTTCTTAGCTTAACTCTAACTTGGTGGGCACTTTGGATGTTTGCAACTTGTAAAAACGTACATGTTTGTCAGTTATTGTACTCTTCTTTATGAATCCCATTGTTATTCTCCCAAATTACTATGATATCATGAAAGGATTTTTAATTCTTAACTTGAGGGAAACCAATCAAAATAATCAATTTAAAATTATTTTAATCCCTGGTAGGAACCAATTAAAATGAGTTACTTGAAAGGAATTTAATTCACTCTAGCCAAAACCCAATCAAAAAAATCACATAGCAACAACAAATGTGTCTTGATAAATTGTATAAATTTGAATAATTAAGGAAAACCACTTTGGAGACAACACAACATATAGGAAGGAAGATTAACACAACAATTGAACAATAGAAGTAAATCATCGATTATGAACAGTCTTCTCCATTATGGGTATGTGCAGGATCATCATGGAAAAAACAAGCCCTTAAGTGGCAAAACATTCAGAAAAATCAGAGTTAGGAAACTTGACATAAAAATTTGAATAAGTTATCTATATTATTTCAAAAATATGTAAGAATAGAATCTGTAGCAAATTGAATGTAGTTTCTAAGCTACTAGGTTTATTTAAAAAAAAAAATCTATTTGGTGAAAATTTGAAATTTCAATGCATAGTACTTAAATTTCAAGGAAAAAATAAGTAGGTGTCTATTTGACCACCCTAACCACAATAAAATGATAATATTTTTTATAAAATTTTAGATATAAGTAGAGGACTCATTTCTTGATGTGATGCATATTTTTTTGTAATTTTTTCCAAGTAAATAATTAATTATGAATTTTTATTACAAATTTTAAAAAATATAAAACTCGTGTGTCGACCACCTTAACTTGGTCAAAACTTCATGAAATTCAATTTTATTTTTTAAATCTTATAGTATGTGAAGCATAAAATGTGATGCATGTTTCGGATTCAAAAAATCTGATATCATTTGAAAGCTATAGATGTTTTTCAATCAGCCTATCAATCCGGACTTTAGTTGTAATTCAAATAGAAAATAAATAATAATTATTTATTAAATTCAAATTAAAGCATAATTTATATTGGTCGAAAGATGAGAATCTCCTTTAAAAACCCTTTTCGTTTCATCAATTTTGGGTTAAAAAAAAGTTGTCAGCCACATACCCTACACATACCCATCTTATCGCCACTTTTTGGCCCATCATGATCCTGCACATACCCTTATATTGCTTCAAAAGATATACATTAATAGCAGAAGTTTTTGAGATGTGAAAATGAATGAGTGGAATATGATATACTAATGGATGAACCTATCTACTACTACTGATGATAATGATGATGATGATTCAAAGCTAGGCCTTGGTTTTCCCTTTTTATATGGGAAGCAACAAGCTATAGGCCCGTTCACAAAAAATTACATTGTTTGATAACTAAAGGATTAAACTTTATTAAAATAAACATAGAAACTTAGTAATTCATAGGTAGATGCACCAGGATTTGTTAGTCTCTAGGAAGTTCCCATGATCATTTAAGACCTGTTCAAGGCTCATGCTCCTTAATAATGCACCCACAACTGCAAAACATTGATATCTTGTCACTCCTTACTTGACTCGTGTGATGAATAAATTAATTTTCTACACATGTTTGATATATCCTATGTTTGCATAAGTTTCTACATTCCTTATGATGTCTCTCATTGCATATTCAAGTTCAAATATTTGTTCTAGTTGCACATGTGTTTTTTGGAGCACCTCATCTTCATCGTTTATCTCATCAAGAACCATCAGTAGATATTGAGCCATCTCATCCTTCCATACATCTTGGTCTTTTAATTCTATTTTCTCAAAGAAATTTGGTAGAGCCATTCTTAGTTACTGATTGAAGTCACTCAATTCTTGTGTTATTATTTTATGGATGTTGGACATCATGTGCGTTCATAAGCTCTTGATATTCTTGAAGCATACTTTTGTTGTCACCTTCCTTCACCCTTATCTGTATTTCTACCTCCATTCTATCACATATCCTATTGTGTTATTGTAAAGCCAAAAATGTCTTATCATGGATAACCCAAACTTTGTCAGCAAGTTTAATCATACTATAAAACCTCTTACACACTAGTTCTGATGCTATTTCAAATATAGTAGTTTTTAGTTTTCTCTTTAGTTCCTCTTGCCCTTTCTGGATCATTTCATATTTGTGCTTCCAATAGGTAATCTCAAATATTGCTTCAAGCACTTTCCTTTCACATTTAATTGATAGCGAGTAAGTTCTTGAGGAGGAAGGAAATATATCTCTGTAATTGATCACATCTTGCTTCAATCTCTCATTTTCATCAAGCAACCCCTTATTATCTCTAACTAATTTCTAAATCTAACCCTTGGTAAACTTGCCCACATTTACATTTAGATCAGTAGTATCAATAGGGTTTGTATCCCCTACTCTCTGCAATGGAAGGTGACCAAAGATCTAATCATGATCATTGATAAGGGATGACCTCTTTCCTGGTGGGTAAAGGTCCCAAATCTACAAAGTAGTGTTGTCAGGATTATACCCTAATCCACTGTATATCTTATCACTAACTTCATCTATCAATTGCAATGCTTTATTTTCTCTTTTTAGAAAACTATCAAACACTATCACTGAGCTGATGTACGATCTTGGAAGAAGCATGACTCTAGCTTCTTGTAGAAATGCTCTTCCTCTTTCAGGAACGATGTTGTCCATATCCTTATGAAACCCGTACTATAGTTCTTTTAAGGCGTTTGCCTCTTTTGATTTGTTTTAGCTTTTCTCTTATTATCCTTCCTTTGTACTCATAAATGAAAGCCATAAACTCAGTAGTTCGAACAAATGTATTATCTACAATGAATTCCTAGCTAGCATGATGTCTCACATCATCAAATAATTCATTAGAAGCTTCAAAGGTGATCACATTTCTCTCTAGTGGTACTTCATACTTGGGGATAGTGTGAATGGTGATTTGTGTAACCTCATTTTCTTCCTCAAAGTCATCCTCGACAATGATAGGAGTATCAACTGAGAAGATGAACTTTGGAGTAGGATGTGGTGATAAATGATGACAAGAAAGGTGGTGATGACTCAAACCAACTCAAAATGATCAAGTTTAAACAAGAAACCAACCCCTTCAACCCTATTCACACAGCTTGTCTCAAACACACACCTAATGGCTTGTACCCCTCGAAATCTGCCCTTTTTGGAGATATATTTTAGAGAAGGCCATACAAAGCCTAACCAAACACCAATTGAGACTCACTTCAAGGCCTAACACAACATCCCAAAAGATTCTATGAATTTTTTTTGGAACAATATGGAGAAACAATAAATTATCTCTGGTTTTAGGCCACCAAATAGGCCACTTTAACAAAGGAAGTACCCTCAAAACACCAAGTTAACCCCTAAACTCAATAAATAGTCCTTAATTGTGTTACAAAACATCAAATTCCACCAACATCCATTTAAGCCATGACCTCTAAGACATTGAACCTTGAAACCCTCAATTTGGATATAATCAACAAGGGTTTATTGAAAGTATTATGTCCTAGGAATGTATAACTCAAACAATGCCTCCAGAACTTCACAAATACCCTACACAAACTAAAAAAACCATCACATAGACAATTCCTTCAACATTTTGACAAAAACCAACTTCAATACTCCATTTTCAAATGAAAAACACACTGTTCTGCCCTTGGGCATCACCCAAAACCCAACAACTCTCTTCCTCTACCCTCTAGACCATGGGAAAATATAACCTATAACATAAGAAGTCATTCCACTAATTTATAGGCCATGATAGTGGGTGGCATGACTTAGGGCCTCATTTAAACTCCAATTAAACCCTTAAAGTGCTTTTCAACAGGCTATTTCAGAAAATGGAAGAAATCTCCCACAAGTCTTAATGAGAAATTCTCAGACTTACTTCAAATGAAAGCTAATCCATGCCCCTAAAGAAATTAATGAAGTAAAGAGAAATTACATACTGTACGGGTCTGTACAGATCCATGAAAGAATAGAAAAACAGTGAAAAATGCAGAAATAAACGTTGTATTTGATAAGGAACCTTCAATACATCATTCAACCACCCCTACTCGAGCCTTTTAGGGGATTTATATACTAATTACATTCAAATTATAACCACCCAATGAATATAACTACTTTTCAAATTCCTATGACCCTTCAACTACCTAAAAGTTGCACCTTTTGCAATTTCTTGTCTAATAACTTTACATAATTTTGCAACTTTTACATTTTGACTCAAATGACTCAAAATTGATCCCAATTACATGGAAATGGTCTCAATAGACCTTATTGAATATAAAAGGACCCTAAACACCAATTCCTAGCATATTGAACCCTAATCAAAAATTCATTTTCTTCGTGCTTCTGCACCATATGACCCCCCTGAAAAATAACTCATGTCACATGAGTTGTACCTTGTACCATGCTCCATCTCAGTTCCTCCTTGTTTTCCACATGCTCTCTAGTCTAAAAATCTCCTCCGTTGATTCAGATACTAAGGTCTTATACCATTCCCTACATCCTTGACCTTGTTTTCACATGGATATGTATCCATCTTTGCAACCAGACCTAATGATGGTATTCTACTAGTCCCTTGATCAAAACCTAGCATTGTTCCTTCCTTCATGCCTACAAACAAACACTTGTTAGATGATTCTTGAACTGACTTCCCCTTTATCTCAGTGTCATGCTCAAATCTTCCCTTAGTTCCTTATCCACTCACCTTCATTTCATACTTAAGGTCTTCAACCTTTGGAACCCCTATTCCACCCTACTTACCAGGCTCATGTTTCTCTATTATGGTAGAATGTGTCTTCCTTTATATTCCTTTTGTAATTATAGGACATAGCACTTCCACAATCAAGATTGCATCATCCTTCATTGTCTACACATTCTCTTTATCCCTTCTATCAACTATCCTCTCATCTCCAACTATTTCCTTAACTGGAAACCCTATGTTTTTGTTTTCCTCAAGCCCTATAGGATCTTTTTTTCCAAACAAAATTACCCTTGCTATCTTGGACTGAATCTCCACATCTCCTTGCAATGGAGTGATTGTAAACCTCTTCCCATTATTCTTAATCAGGTACCTATTACTTCTACAATCATGTATAGCATGCTTGTCATATTTCCATGGTCTTCCAAGCAAGACATGACAACAATCCATTGGCACAAAATCACAAACAAAACTATCTTTATACCCTCCACTACTAAACTCAATCATTGCTTTCTCACAAACCAAGATAGATTGACTATCATTCAACCATGAAACTTGATATGGAATCTCATGAGGAAACTTTTGCAAATTTAACTTCTCTATCATTTCATTTGAGACAATATTTTCAAAGAAAATTGACTCTATAAATACATTGCATACCTTAGCCTTGGATTTACATGAGGTCTTGAATAATGCTCTTCTTTGCAATGGTTCCTCTACTTTGGATGTCTTCAACAATTTTCTTCTCAGCATCAAGGATTCTCCTACCTCTGGAGCAAAAATTAGGCTAGGAGAGTTTTCACCTTCAATTTCTTCTTGGACAAATTGCGCCCTCTTATCACCTCTTATTTCACTCCCACTTGAAGTGGAACCAAAATTTTCAGGGCACTTGTATGATGGATGCCCAAATTCATTGCAATTATAGCATCTTCCTGAAAATATATTTGAACTTCTACCACCACTAAATCTGCCTCTAGAGCCCCTAAAACCTCCTCTTGCATCAACACCTTGCTCTTTACCCTTTCCTCTTCTTATTCCCCATGTGGCTGCTTTAATGTAGGGACTGATCCTCTCCCTCTTGTATTATTTCCTCTTCCTCTAATAGACTTATCTCGCCTCCTTTTTATCTTTTCTTCCACCCTGATAGCCAATTGGAAACACTCTTCAATAGTCTTTGGGTTAGCAACAACCAATTCATCTTGTATGTTGAATCTAAGGCCACCTAGATACCTAGCCACTTTTTCAACTTCATCTTCAATTCTTCCTGACCTTATACTTAGTTTATAGAATTCATCAATATAGGTCTTAACATCTAAATCCTTTTGCTTCAAACCTTGTAATATATTATACAATTGAACTTCATAGTCTTTAGGAAGAAATTTACCTTTAAGTCTTGCTACCATATTTTCCCAAGAAACTATCCTTGACTTACCTTTATTTCTTCTTTAATCTTGCCTGTAGTCCCACCATAGAAATGCATGACCTTTGAGTTTTATCTTTGCTACCTTCACCTTCTGCTCATTAGAAATATCTTCACTTTCAAAGTGGTTGTCCATGGCTGCAATCCAATCAAGTAACTCTTCCTCATTCAAATTTCCACCATACATGGGCAAATCAACCTTTACCTTATGTGAATCACCTTTGACTACCTTAAGTAACTTTTCCATCCTCTGATCTTCAGGGTCTAATTCTTCATCCACATCTTCATACTCTTCATCTTCTTCTTCATTGATTCACTCTCAACTTCATATATTCTCTTCCTTGTTTCCAAGGAAGCAAAACTTGCCAATAGAACATTATGAGACTCCAAAAGTTTGGCATGTTTCTCTTTTAACTCCTAAAACTCTCTAGCATCACCAAAATTCTTAGGAGGCATCTTTACAAGTTTTATCTCTTCAACTTCTAATTACTTTTCTTCAAATCGGAAACTCTTCAATCAAGAATATCTAATCCATGTTGCTTTGATACCCCCTGATGACAAGCAAGGTGGTGATGAATCAAACAAACTAAAAATTATCAAGTTTAAACAAGAAACTATCCCCTTCAACCCTATCCACCCACTTGTCTCAAACACACACCTAGTGGCTTGTAGCCCTCAAAATCTTCCCTTTTTGGAGATATCTTTTAGAGAAGGTTGTACTAGTGTAGGGGCACCTTGGTGCTCAATTTGTTGAAAAGAGTCTAGTTAGGTTTATAGAGTCATAATAATTTTGAATAAGGCCATAATAGGCCATTTGGTAATGTTTTATGGTCTTAGGAGTCTTGGTAGGGTCATTGTTTAAAAGTTGCTAAGTTTGCTAAAAGTTGTCAATTTGAAAATAATGTAAAAGTGTAATTTGAGAAGACCAAAGGTCATATTATATGAAAGGTTGTTATAGGAAGTTGAAATAGTTAGTTAGTTGTGGAAAGTGTTTAAAAATATGAAGTTCATTGATGCAAGTTGTTGTTGAAGAGTTTGAAGTATCCTAATAAAATATCTCAATTTCATTGTTATTTTCTGTGTATTTCTCCATTACCAGCCTGTGTACGGGTTCGTACAGCAGTGGTTTGATTTGAAATGAATTGAATTTATTAAAGGGATGTATTGTCTTGGATTTGAATTGATTCTTGAGATATTTCATTGTGTCATAAACAATTTTGAGGCTGATTCCTTAAGATTGGTCTGAAATAGAGGTGCAAGGGTTTGAAGGCCAAAATGACCTAAAAAGGCCATTCCTCCTTCTGTATTTTCTATAACTCAGAGGAATGTGCCTGTGTAGATTATTTTTAGGTGTAGTAATAGAGATTTAAGTCAGAGAAAATATATTTTGTTGAGAACTCCATGCTGCCCTGGTGAAAACTCATATTTTAAGCCTCTAGAACAAGGCTAGAGAAGGTAAATTGAAGAATTTGATTGAGAAATTGTTAGACCCTATTGAAATATGTGATAATAGATGTATTTTGATATGTCTTGAAGGAATGAGAGGTAAGAGGAGATAAAATGTGTGAAAGGGCATGAAAACCTAGTGGAACCAAGTGGGTAAAAGGGTGAAATTGGTAGGTTTGTTAAGGAAGTGTCATAAAATATTGAGGGAAACATATTTGGAGGATGAAATGAGTTTTTTAGGTATAATAAGGCCTGTTGGAAGTGGTTTTAAGTTTGTGAGAGGTTTGGGCATGTGAGTTTCAATAAGTCCTAGCCAATTGTGAAGAAATTAAGGGTTTTGTGAAAATAGGTCTTGGTGAGTGAGTTGGGACCTAAAAGTTGGATATTTTGATGTTTTGAAGGCTGTTATGTGACTTTATAGTGGTTTCAAGAGTTGGTTGTAAGTTTAAAGGTGTGACTCCTTGGAAAAGAGGCCTAATTCAAGGCTAGTTCAACGTGTAGAGAAAGTTTTGAGATAGTTGTTCCAAAGGAGTCCTAAGAGGGATTGAGATATGTGAAAGTAGGCCTAAATGGGTGCTTAGATTGAGGATTTTTTTTAGAGTTTGTTTGGAAAATTTGGAAGTTGTGTCAAGAAAAGTAGGTTGGCTGACCTAGTAGGAAGACTAGGTAGAACATTGAAACAAGGCAAGAATTGAGTTCTTGAGTGGAGAGTGGGTTGGAATCCCTTTGAATGGTGATTGTGAGTGATTTTCCACCCTTTCATTGCATCATGTATAGAGCCTAACCAAACACCAATTGAGACTCACTTCAAGGCCTAACACAACATCCCAAAAGATTCTATGAAGTTGTTTTGGAGCAATATGGAAAAACAATAAACTGTCCTTGGTTTTAGGCCACCAAATAGACCACTTTAACAAAGGAAGTAACCTCATAACACCAATTTAACCCCTAAAATCAATAAACATTCTTTAACTGTGTTACAAAACATCAAATTCCACCAACATTCATTTAAGCCATGACCTCTAAGACACTAAACCTTGAAACCCTCAACTTGCATACAATCAACAAGGGTTTATTGAAAGTCTTATGTCCTAGGATTTTCTAACTCAACCAATTCCTCCAGAACTTCAAAAATACCCTGTAAAAATACAAAAAACCATCACATAGATAATTCCTTCAACATTTTGACAAAAACCAACTTTAATACTCCATTTTCACATGAAAAACACACTATTTTACCCCAGGGCATCACCCAAAACCAAAAAATCTCTTCCTCTACCCTCTAGACCATTATAAAATCTAACCTATCATGTAAGAAGTCATTCCACCAAGTTACAGGCCATGAAAGTGGGTGGAATGACTTAGGGCCTCATTTAAACTCCAATCAAACCCTTGACTAGTTTTCAACAAGCTGTTTCAGAAAATGGAAGAAATCTCCCACAAATTGTCTCAATGAGAAACTCTCAAATTTGCTTCAAATGAAATATAATCCATGCCCCTGTAGAAATTAATAAATTACAATGAAATTACATACTGTACGGGTCCGTACAGATCCAGGAAAGAAAAAAAATAGTGAAAAATGCAAAAATAACATTGTATTTGATAAGGAATCTTCAATACATCATTCAAACACACCTACTCAATCCTTTTAGGGCATTTATATACTAATTACATTAAAATTATAACCACCCAATGACTATAACTACTTTTCAAAATCCTATGACCCTTCAGCTACCTAAAAGTTGCACTTTTTGCAATTTCTTGTCTTGACAACTTTACATATTTTTGCAACTTTTACATTTTGACTCAAATGACTCAAAATTGATCCCAATTACATGGAAATGGTCTCAATAGACCTTATTGAATATAAAATGACCCTAAACACCTATTCCTAACATACTGACCCCTAATGAAAAATTCATTTGCTTGGTGCTTATGCACCAAATATATGACTTAAAGGTCTTATGCTCTTTGCCTGCCTTTTTGAGCAAGCAAATTTCCCTTTCTCAAAGGCTACAAGTGGTACATCATTGGTTAACTCCTCCTCATGCAAAAATAATTGCTCAATTCTATCTAGGGGATCTAATATCTCATGAAAGGCTTCTACATATCATGGGTTATGGTCCCTCTTCCATGCTTCTTCCATAACTATTCTATTGTATGCATCCTTACTCATCATTACTTGAGTTTCATCACAATTTCTAATGAAATCATCCAAAAATAATTCATTTTCATGTATTTTTAGTTTCGGTGTCATCTTGGCATCATGAATAAAGTTCTTAGGGTCAAATTTCTCCCTCTTATTTCCCAATGGCATGCCATAATAATCTATTTTTCTGCCAATTGATTCATACCCATTATTAGCAATGATGGTAAAGTCACCAAAATATAAAGTACAAGGAATGAGATATTTCCTTTCATAGCTTTTGAGGTGCATGAAGTCTGAAAAAGGCTAATTTCCTCACAATATCTAGGTATGCAACCCTGTTAGGTATAGTCTTAGTGTTGGAAATTTGCGTCCATCCAATGAAAATTTCCACATAACCCAAAAGATAAAACTATGCAACTAAGTATTCATAATCCACATACAAGAGAATAGACAACATACCGATGAAAATATGGCACAAGATATACCCTGGGAAAACCCTCAAGAGGGAAAAAACCTAGCCTCGAAAAGCATCCATCTCTCATGTATTATTCAACAATAAAGATTACAATACACCTTTAGAGTCTCAATGAACACCATTGAAGTATCAAGTCCTTTCCAAGCAATCCATGTGAACAAGCATGTAACCACACATCCCATGGCATGCTTCAAACCCTCACAAAAGCTAACAAGAGCTAACATGCAAACTTCCATACCTAAACAACTACCCATGTGGTTGCTTTTATAGAAACAAGCTCCCACAAAACCACCAAGTGGTATTACACAAAACCATGTGAATAAAACCATGAGATTACAAAACCATGTCCCCATATTTAATATTGGGTACTTTATTTATTTATTTTCCCCACTATTAAATAATTACATTTTTAGCAACTTAACTTATGTCCCAATGTTACATGCAACATAAAGTGGCCCCAATAATAATTACATTAAATACATCATGCAAGGTGTGCGACACACCTTTTCCTAACATTCTCCCACTTGTTGTATACAATGCATAAGGGGAAAAAGTAACCTCAATACATGAATCAAATGAACAATCCATATAGCCACATATACCATCATGGAATCAAAGTGCTCCATGTGCTCCATCAAGATACTTGCAACAAGAATTAAAGTTACCACCATCCCAAGCATGAATGATCTCATCCTCCATTACACCAATGCACAAATATAAGAAGCCATCCAAAGAGAAGCCACACAATGTGTCACAGCGAAGCATAAGTCCTGCCTCAACCAATATCCCAAACACATACACTCAATCCAAAGATAACAATATGCACCAGTAGCTGTCAAGATGCACAAAACCATAGTTGAAATAACACCTACAACAAGTTCCAATACATCCAACTATTCATACCTCCAAGGTATACAAAACATAGTAAACTCATTTCATAAACAATATATACACCCATAAACTACAATCATAAACTCCATGTACAAAACCTGTCAAAGAATGACATACACATCCAAGAGCTCCCACTACATGGGTAATGAAAATATAAAAAAGATCAAGGCATACCAATTATACCAATAGAATCATATAGAAAGTGTAAACAACATCATGTAGAACCAAGGAATCATCCACAATGATATGAAAACTTGTAAATCAATAATCTGTAAGAACAAATCTCACCACAAGTCTCCATAGCTCTCTCAAGTTCTCCACACCCAACAAAGGAAAAAGATAAAGGAACCTCCATGTCATCACCGAAGAACATAAGTGAAAACACATGACCACAAGCTAGTGATCACAATAGCTCCAACCAAACCTCAAACCAATGTAATGTGAAACCAAAAATCTAGGAAGATAACCAAGACAAAAGAGAGAAACTTTGCACATCATATACCTATAGAAAAATCTCCTACATACACCTATAAATTACAACTATTTCAAGTATGATCTCCTCCACAACACCCCAAAAGAAAAGCCATGACAACACCCAACCGTTCAATCACCAAGATCAAACATGACATATGTATCATGTAATCAACATGGATGTAAGCCTCTCATAAACAAAGAAGATCAAACTAAATCCATTCCCATTGAAGGAAATAAGCCCAATACATCTCCTAAACTCAAAATAAATGAATTTAATCACAATGCATAAGGAGATAAACATGCCAACACTCTTCAAATGAACAATCCAAAACCATATATCCATAGCTCAAGATCCAAATGCATGAGAAGATAAAGCATAAAACATAAATCACCTAAAAGTAACAATGAGCAATAACTCTCAAGTGAAACCGCCAAGAAGACCAAGTGTGGGGAATGGGAATGCTTCTCCAATATATCCAAGTCATCATGACTCATCCAAGGAAAATCTCCTCATAGGTCCATGTTGAACTCACGTCCAACCAAGATGTATGCTCCTCGGACTTCCTACTGAAATATCATCAAGAGTAACCATCTCAACCCATGTCTCTAACCATAAGAGAACTCAAGCCTCACGTATGTCTCCAAGTATCCATGAGTACCTTTAACCAACCAATCCATACCAAAACTACATAATGCAACATAGAACCATCATGAAGTAATCAAGCAAATGATCAATGTACCCAATACAAAGAGAACCACACTCAATCAATGTCAAAGCTCCAATCAAGAACATAAACATGGAATTCATGATCTAACCATCTCCTCCTAGGAGATTACATGCACCATAACATACATATATACATCCTGGTCTCAAGAGAACATGTACCATGCCACAACGCTAAGCATGCATCAAGAGTAAACCATGACATAATAGCAACCACTCCAAAACAAGAAAACATATCCCCAATCACATGAAGATAACCATACCAATGATGCATCCACGTCACTACCAACAACTCTCACTGAATCGTGATACCAAGTCACAAATGGCATCATGAATACCATCCTATCCATGAAGATCATCCATGTCTACACACACAACTAAACTATTAGTAACATAACAAGTAAAGAAAAAATATCCAAGCCAAGAAGATACCTTCAACTGCCAAACCATCATAAACATATCCAACACTGCCAATCCATCACTGTCAAAACCTCCCACTAAAAAGTGTAATCAAGCTATCCATGACATCATGATAACAATCTCCTCATGAAGATCAACCAAAATTCCCTCACACAATCAAAGAACTCAAATGTAACAAGAGCTCCCAAAAGGAAAAGTAAAACCATGATCCTCATACCAAGAAGATACACCACCAATAATCCACATGCATAAACCATCATGACATGCCAAAGTATCTAAAGCACAAGAAACATCCATGAGACCATGATCACCACTAAATGTACCAACAACTCAACCCAATTGTGTCCCACATATCTGCATAATCATAGTCAACGACATAGATCTCATATCATGAATGTACCTGGTAATACCATCTCACCTCCTTAACATGACAAAAAAACTAGCAAGCCAAGTGACTAGATCAAGCCACCAAAATTGAACATCCATTGAGAATAAAATATCAATGGGAAAAGACAACCCATGTCCAAGTCATAAATGAAACATGTAAGTATAGACCACCTACAACATTGTACAACTTGTAGATACAACAATGCAACATACAAATCCAACCATATACTGATAACCATGTCAAATGAGAGAATAATATGAGATGTACAACTAAGCATACAATGAATCCAACATCAAATCTCCAAGATCTGATCATCCATAAACTGATAGTATCACCATAGTCAAAGTAACCCATAAACAACTCAGATAAAGAAAAAAAAAACCATGCCAAAATATATCCAAACCTGATCCACTATGTAGTGCTCTGAACAAGCTTTTTGTTGACTATTCAAAGTCTAAAATCTGACTCTGAATGCTCTAGATATACCCTCTTGAAGCTCAAAAAAAATATCTGACTTCCAGTATGTAAAACACTATCCAAATTGAAAAATATTAGAAAATAAATATTACCACAGTGTAGAGCACTGAGTTAGCTTTCCAACGAGTCCAAGAAGTTGAAAAACAAAGCACCTAGGAAAAAGTTATGCCCTTTGGAAAAAAGTTGCACAATTCTGGTATGTGAGGCAAAAATTCACCACCCCTACTGGTGGCTCTCCTGTGGTGGAATGGCGGCCCCACCCGGGCGGCGTTGCCCCTTTGTGACGGACCTGAAAATATTTCAAATTAATTTAGCATGCATTTGGCCTCATAAAATTCATGGGTGGAATTTTTAATGATAAATATTTTGTTTTTAAAAAAATCAAAAGCCTTTTAAAAAAAGAGGCATCGGTGGTTAAGGAAGTCGGGTCCCACAGTATCGGTGACCTCCATTGGACCTGGGATATACCCCTTCAGTGGTGGATATCAGCCACTATAGGGCGACAACCCTGTTGCAGCTATACAACCATTGTAGGTTGTTCGTTTGCAGAGTACGGGTTGGGACGATGGGGTACAAACCCCCCACAAGCAAATTTTTTTTTTTCAAAATTTTCAATGCAAACTTTTTCTATCACACCCAATGAAATTTGATTTTAATTTATTTTGCAGGGACAAAATTTTAATTCCGATGGGCGAATACTTTTAATCTTGTATTTTTTAATATTTTATTTTCTTAGAAGGTCGTACGATTGCAAAAATAGGGAATTTTACAAAAAAAAAAAACATTTATTTCCAGTAACCAAAATAAGGAAAATTATATATCAAAATTCATCTTGCGGCCAACCTGGATCCAATTATGAGGTCTATTTTGTTTTAGGATGTCTTCTATAAATTTTATCCCACAAAACCCCCATTTGAATACAAAACCATGAAACCCATTTTTCACCCAAATTTTTTCACCACAAATCTATGAACAGCCCATCAAAACAACAAACCCAAAACCCTTAGATCTACAATAAACAACTTGTAAAACTCTTATATCTTTCCATTCGTTTAATTCTCTCATGAAATGCATAGATTCAAACCCAAACAAGATTTTTCTCAACCAAGGGTTATACAACCACAACCATGGCTCTGATACCACTTGTTGGAAACTTGCAGCCATCTAATGAAAATTTCCACATAACCCAAAAGAGAAAACTATGCAACTAAGTATTCAAAATCCACATGCAAGAGAATAGACAACATGCCCATGAAAATATGACACAAGCTATATCGTGTGAAAACCATCAAGAGGGAAAAAATGAAGCCTCCAAAAAATCCATATCTCATGTATTATTCAACAATAAAGGTTGCAATACATCTTCAGAGTCTCCATGAACATCATTGAAGCATCAAGTCCTTTCCAAGCAATCCATGTGAACAAGCATGTAACCACACATCCCATACCATGCTTCAAACCCTCACAAATACTAACAAGAGCTAACATGCAAACTTTCGTACATAAACAACTACCCATGTGGTTGCTTTTATAGAAACAAGCTCCCACAAAACCACCAAGTGGTATTACACAAAACCATGTGACTAAAACCATGAGATTACAAAACCATGTCCCTATATTTAATATTGGGTACTTTATTTATTTATTTTCCCCAATATAAAATATTTACATTTTTAGCAACTTAACTTATGTCCCAATGTTACATGCAACATAAAGTGGCCCCAAGAATAATTACATTAAATACATTATGCAAGGTGTACAACACACCTTTTCCTAACACTTAGGTAGTAAAAATGGAGCTGCCTCGAATCCATATACTCATATCATAGTACAATCTTCAAATGCATACCAATCCCCCCAATTGTGGCTTATCTTTCCCTCAAGGATTTTCTCCTTTGTTATGAGGAATCTCTATATCTCTGGAGATAAATTGTAATCACATTTATGGCCAAGCATCTTATACAAGGGTTTCACAAAATATTCTTCAAAATATAAGTAGTGGGATCTCCCACATCTACTATCCCATATGGACGTCCACATCTAAATTGGTCTTATATTTTCATCACTACCCAAATATTTGATTCTTAACTCCTCTCCCCACATGCCCATTGCTTGTCCTTCATATAATATTATATGCATGAGTAGAGAGTATTGCTTGAAGTTGATGGCATTACTGTTATTCTTAATGGTAGTAAGCGAGGTATTCATGAACTCAAACAAGTATTCTACATAATCATAAGGCCTAGCATCTTGGCTTTGGATATCTCCTGCTAAAACCATGGGAGCTATGGCCATTGCAGTAGGAGCATGAATTCCTAGGACTTGGTTGTTTGAATAATAAGTATATTAATAGTATTCTTCAAAAAAATCCACAAGAAATGGGGATCTTACATCACTAGAGAATCTTCTAAGTTGGTTTCTTGGGCCCTTGGGTCTGTGCAAAGGTAATTTCCACCTATTATAGCTTCTATCCATGGTTTGATACTCTTCCAACATATCTCTTATCCTCAATTTTAAAACCATAGAGATATAATCTCGTGTTATGATGATACATTGTGAACCATCATGGGAATATATTACCCTCGTTTTAGGGTTGTATTTTTTAGTTGGTTCCTTAATTAGTTCCACATTAATAAACACATTAGGAAACACAATATTTTCCAAATTCATGTTCCATGGATTTGAGAAAGGTCTATGTTTGTACTTCTTTCTATAATGATATATGAACAGATCATAGCCTCTCTATGGAGTTCACACATCTCTAGGATTTTTATGTTTATCTTCCAATTTTTCACATGAAGGATTCAATTGAGTTTTTCTCCTAGACTTTGGTCCAGACCCGCGACATTGTTCTATTAGGTCTTGATTTAATGGCCTAGCCTCTATTTTCTACCTTTTTACTTTTGGTTTTTCTAGGGTTCTTTCCATCTCAAAACCCTATTTGCACAATACTTCAAGTACTTTTTTATAGAATATGTTCAACTGGGCCAAGATCACTTACTTGAACTAATGACACGGTCTCTGATCTGCTCACTATCATCCAAATCCACCTCCTCAAATTCCAACCATAATTCTCAATGATTTTGATTTCTTAAGAGTCAGATATATTGATATTTGGCTCACTTGAACCAGCTTTGGTTCATAAATGATGCTTTTGCCACCTTTCTAATAAATTGCAATATTAATGTTAGTTATCTATTTGATGAACTCATTAATCATATCAAACGGGTGAGAAATTATTTCATCATGTCGAAGAGACCTTGATTACATTGTCAAAGATGTCATTTTCTTTCTTCAATATGTCTTTGATCCTTTTTCAATATTTTGAAGAGACATTTGAGTTTTTCTTTTCGATCCCAAAATGTCTCTTTGATAGTTGTACTTCAGGTTTTTCCTTCTTTGTACCTTTGATATCAGAATGTTGATAATGTTGGTGATCATTTCCTTTTGATGAGCTTATGTCTCTTCGACATTCTTGTGTCCTTCCTTTTAATAGTGTTTTTTTAGATAAGCCCTTTTGTGTCTTTTTGATATGGATTTTTCTCTTCGATGCCATTTTTCTTTTGAAGTGTTGAAGAAACCTATGGTTTCCACTCTTTGATATCCCAGAGTCTCTTCGATAGTATATGCTTGCAGTTGTGTTTCTATTGTTAGAAAATCAAAGAATTTTATCAATTTCTGTTCAATGCTCTTTTGTCTCTTCGATATCTTGTTATCACTTGTTCTTGTAGTGTCAAAGAGACTTCTTCATTCCTTAGTCTGACACATTGATGTCTCTTTGATATTTCCGCTATACTCACCTAGCTATGATCTGCTAGTAATTTATCATTCATCTTATAATAATATCTTGATGTCCGAGAGATGTTTTTCTATTTCCTAAATGCAAAGTGATTATGTATCCTTAGAGTATTAACATTATTGTGTCTTGTCAGAGAGATAAGTTAACTTTTCACTCTGAAGTATCCAGGTATCTTCGATATATTGTTCTTTGGGTTGTCAGAGAGACATTCAAGTAAGTCACCTCAAAACATGAGGATATTATTGACATTTTCATCATCTTTTTATTGATTTTGTCGAGGAGACTATGGTGAAGCTTTCTTTGATATGGTATTGTCTTGGTGATATACCTTGTGTTTCCAAGGAAGTATAGGTTAAAAAGGGGAATTATCCCAAAGTTATAATTAGGGACATTATTTTATTTATTAGGGTAGGTTTAAGAGCTATATACATTAGGAAAATTTTATGTTTTATGTTAGATATAGTGAAAGATCAAGGGAAATGGGGCTTATGATGGAAATGAAATGAGAAATAAAAATGAAGGCATGTAAATGACAAGGTGGATTTTTTTTATCTCCAACAAGATCGACGAAGCAAGGGATGCTCTTCGGGAGGACCTAGTATGCATGGGGATCAATGATGTTGGCCTCTCTTTACCATGATATGCATGATTTCATTTATTGTGATGGGATAATGATCAGTACAGGGGTCACCCTTCTTCACATTTGGGTGTGGGAGCACATTTCCATGCTCTGACCTATTGTTCACATGCTAGATGTGCAACCAGATCATCCAGTTGTCTGGAGATACATGGGTACCATCACATTGCAGCACACATGGTAGCTCGACATTCCTTACTAGCATCAATTGAACGATGATATGACAATGTTTAGATGGTGACCATGGCTTCAAATGATAGCTTGGTATGATGATGTGCATCAACTTTTCTTTGCATGATAGACCTGATGTATGTAGGATCAAGAGTACATGATTATTGAGAGGTACTTGCTCTATATGGTTGCTAGATTTTTTGATGAGAGGTAGGACAAGTCTAATAATACATACACTATTGGCCCACAGTTGCTGTTGCACCAAAAGATTGACTTGTTAATGCCCGATACAACTACGAGAGTTAATGGATCCATGGGAGGCAGTTAGTCCATGTCACAAATCCTGATGGGAGTGTTGACCATCTACCAACAAATTTCCCCTCAACATTACCCTAGGAGATTCAAACCCGACACCTTTGTCTCTAATACCAATTGTTGTCCCACAGTTGTCGTTGCACCAAAAGATCGACCTATTAATGCCCAATACAATTGCCAGAGTTAATGGATCCACGGGAGGCGGTTAGTCCATGTCACAAATCCCGGGGGGAGTGTTGACCATCTACCAACATACACCACCTTTTCTTCTAGGTCAACTCAAGATAAGTTGCATGGGGACACATGATCCTAGCCCATGAGGTTGTAGAGGGATTCCGATAGTTGGTTTCTAGGCCATGGGCCTATGATTAGGGACAAGCGGATGTATAGATGATGCATGCTTATGATGCATGGTTCATACCCCCTCCTCAATTTATAGATCCAAAAGGTATACCTCCATGAGGTAAGCCGAGAGGGAGGGGTGCAGGAAGAGGTAGAGGTTGGCCAAATGATGGACATGGCAGAGGACATGGTAGAGGTCCAAATGGAAGGGGTTGAGTACTAGATGGCCAAGATTTCCAACATCATGATGGATAGGTCCCAGGTGCATCACCATTGCACTAGCAGCCTCTGATACAATAGTCACCGATACAGTAGTAGCCTCCATAGCAGCCATCACTGGGGCCAAATCCCCATGATGCACATATACAATAGTTGCGGGTGGTGACGGGTGAGAGAGATCAGGCTCATCAGTAGATATTGGCCATCACTTCTGAGAGAGACTAGACTAGGCAGTAGGTATAGGCATTGACAACTGAGAGGGACCAAAATTGTTAGCTCAAGTAGACCACCGATATGTAGTTGGAACAGGAGGTCGGGCAACGCCAGTAGTTAAAGGCCATGACAGTTGCAGCATAGGGATAGATAGTTTCTGCCTATTTGTATAGAGAGTTCATGATCGAGGAGCCTATTATTGCATGCACTACCATTGGGATGTCCTTGTGGTGATTAGGCAGCCAGATTACTCACAAAGGAGTGGGGCACATCCCTGAGCTGAGGATCAGCAAGAGAGATAGCCTGGTGGGGGGAGCAGCCATTAGGGCTAGCTTGCTTGTACAAACAATTTTTTATTATGGGATCCTTTTTGATAGCCTCATGAATATTGTACTTTTTATCGATATACATACACTCAGATATTGTATCATGAAATTTACCTTTTTTTGATATATATATATATGATACAAATTTGATATGTGATGTGTTCTTTTATTTCATGCTTTATGTATGTATGGATGCATTTGATGTTGATATGATGTGACATTCTTATATGTTATGATCATGTATAAATGCAACATAATGGATGGATGTTTTTCCTTTTATTCATGTTTATGTGATATGTTATATGCGATGATATATGAGTGGATGCAATGTTATATTCTTTTTCAGTATCATTTTTATGATATATTATGGGATGGATGACATGATATGCTCATGCGATGCACATGTAAATGATATGGATACATTTATTTTTGTGCATTTTTCTATGCAATTTATAATATGATGATGTATGTATATGGATTTATGGATAATGCAGATGTTTATGCTTATGATATGATATGCAAAATGATGAATGATAATGCAACAAATTAAGATGCTTAGAATAAAAAATCTATATTATTCAAAACAACTTAAATGATAATGATGGTGTAGTGGATTATGTTTTTGTTTATTATGATATGCCATGATAATGCAAGATGTATGCAATTTGATGGTTTTTGGATGGAGGATAGATGCATTGATGATGTTTTTGTTGAATGTCATGATACCAGGTTAGTGCAGAGAGAAGATAGAAGAAATAAGATGATTGACCATTGATTTTGAGATTGATCCAAAAAATTCCAACAAGTCTATGATCCATCGAGACTTTATTAGAGATGGTGATGCAAAATGCATGATGATGATGATGAATTTCTCATATCTTGGGATTGGTATTTTCTGTTATTCCTTATTGTTTGATATAACACATAGACATGATGCATCAATGTATTGAAAAATAGGATGGCATTGTATCTAGTGTAATGGACTTTGACTTTGAAAATAGATAGGATAACCCTTATTCACATCTTGACATACATAAACCTCATTGGAATGTAGTTTAGTAGTTCAAAATATATCATACCAAAGCATACACAATAGTCAACAATGTACTCCAAGAAACTTCCCTACACACAACTAAGTATGTGCCAAGATTATTTTACAAGAATACCCACAAGCACAAAAAATGAAAGATATTTATCAATGCCCCATTCATTTCTCTCTAAATTATTGAGATATCATTGAGAGGTCCTCATAATGGGTCAATAAGCTAAATCACAAGAAAAGATCAAAGAAAAATGATCGGTGTTACCTATATCTCTTTCCAATTTGATTTTAGCTAAGGTGATTTCTGATACTAATTCCCATCGCAGGAAGGATTCATCCTAGGACATGTTGATTAGATGGTTTGATTTATGATGAGGTTGCTTGATAAGCCATTGATATAAAATTCACAGACTTTTTTACTTATGATCTAGACTTTAGACTTTAACACTTAGGTTCCTACTTTATGACTTGCGATAATTGTTTTTTATTTGTTTTTCCAAAGGTTGAAGATGATGATTGATTTATTAAGGGTGAAGTTTATTACAGATGAAAGCGAGATGAGATGGACGGGTGTTGTATTTTTTGGAATTTTTTTTTTTTTTGATATTTTGAGAATGTTTTGAGGTTGTTTTTTGTCTTTTTGACAGTTTATGTGGATTGTTTGGTTCTTGATTATTTGAGGCTAGGATTTTCCAAGTTTTTCCAATGTTTTATGTCTTTCTAAGTTTTCCAATGTTTAAGGATTTATGAGATTTTACAAATGTTTAAGGTTTTTTTAATTTTGAATGTTTAAGAATTTTTTGATATTTGAATGTTTAGGAGTTTTATAAGTTTTGACCAAGAACCTAACCTAAAATACCTATCCTAGGGGCCTCAAGGGCTCATCAAAGATGAGCCTTTCCTACATTATGCACACAAATACCACGTAGTTTGATTGACTCGACTTATTAACAATTGATGGATTACTAGTTTATTATGACAGACTCCTAAAGGATTGACCTAGGGTGTCTCAGAGGCACATCAATGATGACCTTTCCTACGTTCAAGGTCAGAGACTCATAGTTCGACATAGTACTATTTTTGGATTTTTGATATTCAACCTTTTTAGGGATTTTGATGTCTTTTGGATGTTTTGGATTTTGAATTTACAATTTTATGAATGTTTTTGGATTTTAGTTGTACAAGATTTGATATTTTTGGATTTTGATGAGGTTTTATGAATGATGTTGGGATTTTGTGACTGTGATTTCCAATAACCTTAAGATATACAAGAACCTAATCTGATCCATAATGAATTGACCCCAGAATGACGTAATAGACTACCTCAATATAGGTAGGACAAAATGACCTTTGGAATATGCCAAGTAGTACTAAGGGGATACAATAATTCACAACATCAAGCTATAATATGGATGCAGATGAGTGATGGAATAAATAAGAATCATGATGTGATATGATGGATGCAATGCAAAGAATGATAGGATAAAGAGTCAAATAATAGATGGAGATGCTTTATTTATGCAAGGTTCCTGTTTTCCAGGTTTTCACCAAGGTACTTTCCTAAAGTGACACCGAAGTGGTTTTCACTAGAGGATGATTATTTTTCTTTACTTTTTTCAATCCTTTTTCTTTTTTTTTTTGGATTTTGATCATATTTTAATTTTTTGTGTTTTTAGATTTACACCCTTCAAGCCTAGGCATAAAGTTTTTTGAGATGCAAGATGTTGTTTGGTTCCTACAAGGATTCCCCTTTAGGTGTTGAAAATTGATATGCTCCTAATCCATAACTTGTTGTGATGAGAAAGGGACCTAACTAATTAGGCTCAAACTTTCCCTTATTTCCCTAATCTGGGAGATTCTTATGATTTTTCTTTAGGACAAGATCCCCTACTTAGAAAGACTACTATTTGATCTTCTTGTTATAGCTTCATTTTAGTCAATTTTGATATACTTGAAAATGGTTAAGGGCATCAAGATGATGGTCATCCAAGAATTCTAGCTCATTCAACTAAGATATTCTAAATTCTTCATCAGTGATTAGGTTCTATAGTGACACTCACAGTTATGGAAGCTCAACCTAAATAGGTAGGATGGATTCTAATCTGTAGACAAGGGAGAAAGGGGTTGCATTTGTAGGCATGTGGATACTGGTTTGATAGGCCCAAAGAGTGGGATTTAATTGCAAATGCTAGTCATGACCAACTTCATCGATCATTTTATTTAGGATCTTCAAAATGGTCTTGTTTAAAGCCTCAGCTTGACCATTTCCCCGGGGGTAATATGGGGTCGAGAATTAGTGTTGGATGTTGAATTTTCAACATAGCTCTTTTACATCTTGATTCTTGAAGGGTGTTCTGTTGTCTGAGATAATGGTTTACAAAACACCATAACGAAAGATGAAGTAATTTAGGCTAAACTTAGCAATTTTCTTTCCCGTTATGTAGGTCATAAGAATGGCTTTGACCCACTTAGTAAAGTACTTTGGCTATTATGATGAACATGTGGCTATTAGATGAAGTTGGGGTAATCTTTCCTATGAGTTCAAGCCCCCACTACGAGAAAGTCCAAGATGTGACCATTGGTTGCAATTCCTGAGTTGGAGCATGAATCAAATCTCTGTGCTATTGAAATTGGACATACTTTTGCACATATTGATGAGCTTCTCTTTCTATGGTTGGCCAGTAGTACCCCATCCTCAAAATTTTCTTAGCTAAAGTTATACCGCTAGAATGGGAACCACATATGCCATCGTGTAATATTAAAGTAGTCAAGGATTCCTCTTGGTTAAGAGATTGTAGTAATTTCCCTTTGATGCTTCAACAGTATAAGGTATCACCTATGATCACGAATTAGGATTCCTTTTTAACAAAGGTCCTTTTAAGGTTCAAGGTGATCTCGAATGGGAGGCTTCCTCAGCTTAGGTAGGTAAAGATGTCATGGTACCATGGGGATCTAGGACCAATAATGAAACACAAGAATTTAGATTCTGGGATTTTGAAAGTTGGTACGAGAAGTTGTTCTACCAAGAATTCACATTGTAGGGTGTTGTTTGGCATGTCTAACAGTGAGCTAATTATTGCCATAGCATCTGGTGCTTGGTTGTTCATGCAAGGAATCTGCTCAAAATTTATATATATTAAAAGGTCCTTGAGACTCTCTACCATCTTCTTGTAAGTATTAAGCTTATCATCCTTAGTTTGGTACTCGTCATTGACTTAGTTGATAACCAGCTGCGAGTCTCCATAGACTTTCATTTCTTGTATCTACCATTAAATTGCTATCCTTAGACCTATGATTAGGGCTTTGTACTTAGCAATGTTGTTAGTAGATGGAAATGATAACTTGTATTAATTTTGGATTTAATTTCCTTGAGGGGTGATGAATAGAATACCCACCCCTAATCCATGTTGGGTGAATGATCCATCAAAGTACATCTTCCACTGATTTTCTACATTAACAAGGAATACTGATTCATCTAGGAATTTGGATATCAATGGATTCTCTACATAGATAGGTGCCTCTGCCAGTTGGTCTGTGATCACTTTTCCTTTTATTTCCTTGCACTCCACATACTCTATGTCAAATTTAGTCAAGATCATTACCCATTTGGTCATTCACCCAGCGAGAGTTTCTTTGGATAACATGTATTTCAATGGGTCAATTTTTGTAATGAGTTTGATTTGATGTGACAACATGTAGTGTCTAAATTTTTGTGTAGAAAATCCAATGCTAAGCATGCTTTCTCAATGGGTGAATAGTTTATTTGATAGCCCACCAAGGTCCTACTAATGTAGTAGATAGCCCTTTCTTTTTTGTTTTCATCATGTTGTGCTAAAAGAGCACCTAGTGTTGCTGATGTTTTTGAGATATACATGATCAATGGTTTGTTTAGTATTGGTAGAATGAGCACTAGAGATGTCAATAAGTAGTCTTGGATATGCTAGAAAGATTTATTAAAAAAATTGTCCCACTTGTAAGTTATTCCTTTATGGAGAAGATGCAAAAAAGGGTAGATTTTATCTGATAGCTATGCTATGAATCTCCTGATGGACTGCAATCTTCCTTGTAACCCTCTCATCTGCTTTAATGTTTGTGGCAGTTCCATGTCTAGGATGGATTTCACTTTTTCTGGATCAATTTCTATCCCTCTTTCTGAGATGATATAGTTAAGAAGCTTCCCTAATGTTAAGATTTTGATGCCCCCAGTGGGTTTGGAGATTGCAATCAGGTTTGAAACCCTCTTAGGATAATCTACGGGTTAGATGAATCGAATGTCAAGAAGATTTTATAATTCAGGTTTGACCAAGAGTGCTATCTAAGAGTGCATTTTCCTTAGCTTTTTCTTTATTGGTTTGGCTTCAGGATAGACTACTAGATGATGCACAACTACTTCTGGATCAAGCTCGAGCATATTCGTGTATGACCATGCAAAGTTATCCTCTTTCAGGAATGCTGATAGGTTCTTATGTTCTTCATCCAACAAGGATTCGATGTAGAAAGTGATCTTGGGTGCTTCTTTTGTTCCCACGTTGACTGGAGTAGCCTTCTTTGCTAAGATTGCTGAATTTTCTAGATGCATTACACTAATTGGGAGATTGAATCCCTCATCATTGGGTGCCTCAAAGAGGTTTCCACCCTCAGATGCATCCTTTATTTTTACTATTTTAGGATCAGTGAGTGCCATAGTGTGGTTTTCACTCAAACATCTGCAAGTTAGTTTCATGTCATCCATTTTGTGACTAAAGTTTTCAATCGTCTCCCAGTATTATGCCCTTGTGTCTAGCTCTATATCAAAGCCTACTTAGTGATCTACCCATGGTAGGTTGTCACAAAGTCCCATGAATTCTAAGATTGCTTCATCATTTTTAAATAAATCTAGAATCAGTGGTCCTCATTAATCCAAGTCAATGAGTTGTGGGTATCCTAGGCATATTTCATTTGGTTGGTTGCTTGGGGTAAAGGATGATGTAGATATCATGAAGAGGGAGTTATTCTCAAACAAGTCAAAAAAATTGAGGGGGAAGTTTTCTAGGGTAGTATCACATGATGTTGGTAACCAAGAGGAAGCCTCAACCTATCTAGTGGAAGTACCTTTTCCAATAAGGATAACCTTGATAGTAGTACAACCTAGGCCAAGATTCTTTGGAAGTTTCTCAAGAATGATAGGTTCTAGAAAACCATTGTCATTTTATCCCAATTTCTCATTCTTGGTATACCCCATTCCCTTCATTAGCTGCAAGCCTTTGTTTTCATCTTCCATAGGAAGAATAGGGATGGGTCATTCATCTTGATAGAGAAATTTAGAGATATCTTCCTCATTGATATCTTCTTTATTTAGGTTCCCCCATTTGGTGAAGGTAGTAGCTTCCATTTTGATAGTTTCAGGGACATTGTTACTAGGTGTGGGTTTCCCATGAGATTTGGGAGAAAGAGGCAACTCTCTCAATACAAAAGTATCCCTCATTAGCTTATAGTTTCCAAAACCATCATCTTGGATGATTTCTTTGATGTTGGGTATGGTTTGCACAACAAGGGTTTTCGTTTTTGAGGTAGATGCAAGGGATGATGGATAAAAAAATTAGGTAGAAGGTGTAGGCCCTTCATGATTCTTGTGTATTTGGGGGATCTTATAGAACTTTGCCTCAAGATTCTTGTAGTAGTAAAAAGGATCAAGGTCTCCATGGATAGTAACTTCTCTACCCTCGAAAGGAAACTTTACACACTAATGGTAGGTTGAAGCTACAACTTTAAGGGAATGGATCTAGGGTTGACCAAGTAGGATGTTGAAGGGAAGATCAACGTATAACACTTGGCATGTAGTTTCTATGATGAGGGGGCCCACTTGGATGGGTAGTACGATGATGCCTTGTGATACCTGTTCTTGTTTGTCATATTCCTTGATAGTGCTGCTCTTCATTTTCTCAATAGTATCCTTTGAATAGATGAAATTTTTAATCAATTGAAGGGTGCAATTGTTTAGACCAACACCTCCATCTACTAAGATTCTTTTAACCTTGTTCTTATGAATGATAACCTCAAGGTGTAAAGCATTCTTATGAGATGGCTATGACTACAGGTCTTGTTTTGAGAAGGTGAGGAGATGATTTGTGATAGTCCATACCATAGCTTGAAACTGCTCAATATCTATATCATTGAGGAAGGATGATGTAAATAGATCTTCCTCTAAGATTTCCCTATGCGCAGAGGATAGCCTCAATAGCTCTAAGATATAAATTTATGTAGGGGTCTTCTTAAGTTAATCTAAGAGATTGTACTTGCTAGTGTTTGTTGTTGGCTAAGTAGGTTATACCCTAGATTGAGATGAGACTCCTTGGATGGTGACCTTACCTTATCATGTGGTGACTCAACATTCTGCACTAGGTCCTTTAATGGTGATGACAGTAATGATGCTATCAAAGGAGGCGACCACATTGGAATAGGTATGTTGCACATTTGTATAATATTTTTCTTTCCCGTTGTTGTTTCCTTTGTTGTGATAGGAAATGGGGGTCTTGTATATGTTAAGATCTTGATGACTGGTTGGTACCTCACCAAAAATGGTGTCATTCTATATAAGATCCTGGATAATATTCTTGAGTCGCATGTAGTTTGTTGTCTTATGTCCTTTGATTTTGTTAAAGTCACAAAGATCTTTTTCATTGTACAAGGGTGGTGATGAGGTAAAAATAATCTCATCATGATAATACCATAAAGACCTAGTTCATACATGCAAATCTCTATCCTCTCCCAATTAATTAAATTTTAGGAGAAATAATTGCTTAATTTTAGTGAGAATTTGTATAAACTTTATTTCTTTTGATTTCTTAAAGTAATTTTCCAATACATATTTAATGGGTTGTTTTAAGTGTTTTGTAGATAATAATCGGCCAGTCAAAGTTCCATATTGAAGCATCTAGTTGGCACGTGCTCCAGAACAGGCTGAAGATATATGCTAGAAATATGCTCTCAAACTTCAGGGTGATGGACCGAAGATTTAGTTGTTCTTAAAGTTGTTATTTTTGTTATCCTTTGAATTAAAGACTTTACAGCTCAACTTGAGCCTCTTAAATACTGTGTAATGGATTTAAAGATATACGAGTTATCCGTAGATCTGTTTAGATATTTTCAATGGTTATCCATACCATCTGAAATATAGCATGTAGTTACAGTTTCTCTATAAAAGATACGATCTCTAGAAGTAAGATATATAGTGAAAAGTAATGTTACACTGTCAGAATTTTTCCAAGGTTTATGAATAAAGAGATTGTTATCTAAAATTTTGTGTTATGAGTCATGGATGATAACTATGATTGATAGAAGTGTTTTTGAAATAGATGTGAATGTGAGCTGATAATGAATGTGTTAACCCATGAGCTATCCACTCACAGGAGTAGATAAGTGTTTTATTTTATTATAACGTTATTCTATAGAAAATTATTAAGTTTACTGTTATGAAATTTTAGTTCTGAAGTATTTGTTATCTTTTCACTTCGGTAGTTTCTATTATTAACTGTTAGAATCTTTATTGTTAAGAAATTTTTTTATGGATTGCTATAAGTTTTTCTGCTTTTATAATTTTCTAGCTTCTTAGTTTAGTCATTTCTATGCTTTTCAATTTACTTATTATGCTTTCTAAACTAGTTTACTTATGCTTCTAGTTCAAGCATTTTTTGTTTTCTTAGGAATAAATTACTTTGCAGTTTTATAGTTAGAAATTTTGAAGTTAGAATTAATCTTAATTTTTTCTTAAAAGTTAGGAAACCTGAGGGAGATACTTCAGACCTCTTCTATTGCAGATTTCCTTGAACACTACCAGGTTGATAAGTTGAATATTATATTCTAAAGTAATGGGACCTAAGGACAACCTATCACTTTTTGGCACCGTTGTCGGGGACCTCTTAGCTTCTTTTGCTTAAGTGTTAATAGAAGACGCCTAGAATACCTCTTTTCAGCCAAAAATACTATATGTGGCTTCTTTTTCTGCATGGTCAGGAAAATAGGCCCTCACAGACGATTTATACCAAAGAACCCCCCAAAATATGTCCCAGTTATACATAGGGAGGCCCAAGGATTAGAAGAACATTCTGCTGACGAATTACTTGAGCCTAACCCACCCGAGGAATTCCACTATCTCCTAGAAGATCATCCCGTAGTGCAACCTTTTGTCGACGAAATTATTTTTGAGGAGTATATTCCTCTAAAAATCATGGGAGATTGGAGGGCAGAAGCTAATCGTAATGATGCCAACCATAATAATAATGATCCTCCACCACATAGAATGTTCACTTATCCTATTGCTCTAGATGTAGATGATGATACAATGATGAAAAACATCTCTCCAGCTTTCCTTCCAACCTTTCGTGGTTTATCTTTGGAAGACCCAAACCAATTTCTCTTTGAATTTAAGGTCCTTTGTCAAACCTATGACTATAAAAATGACAACTAGAAGCTAAAGTTGTTTCCTTCTACTTTGAAGGATTCAACCATGCATTGGTTTATGGGACTACCATTTGGGAGTATTACAACTTGGGAAGAAATGGAGACTGTGTTCTTGAATAAATATCAGAGTTATTGTAGGGTGAGTGATCGTAAGGAAGAGCTATTTAAATTTTGGCAGAATGAGGATGGGAGTCTAGAGGACTATTTGGATAGGTTTTTTTTCTTATCTAAACGATGTGGAGAAACGACCATTAGTGTTGAGATTCTCAAGACTATATTTCTTAAAGGACTCGATGATGATGCAAGAAGAAGTCTTGACTTAATGGGAAAAGGTGATGTGTCTCAGTTAAACCTTGACAACATATGTGATTTGTGTCACAATTTTTCACATACTCGTGGATGAATCCAAAAAACAAATCTTTTTATAGGGAATAACGAGATAGGTAAACTCCAAGAAGAAATAGAAAATCTTAAGCCAAACATACTTGTCCAGTTGAACACTACGTTAGATGGTATACAAGCAAAGACACGTAACCGTGAGACTTTGTCAATCTATTGTCATAGGTGTCAAAATAAACATCTTTTACGAGAGTTCCCTTTAGACAAGGTTAATGCTTGTAGACTTTGTGAGAAAAGCCACCCTACCAATCAATGTGAGCTTCTTAATAATCTCAAGAATACTAAGAAAAAAAATTCTCATGTTGAAGAATAAATAAATGTGCTAAATCAACACCAGGGAGGTAATTTTTCTTATGGGTAGAATTCCAATCCTGCATGGAGACCCCAAAATAACTCGGTTGTTAATCAATGGCCTCCATCTTGGAATCAACCCTATCCTCCATAACCTACTTGGGGAACTTCTTATTGGGGATCTCCTGAATGGGCAAGTCAATCATGGGGAGCTCAATAGTGGCCAAACCAGTCACAACAACAATGGTACCCAAAACACATTGCTCCCCAATGGAATCAAGGACATAATAAATTTTATACTGGTCCTAGGAGGAATCAACAACAAAATTTGTTACCACCACCTCAAAATCTTCCTCATACTAAGCAGGTAAATCAACCTCAACTTCCAACACAACCACTTCCCAATCCAAAGAACAATAGATAGAATACTCCGATATATACTACTGAGCAAGATAATGTTACATGACTTAATGCAATTCATTGTGGAAATGTTCAGTTATGTTCCGGTAGGACACTTCAATCGCCCACTATTGAGGAAGTAGTGGACAAACCTATTTCTCAAAATTTTGAGAAAGATACTACACTACCCACGAATATTACTGAGTCTTAAGTAGCAGGAGCTTCTAATTTACCTTAGGAGGAGGGAGGTAAGTCTTTGACTAATTTTAGTAAAGATATCCCTTCAAAGGAGAAAAGAGATATCCCTTCAAAGGAGAAAACTCAAGCACCAATTTTGGAGCGTCTAAAATCAACAATTCTGAAAGATACTCTGGAAATGACATTAGCTTTTGAAACTACATTAATTCAAGAAATTAAACAATATCAAATAGAGGTTCCTTTGTTGTAGGCAATAAAGGAAATTCTTGAGTTAAATCAGTTGATCAAACAATTGTGTATTAGAACTCTAGGAAGGAAACTAAAGAAAATACACACTGTGCACATTGATGGTTATCTAGCTGAATTTTTTTATGGAAAGACTGTTGCTCCAAAATATGATGATCCTGGGAGTCCACTGATTACTATTACAATTAATGAGGTAGAAATACCTAATGCATTGGTGGATTTGGGAGCAACTATTAATGTAATGACAATGGATGTAATGGAAAAATTAAGTCTCACTGATTTAAGTCCTACAACTATAGTCTTGCAGATGGAAAATTAGTCTATAGCCATTCCAAAAGGTGTTGTAAAAAATGTTCTTGTTAAAGTTGATGGATGGGAATATCTAGTTGACTTTCAAATAATCCAATCACTTACACCTAAAGATAGTTATCAAATAATTTTGGGAAGACCATGGTTGGCTACTGTTGCTGCTAAAATTGATTGTCGAGGACGAATGACCATTTCACATGGCCCAAATAGTAAACGTTTATTTTTATATCCTCTTGCTAAGCCTACCAAATATAATAAAGACTGGGTTGATGAACCAGAAGAATTTAGTGGGCAAGACAGCTTGGCCTCCTTGGCCATGGTAGTGATTAAACAACATGGAGAGGAATTAGAGGATGAGTTAGTAAATGAGGTTTCACACTTGGCTATAGGTTTGAGTGAAGAAGTAATAGAGGATGTACCAGAAATTTTGGGACAACCGATTGATATAAGTGGGATGGAAGAGAATTATGTTACCATGGGGATGTCTTGTCCCTTGGCCAATATGATTCCTAGAACGGGTTATTTCTTTGATGATATTACAAGATTTCACCGACTTATACCTAATAGTTGTCCTCTCAACACTTTGTTACGACCAATACATACTGTCACTTTAGCCTATCCAGGAACAAAAACAATTATGTTGTTACCAGGAAAAACTGTGAATGTCAATAGTTGGTTGACAGAAGTACAAGAGGATAAATTATTTAATTGGATGGTAAAAAGGTCTAAAGCTTTTTCTTGGGACTATACAGACATGAGGGGAATCCACCTAAGTGTTTGTAATCATCACATTTATATTGATCCTAATATGAGACCTGTTCGTCAACCAAAGAGGAGACTCAACCCCACATTAAAGGATCTTGTTAAAATAGAGATTGAAAAACTCCTCCATGTAGGATTTATTTATCCTATCTTAGATAGTAAGTGGGTGTCACCTATGGTAGTTGTACCAAATAAAAATGGAAAGTGGAGAATTTGTGTGGATTATAGAGAACTCAATAAAGCCATCTTTAGAGATTATTTTCCCTTACCATTTGTTGACCAGGTTTTGGACAATTTGGCTGGGAGGAAATATTTTTCTTTCTTAGATGGATTTAGTGGTTATAACCAAATTCAGGTAGCACCAGAAGACCAAGATAAGACAACGTTTACTTGTCCTTGGGTTACATATGCATACTGAGTTCTTCCTTTTGGACTTTGTAATGCTCTAGCGACTTTTCAGAGGGCCATTTTGTCTATATTTGCAGCACTTGTCATTGATTGTGTAGAGGTTTATATGGATGATTTCACCATATATGGGTCAACCTATGATGAAGCTCTTCAAGACCTGGATAGTTTTTTGGAGGTTTGTGAGGAAAATAGACTATCCCTTAGCCACGAAAAGTGTTTAATAATGGTGGAACAAGGAATAGTCTTAGGCCATCACATTTCCTCGGAAGGAATAAAAGTTGATCCTAAAAAAATTGAAGTCATACAACAATTGACTG
The DNA here is from genome assembly GCA_007258455.2 of Sequoia sempervirens. NCBI lineage: Eukaryota > Viridiplantae > Streptophyta > Pinopsida > Cupressales > Cupressaceae > Sequoia > Sequoia sempervirens. Next base: position 178,569,858 of record VDFB02256132.1, on the reverse strand, counting down.
TACCTCAAACACAAACAGATTTTCGAAGTTTTCTTGGAAATGCTGGATATTATAGAAGGTTCATAGAAAGCTTCAGTAAGATAGAAGCTCCTATGTTTTTCTCTCCTCCAAAAAGATGTGGAGTTTAATTAGACGTCTGAGTGTCAACAATCATTTGAAATGATAAAAGAAAATCTTGTCTCTGGTCCTGTACTACATGGACCAAATTGGAGTCTTCCCTTTCACATTTATGTTGATGCTTGAGATGATGCAATAGGTTCAGTATTATGGCAAGAAGATGAGGATGGGGGTAAGTATGCCATATATTTTATTATTAAAAACCTAACGTCTACTAAGAGAAACTACACGACGATAGAAAAAGAATTCTTAGCTGTGGTTCATGCCATCAAAAAGTCTCATCATTATATTATAGGATATGAAGTTACAGTTTATACAGATCATTCAGCTGTAAAATATTTAATGAATAAACTTGTCATTAATGGTTGAATAATGAGATGGTTACTACTTCTTCAGAAGTTCAATGTGACAATACTTGACAAGCCAGGGAAATTTAATGAGGTGGCAGAATTTTTATCTCGAATCAAACAAGAAGAGGGTGATCGAGCACTAGTACAAGATGAGTTCCTAGATGAAAATTTGTTTCCTATCTCTATAAAGGTTCCTTGGTTTGCTGATATTGCCAATTATTTAGCTACTTCTGAAATACCTCCTAAATTTACATCAAAACAAAGGAAGAGACTTATTCAAGAGTGTGCACCATTTAAATGGATTAATAGGATTTTATTTCGTTGTGGACCTGATATAGTTTTGAGAAGATGTGTCAGGGTTGATGAAACTTATAGTATTCTAAGGGCCTGTCACGATGATCCTTCAGGGGGTCATGATTCTGCAAAAAGAACTTGTCATAAAATTTTAGTTGTTGGATATTATTGGCCTTCAATGCATAAAGATGTTAAAAAATATGTTCGTCATTGTGATGAATGTCAAAGCGTAGGAAGACCAACTGCTTCGACAGAAATGCCTTTGCAGCCTCAGGTAACTTTGGAACCATTCAAAAAATGGGGGTTAGATTTTATCGGCTCCATAGATCCTTCCTCTCAAGGGAAAGAATATATATTAGTTTGTACCAATTATCTGATGAAATGGGTAGAAATTCAAGCTTTACGAGTTGCTAGAGAAGAGCAAGTGACTGATTTTCTCTATAACATTTTTTTCTTAGATTTGGAGCCCCCCGAACTATTGTTATAGATCAGGGACCCCAATTTATGTCCTAAGTTCTCCTAGCATTTACAGACCATTTTCAGGTGAGCCATAAGAAGTCATCCCCTTATCACCGTCAAGCAAATGGTCAAGTAGAGGTGACTAATAGGGAGTTAGAAAACATACTGACAAAAACTATCTCTTCAGAAAGAAGAGATTGGGCCAAGAAATTGCCTGAAGCCATTTGGGCGTACAATACAACATGAAAATCTACAACCAGATTTAGCCCCTATGAGCTTGTTTTTGGAAAGAAACCTCTTCTTCCCATTCAATTTGAACTTCAGACCCTACAAACAGCTATGGAGTTGGGTCTAGATTTGAAACGAGCTCAAATAGAACAAGTTTTGCAATTAAATGAGTTGGATGAGTTTCGTTTAGATGTTGTTCATCAAACTAAACTAGTTCAACATCAACATAAAGTTTTGCATGAAAAATATATTAAAGAGAGAGAATTTCATAATGGTGATTGGGCCTTGTTATTCGATTCAAGATATAAAGACCATAAAGGAAAACTCAAAACTCATTGGCTGGGGCCATATGAAATTTCTGAAGTTTTCTCGAATGGCACAATTCAGTTAAAACCTATTGATGGTGATTTACAAACTCTCTTAGCTAATGGTCATCACCTACGTATTTATCATAAACTAGTTAATAAAGAAGAATTTACAAAGCTGGTAGAAATGCAAGGAGAAATCCAATGCATTGACTTTGCCAAGGTAGAGTCTATTTGATTTAATGTTTATATGTTATCTAAAATAAAAATAAATAAATAAATAAATAAAAAATGAATGATTGATGAAAAATTGTAATAAAAAGACATGTGTACCCAATTTGTTTTCAAAGCATTTTTCATAAATTTTCGGACTTAACATGTGCTTTCATTTTGCAGGACCTCTCATAAAGGAATAACAACTTCTGGAGCACCATTCCAAGATGCTCTAAAACTTGATCATTCAGCTGGCCAGTGCTCTGGAACTTGATGGTCTGAACGCCTGATGCTCTGGAACCTACTCTTCAGTCTATCATGTTGAAACGATGTTCTTGTGAAATGATATAACTCCTAAAGTTCAATTTAAGTGGTGTTCATCATTTTCTTCTCTCCAGTTACTGCTCCGGCTGCATCTTTCGAAAATGCTCCAGAACTTTCATCTGGTTGCTGCTCTGGCTACATCTTTGACGATGCTTCGAAACTTTCATCTAATTGTTGCTCCAGTTGCATCTTCGATGATGCTCCAGAACTTTCATTCGGTTGCTGCTCTAGCTGCATCTTTTGACAATGATCTGGAACTTTCATTTGGTTGTTGCTCCAGCTGGATCTTTCGACGATGCTCCAAAACTTCCATTTAGTTGCTGCTTTGGATGCATCTTTCGACGATGCTATGAAACTTTCATTCGGTTACCGTTTCGGCTGCATCTTTCGGCGATGCTCTAGAACTTATCCATTTTCCAAGCTCCTAATGCATGCCTTACACGTGCTCTGGAACTTTAACCATTTTCTTTGTCTGAATGCATGCTTTACACGTGCTTTGAAACTTATTTATTTATTTTATTTCGCCAAACTCCTTTCTAGAATTTTTTTCAAATCTTTCTCGATGCTTTGATTATCATACATTGGTACACATTCCTTCTTTTTCCATTATAAATAAAATCCTTCGTAATAGTCTATCTTCATTAATGACTTCATCATCCATGAGCTTCCTCATTCATGTCATAATAATTATACCGTCACCTCAGCCAATACCCTTGCATCATCCTATCAAATCGGTAGAGTTATAAGATCTTCAACTGATCATGGAATGGAAGTAAGTACAAATTTTTTCTTTAAATAAGTAGTTATTTTTGAATAAAATATGATTGATTGGCAAGAGTTTCCTTTCCCAATTTAGTAAATTGAGCCACTTGATGATTAATTTTTAAGTACGCTACTCTTTTTGCGGCCCTTCATGCAAATTGAAATTATTACAAAGCAAGCTTCGAGCAAGAGTAGAGTAAATGATTATAGTTTGATCATATTTTAAAAAAATATCAGTGCACAAGTCCTTGGCATTATTGAATTTTTCAGCAGGGTGGTAAGCAAGAGAGAAAAAAATGGGCGGTACAAAGAAGAAATCTGAGTCGGCTTCTGTAGAAAAGTTGTTGGAGTTAAGTAACATCTCTCGGCTATTTGAAGAAGTGGACTGGTTGGATTTTGTCAGGAAATTCGAAGGGTATAATGAAAAGCTAGTGAATGCATTTGCGGAAAATTACTCTAATGGTCAGGTGATTCTGCATGGGAAGCATTTCAAGGTGAGTTCAAGAATTATCTCTTCTATTTCAGGGTTAGAAGATTCTGGCATTAAAATATTTGAAACCACACAAACCACATATCATAAATTATCAGAATTGTTTCTTAGACAGGGAGATCCTCAACCCATGATAGTTGTCAGTACTAGGGGACAAAATAAGGGTTTTCAGCAAGCTTCTATCTTAGAACCCTGGGGTACTGTTGTTGCATGGATTATTAGATATTTTACTTGTGAAGGTCAACTCACTACTATGGTAGGACTAGCATTCCGCATGTTAACACATTTGTGGCATGGGAAGGAAAACCCTACTCTAAGGGTTAATTTGCCTCATTTCTTGAATGATTCTATTAATTCTTCAATAGAAAGATACAAAACTGGTTCAGGGCCATTAAAAAATCATGGGTTAATTCAATTGATTTGTAAATATCATTTTTGTAAGAAACCTAAGAGCAAATGGGAAAATATTTTGGGGAAGTTTGATATGCCTACATCAGGAAGGAAGTTAGAATTAGGAGAATCTTCAAAGCAAGTTTCTTTACCTTCCGAAGCAACTTCCCTCGAAGACCCTAAGGCTCTTGGACCCCAAATTCCCACCATAGTTGGTGAGGAAATGACATAATTTATAAATGATGAGTTTGAAACTCCAGCCCAGATAGAAGATGTAGAGATAGTGAATCCAAATGTGGATACTCACCCTGTTAAGAAGAGGAAAAGAAGAAATATTCTTCAAAATGATCCAACTATTTTAAATTATCAGGATACTCCTCCTTTAAGGAAGAGTAAAATATTATCCTTCGGATCTGCAGAAACCCCAGTACAGAGTAAAGAGAATAGGTCAAAATCTAAAAAGCAAAAGAAAAACTTGGAAACTAAGGAGTCAATTCACCAATCCTCAAAAAATGAAATGTCTATTGAACAAGTAAATTTTCACTTGGTGTCTGAAGAAGAAGCTGTAGAACAAGAAAAATAGGAAATAGAAAGGGGACAATCGCCACTTTCTATGGAGGTTCATGACAGTATGTTAGGAAATTTGTCTCTAGTTATTAATAAAGTTGTTGAAATTGTTGAAACTAAAAATATTAACATAGAATTGGAAAAATTGAAGTTAGAGATAGAAGAGTTAAGAAGTCAGTTGCATGAAAATAAGGAAAAGATGGAATTACAACAAGAGGAAATAATAGTGTATAAGACTGTAATAAATAAAAGGGATCAAGAAATTCAGGATTTAAAGTTGAAAATGTAGGGAAAAGATACATCTATTAGTGAGCTGCAAATACAAATTAAGAATTGTGATAAGGAAAATAGGATACACAGGGATGGATTAAATAAAGAAATTCAAAATTTAAAAGGAAATTTTATGCTCATTTTTTCAGCCTTTGAAGAGGAAAAGAAAAGAAAGAAAGAAGAATTAAATGATTCTCTTAGTAATATTGTAGAATTAGAGTAGGACTTGCAGGAAAGCACAAGTAAACCAAAGATGGAATCCAGAGAAGTTCAAACCGAGCCAACGGTAACTGAATGGTTCCAAATTCATATTCCTCCATTATTAATGAAATGGATGGAACATTGCTATTTCCTAAGGAATGCACAAGTTGAGAATAATAGACTGAAAATGGAAATGGTGTTATTAAGAGAAGCATTTCATAAAGCTTATAAGGGGAAACAGGATGCATGTCAAATAGCTGAGTTTCTTTTATCCTGTAGAAGACCATCCAGATTGTATTCAATGTTTTTGAATGAACAATGTTTTAAATGGAAATTTCTTAGAATTTACAATGACCAGCCTTATGAACCTAATGATAAATAATTTGTTAAAACATTTGCAGACTCAAAGCCTGAAGAGAAAGATATGCTCTGTGAATTCTTTACCCATGATCTTTTGTTAGAAAAGCATACTGATTTATTTGTTAATCTCTTTGTGGGGGAAGTGCAATTAAGATATCTATTGTCTACTATGAGGAATAAAATCCATTGGAAAGAACGTAATAAAGAATATGTTCAAGCAGAGAAAAGTATAGGACTTCAAATGAGATCTCCAAATAGTAGACCAATAGCTTTTAAAAAGACATTTGTAGCTCTTTTGATGGATGAGAAAATAAAGGAAAGGTATGATAATAGCCTTCGATTTTGTTATAATCATTTCATAGAACAGGGGGAAAAATTGGTTGGCAGGGCTTGGCACGCATGTGAAGAGAGATACACTCCATTTCCTATATATCTAAAGCAAAGAGAAGTGATCTCTCCTCTTAGTATCAGATGGTCCTTCAAAAGAGCAGATGCCTTGGCCAAAATTTTAGGAGATCTCAAAACAAAATGGATAGGAATGAGGTACAAACCTCCTTTACTACTATATCTAGCCCCTTCTTTTCATATTAATACATATCAGGATGAATTTTTTTTCAATGAATGGAAATGGGGAGTTGCTTTTCATGGAGGTTTCCACAATTCCCTTGTAAAATTTGATGTCACAGCAAAAGATTTGTATGATATCAGTGCAAAATATGAAGAAGGGAGTAGAGGGAAAAGTTATAATCAGGGGACAGGAGGACCTGCCAAGAACTAGGAAGGGGAGGAAATGAAGAGGTAAAAATAACCTCATCATGATAATACCATAAAGACCTGGTTCATACATGCAAATCTCTATCCTCTCCCAATTAATTAAATTTTAGGAGAAATAATCGCTTAATTTTAGTGAGAATTTGTATAAACTTTATTTCTTTTGATTTCTTAAAGTAATTTGCCAATATAGATTTAATGGGTTGTTTTAAGTGTTTTGTAGATAATAATCAGTCAATAGAAGTTGCAGATTGAAGCATCCAGCTGACACGTGCTCTAGAACAGGCTGAAGATATATGTTGGAAATATGCTCCTGAACTTCAGGGTGATGGACCAAAGATGTAGTTGTTCTTAAATTTGTTATTTTTGTTATCCTTTGAATTAAAGACTTTATGGATCGACTTGAGTCTCTTAAATACTGTGTAATGGGTTTAAAGATATACGAGTTATCTCTAGATCTGTTCAGATATTTTCAATGTTTATCCATACCATCTAAAATATAACATGTAGTTACAGTTTCTCTATAAAAGTTACGATCTCTAGAAGTAAGATATACAGTGAAAAGTAATGTTATACTGTTAGAATGTTTCCAAGGTTTATGAATAAAGAGATTGTTATCTAAAATTCTAAGTTATTAGTTATGGATGATAACTATGATTGATAGAAGTGTTTCTGAAATAGCTGTGAATGTGAGTTGAGAATGAATGTGTTAATCCATGAGCTGGCCACTCGACGGGAGTAGATAAGTGTTTTCTTTTATTATAACATTATTCTGTAGAAAATTGTTAAATTTATTGTTCTGAAATTTTAGTTCTAAAGTATTTGTTATCTTTTCACTTCGGTAGTTTCTGTTATTAACTGTTAGAATATTTATTGTTAAGAAATTTTTTTATGGATTGCTTTAAGTTTTTCTACTTTTATAATTTTTCAACTTCTTAGTTTAGTCGTTTCTGTGCTTTTTAATTTAGTTATTATGCTTTCTAAATTAGTTTACTTACGCTTCCAGTTCAAGCATTTTCGGTTTTCTTAGGAATAAATTACTTTGCAGTTTTATAGTTAGACAGTTTGAAGTTAGAATTAATCTTAAGTTTTTCTTAAAAGTTAGGAAACCTGAGGGAGATACTCCGGACCTCTTCTATTGCAGATTGCCTTGAACACTACCCGGTCGATAAATTGAATATTATATTCTAAAGTAATGGGACCTAACGACAAGCTATCAGGTGGTTTATCCTATGATTCTTGGTAGTTTTCAATTTTTGGAAGCGTTATCAGGTTTGAATCTACCAATTTCTTTATGATAGTATCAATAGGTTTTGAAAACTATGTATATTTGTGTTTTGGATAGTTGTTCTTGTTGGGTGTTCATCTTTGTTGCATTTCAGTGTTGTTAACTTGATTATTTTATGGTGGTGTTTTTTGTTGCACAATTGGTTGAACATTAGATATTTGATTATTATTTGGCCTAGGTGCACTTAGGACCAAATTATCATCTAACATGCCATCATTTGTTACATTTTTGTTCTTAGCCCAGACACAAGGCTTGTCATTCAAACTAGTTGATGGACAATTGTCTTTGTAGGATTGAGTATTTCCATGTGAGATTAGAGCTCTCTTGATATTAAGGGCTCTAGGGAAAATCTCATCATAAGATATGATGCACTACATCTTCAAGTGGAAGGATAGATCTAGATCTAGATTTTCTATGATAATTCCCACTTGTTGGTCATCGGTAATTGGCCACTTGCTTTTACTCGTTCTTTTCCTCCATCATTGCAAGAAATTGGCGAAAGATTCTCCCTTGTTTTGTTTGAGAGTATCTAACTCTTCTAAGCTTACATCCATGTCAATATTGAAGGAGAAGTGATCTATAAATTTATCAATGATTTCTTGGAAAGTTTTGATACCTGGAGGCAATTGAGAAAACCAATCCATGGCAGGACCTGCGAAACTTTGTGGAAAGAGGCACATCAAATATGACTCATTATAGGAACCTCCATACACATGACGTTAAAATCTTTTATATGGTCCACAAGGCTTCCTCTCCCTTTTTATTTATCGAATTTTGGGATTTCAAAATTAGGAGGGAATGGTACCATTGTGATATTTCTATCGAATGGATATTGACATAGGTTTTGTGTATGGGGTTTCTTCATTTTTCCCATCCAAATATCCTGCATTTCTTATGCCAATGCCTTGAGTTGTGATGCCATATCATCTGGTGGACTAGGTGGAGGAACATATGTTGCATATTGTGGGATGTTGGATGAAGCGTATGTGGGATTATGATATGAGGATGTGTTATATGGTGTGTATAGTGGTGTAGGATAAGGTGATGATGGTGTAGGCATAAATGTTCTTAACATGTGTGGGTTGACGATGTTTTTTTGGGGTTTATAACATAAAACCTATTGTTGTTGTTGGGAATATTGTTGGTCTTGTTGTTGTTGTTGTGTGACTAAGGCTACTTACTATGCTACTAAGGCTGCCTGATGTTGTTGCTGCTATTGTTGTGTTGCTAAGGATGCTTGATGTTGTTGTTGTTGTTATTGTTGTGTTGCTAAGGCTGCTTGTTTTACTTTCTATTGTTGATGTGTGCCTAAGGTTGCTTGTTGTTGTTTCTACTATTGATGTGCTACTAAGGCTACTTGTTATGGTTTCTATTGTTGTTGTGCAACTAAGGATACTTTCTATGCTTTCCATTGTTGTTGTGCAACTAAGGCTACTTGCTATGCTTTCCGTTGTTGTTGTGCAACTAAGGCTACTTGTTTTTTTTGTTGTTATTGGATTGCTTGCTAATAAGCCTATTGTGCTTGTTGTAAAGATAGGGCATGTGCTTGCAATGTAGGATCAGTTGGTGGTTGGGACATCTATGATGGGTTTTGGGTGTTGATGTTATGTGCAAGTTGTGCATTGTTGATGAGAGGTTGTGGATTCCCTTGGTTTATCATTCCTTGTAAGATAGTGGATTAAGATGGAGAAAAGTAAGTCTGAGGTCCTATTTGATTTTGCATGACTTGGGGAGAAAATGATAAAGATGAGGATGGAACTATTAAATATTGTGATGTTAAGGGAAAATTGGGACCTTGGGTCCATTGATTGAAATTATTCCATTAACCAATGCTTTGGAGATTCCCTTGTGTTTGAGATGTAGTCAAGGTATTACCTTGGTTGATGGGGTTTGTGATCAAGGGATTTTTTTGATGTGGGTTGATGATGGATGAGATTGATGTGTTTTGGAAAACCACTGTGTTTGATATATCAATGGGAGGATTGGATGAAGATGTTCCATGTGGTGTTAAAGGCTGATTTTGCATGAGGGTATTTCCTTTCCATTTTGGGTCTAGTTGGTCCACATTACCTTGCATGATGTTGGGTACACGTGTGGTACTCATGGGTATGGATGAAGATGGATGTCCTAGATATGTTGAGGTTGTGGAGTAATGGAGTGTAAGTGGTTTATATGGATGTTGGGGATCCTAGGGAATGGGAGGAGTGCCAAATGTTGGTGTCCATGTGGTAGTTTGAGATGGAGGATTGGTATCGAGGGTACCCACAAGTGTGTTTCTTTCAAATGGAAGAGTATAGCCAAAATCCTTAGCAAGACTAGTTGCAATACTAGGTGTTGATGTTTGATTTATCCCTAGGGATGGAGTTGTTGGAATAGTCGATGAAGTCAAGCCTTGTGTTAATGATTGAGCAACAAAAGTTGGGGAATTAGGAACTATTCTCTCCAAGGCTTGGTGCTCCATGATTTCCTCCCTAGTAAGTCCAAATGGATTGCTCGTGATGTCCTCTATCTCATATGGCATTGATGGTGATGAAGGTTCTTGTGGTGGGGTAATGTGACTTCTTGGATCAAATTCTAAAGGATTTGGATCACTTGAGGTAAATGTGACTTTGGTTTTCTCCATGATTCTCTTGTGTTGTGATTTGGTTTTTACCATAAATTTTGGGTCACCTCTGGGAGAGTTGTGTTGATATTTGTAATGTTTAAAATCTATAGTTGACTCAAATCTAGGTAAAAGATATGCTTTAAGTATTTTTGGAGCAATGATGAAAAGGTGGGTGATGTGGGAAGTAATATTTGCAAACGTTTGGGGACAACACTTTTGAGTTAAGTTTGATGTGATGATTTTAGAAAAAGGATGTTGATGAACTTGGAAATATTTAGAGTAGACTCATGACCTTCAAGGTAAACTAGTTCAAATATGATAAATAACTTAAAAATATGCATCCATGGAAAAGGATTCATTTCTCATACAAAGTACCTAAGTTAGGGGTTGGTTTGATATATATTGAAGTCAAAAAGTGTTGGTGTATTCAAAAATTTTGCAAAGTTTGATGAAGTGAAAGATGAATTTTAATGAAGGGGTGAATGAGATGTTTGACCTAATGTTGACCTAGAGTGAACCTTTGTTTGATAAGACCATAGTAATGAGAAACATGCTAGAACTCTAAAATTTTGAAATCCTAAAGACCCAATGATTAGATAGGTTCAAGATCATGAAAAAGACCAGGGTTTTGACTATAAAAGAATGCATACAAGTCTGGGTTGTTCCTTGAAGCACATTTGTAGAAATTGTCTACCAGCCTAGTTCTATTTTGGTGAAGTGCCAAAAGGTTTTTTTATATGGCTTTTGGACTACTACATGTCTAATTTTAAAATGAAGACCTGTAGACCTTCTCTTATGGATTTTGATTTTATGTGAGATCATTTAGAAAAGTTCAAGTTTATTGAAGAAAAGAGGATATTGATTACCATGCAGGTGGTGGTAATATGGGCCTTCTAGCCACAATATTAGCTTGTTCCTCTTCTTTTTCTAAGAGTTTTGTTGTGTTTCTCCACTGAATGGGTGTTTCCTTTGTTTGAAAAATGAAGCTTCTCAAACTACTAATTATGTCAGTTTGTTCTCCCTCAATTAGTTCAAATTTTGGCTGAATGATAGCACTTGTAAGGTTGGGTTATTCAATTAGAGTGATCGGTCTCCAAATGGTCATGTGGGGTTCAATTTATCAATTTATCTTGTTTAAGTGAGTTTATTTTACCACAAACACTTGTCTTGATTAAGTTCAAACTAAATGTCTATGTCAAATACATCATAAATTTCACAAGGTCCATTTTGTGAAAAAGGATGAAGTTCAAGCCGTAGTTGCCTATGTTAACTTTGGGAAGTATGGATTGAGATATAAGTCAATATATTTATGAATATCTAAGGATAGAAATCCTTAGGACAAGCATTAATATCAAGGCTATTTTGAAGGGTATCCATACTTAGACAAAAGAGTTTGAAATTTTTGACAAAGATCATGAATGTTTGTTTGTACCATTTTGGAACTGAGCAAAGTATTAAACTGAATCATAAGCATTTCAAACCTTAGGTTTAGAAGATACTACTTGTTGAATCCTCACTTGGATTTCTCCAAACACTAAGAAAATGTGAAAAGATAGAGATTTTGCAACACTGGCTCCCCTCCATGACACACACTTCTCGACACCACCAAATCTCAAATCTTGAAGATCTAAAGATCCTAAGGATTTTCCTATTTCGATAATGAATAGTAAAATGTGGGGTAGCTTTGAAATGACCATTCCTACACCAACAAGCATAAAGGTTTTGGCTTCTAAACAATTGGTTCGTAGTAAGGAATTTTACACAAGGTGGCCATACATGCGACAAGATTAGCTCAAATTATTTCAATCAAGAGGCCTCCATGTCTCTTCCTAAGAAGAGATTTTAATGTATCACACAGATACTAAGGGTGACACTTTTCAATATGACACATCCACAGCTGTTGCTTATTAATTTTGTCACAAACACATTATTTATAGAGTGGCTTGAAAGATCTTGGCTTTAGCTTGTTTCCACTTGGGTCATTCCCTCCTTTCGAAGCAGGGAGGCATGCCCTCTAAAGATAAATAAAAGCAAGGAAGTACATTTACTGTTCGATCTCCTAGTTCACATGAAGCAAGGAGAGAGCATTCACAATGCCTTTTCCTTACACTAGCATGGGGTTCATTTGAATCCAAATTGAAATATGTTGGTGATTATACAAAATTTGAAGGAAATAATTTTGATTCTCAAGATCATCAAGTGGCACGAGAGAAGTTCATATGCATTCAATGACACAAATGTAAATCACAAAACATAGAAAAAACTTGTTAATTTTAATCCTCAAAGCTAGATAAGTTCGTTTTATGCAACAAATGAAGTGTGAAGCTGTATTTTTCAAATTTAAACCTAAAGTAAGATGAGATGAGGGTTCAATTTTAACTGATTTGAGCATCTATTTTATAACCTAATTGAAAGCTAGTGTGGTCCTAAAGCATAAAATGAAAAGCATGATGAATGGGTTATAATTTCCCTGACAATGTCAAAACACTTGTTACAATTATAAGATGGAAAGATAAGAATTCTTATTCACTTCAAATTCTATCATCCAACTTGCAAAACCCAGCTAGCCTAAAAACTAGAACAAAGTTAGAGGCATGTTAGTGATCAAATAAAGTAAAAAAAAAGAAAGCATATGTTGAAAATTGATCATTACTTTTCTTACTAGAGAAGGGAATCATTGTTCACGATAACATCGCTCTTGTCAATTTTAGCATCACTTTGCAGAAATACAATGACTATGATAGTGTCACTATTTAGGAGCGTCATTGTTTGCAAATCCTCGATACCTCTAAAAGATTCAATGTCATCATTTATTTTAATCAACGCTAGGGTATTAATTATGCATCACTATTTCTGATGACGATAACATCACTGTATGGCGACGCCCAACAAAGGCGTCACTAAAATTTCTTGGAGCATCACTATATCCTACAAGAATCAGAAAAAATAGAATTTGAGATAGAAATTGATTAAATTTGATCGGTTATCCCTCCTTCTAGTGCCAAAATGTGACCGAGTGATTAGTATGGGCTGACTACACTTGATCCATGAGGATATGAATCATAATTGTGCCACTAAACATCAATCCAATAGAGATCATTCAAAATAAACAAAACTGAGAATTCATTAAAACTTAACATACTAAACTATGAAAGCTTCAAAACACCTACTCTAATTCATTGAAACTTATCATATTGGGGGAGTGGTGTCGTGTTGATGTGGAATGACGACCCTTTCCCAATCCTAGGGATAATAAGCTTGTTTCAATTAGTTTTGTTGAAGAAAGCTGATGAAACCATTGTGAGATGTATGTTGAAACATGATTCAAAACTAGATTAACATGATTTATGCTAAAATGATTTAGATGTGCAAATTCAAATCTAATCTAAATGGTTTCTAAGCTAAAATATTCAAAACCCTGATTAATAAAAAAGCTAAATGTATGCATCTATGTTATCATGGAAGCCATTAATGAAAGCTAAGATATTATGTAAGCAATTTAAACTAAAAATATGCTAAATATGAGTGTTAGTGTGAGTGATTTAAACAACATGAGTTTTCTCTGAAAAATATGGATCCATTTGTCTCCAAATAATGACCTATTTATAGGAAAGGAAATGAGAAATGGAGGGTTGACATAAAAAAGGTTAATCAACTATCAAAGATGGAAGAAATTAGAGGCATGGATCATGGATTCTCATCAGTGGATGAGAATTAATGATGAAATTTAATCAAGGGTTCTCCTTTGTCCAAACAAACACACTTTCAACTTTCCCAAGAGGTCACAAGTTAACTTGCACAAGAGGTCACAAGTTAACTTACTCAAGAAGTCAAGTAAGTTTGTTGAAAAAAAGAATATTCCCCTTTTTCAAATGAGTGAAGGAATAGAATTTTCTTTGGAATATTCTCATGGGTGAGGGAAAATAGATAATATAGCAATTAAAACAAAGTTTTAATGTGCAAAAGTGGAAGGAATATTCCATGGCAATATTCCTTTTGGAGGAATGTGCCATGGAGGAATATTCCTTTGCAAGTGGTGGGAATTAGATTAATTAGTAATTGATAATTAAACAAAGGTTTAATTATACAATTAGGGGAATTGGATGATTTTTATTAAATAAAGTGATTTAATGAAAAGAGGAAAGTGAAATGGCATTTAATTAAATAATTTAGGGTTATTTAATTAAATAAGAAGACTTAGGGATTTAAATTAAATAACTTGATACATTTGATTTAATAAGACGAAATGTTAACATGAAAGGGGATGAATTAACCTAACTAGGTCAATTAGATTAATAGATGAAAATGAGGCAATTAATTAAATAACTAGGCTAATTTAATCAACTAAGTGAAAAGAGGATGGGTTTTAGGAGGAAATAATGTAACTAGTATACCTGATTCGAGTGCATGATATCATTTAGGACATTTTTCAGTGTCTACAGTCATAATTTCACAATTGCGTCATTGGACCTAAATGACACATTGCACCGCTATTTCGCAATAGTGATGCTATTCGACAACTATGATACAAGACCTAAATTGCACATTGCATCGCATAATGCAAAATGTGTCACTGTAGCATAATTGTGCCACCAACCACGACAAAGGTATCACAATACTACGATGCAATTTTTTGACTAACTTTGACATGTAATAAATGCATTAAAATGCAAAGATGAGAAAAGGTTCAGAATGCATATCGGAGGTCCTACGTCAGTCGGCCACTGGTACTCTTGTACCCTATTTGCGAGATGTTGGGGGAATGCTAGATCATCCATATCATTAGAGTGTTAGAGAAAAACTAACTCTCTTAAGGAAAGTGTGTGAATGAATTAAAAAAGACCTCTCAACATCTATTTAAGCCTAAAAATTAGGGTTTTTGACCTAATTAGGGTGGGAAAATGAGATTTTTAATCCTTTTAATCAATTTTTGAGCTATGTAACTTATTTTGAGGCATTTTTTAAGTGTTTTATCTTGTTCTAATGCCTTGGAGCTTATTTTTTGTAGCTAAAACTTGTTGATGGGTGTTTTTGCATATCTCAACATAGGTAGCACACAAGTGCACTACCTCTCTTGAAAGGAAACTCCCTACAAACAAGTTGCTGAAAATTACCCCAAGGTCTCTCAGGTGTTAGGTCATGAAAATGCTTGGAATAGTTCAGTTGGTTGATGTGGTTTTCTAGTAATCACAAGGTGGCCTTTATGGTTTACAAAGCATGGGAAGTTGGGTCTACAAATGGAGTTTTAAGAGTGCTAGAAATGAATGAACAATGGCTTCTCACTCAAAACAACAAGCTAAAACTCATCATGTTCATCAAATTTAGCATTGTTGTGAAGCTTGGAAACCTATTCTAACAAAGGACTAAAAGAAATAGAAAAAGATGAAAGAGTTAAGAAGTTGTTCCAAATCTAAGCTCTGAATAAACAGTAACAATGGAGGCTGCTATAGTAGACAAACTTCCTAAACTGGGTTTTGCTTGACCAAGAGAACCTACAGCTGCACAAAACCAGTGCAATCTTCTAAGGACTGTAGATTTTTAGATTGTGCATTCAAAACATGAACATACAATTGAACTATGTTGCAGCATTAAAAAAATAATCCCAAGCTAACTTTACACAGTAGTTTGTCATCAACAAGTGCTAAAAGTATGGGCTAAAAGTACATCAAATACCATAATAGCAAACACCATTATCACAACCATTCAAGAAACTACAATCTAAAACTAATATGTAAGTTGAACCATGCATGCATACTGAACAAACTCAAAAGAATCACTCATAAAATCATGCAATGCTTCTCTCTATTGTTGCAAAATTCCCTTTACACCAGTTCTCCAACACTTGCAAATGAGGAGCAAGCCCCTATTTATAGTTTTCCAAAGCCCAAATGAATGGATAGGATTTAATCACAATGTGCGGCTCAGATTCAATACAAGTTAGGGTTTCACCTACCCTCAATATTTCTCAATTTAAAATAGGATATTTTTTCCTCTTCCCTATTTTGTCTTCTAGCCTATTTTATCTTCTAGTGACCCTAGCACTATAGCATTTTCATATTTTAGTGGCTGTCATCTTTGCTGCAGCTGAAACTATCAAAGTCTACCTTCTTTTTGGTGCATTTGTAGTATCCTTCAACCAATTAAGTGCATCCTTTTTGTAGATTGGTGTTTCTCAGAAGTAGATATGCTGCTCTTGATCTGGATGGAAAACTCCTAACAATCATGGTTTTTTGGAGGAAGATAGAACAACTCCCTCCAGCTCCTTGTTTGAAAGCATTTCTCAACTTAGTATTGCCTGACATAGATTATAGGTAGGATTATTCAATTAGATAGATCTCCCCTTGATGTCAATATTCAGATAAGTGGCTCCTTTGGTGGTCACAATCACCCGTTGTGCACAACAAAATCTACGCCTTTAGCATGGTTCCATGAATCCTACACACAAGGGGTGCAGTAAGTGATTTCATACATAAATCAAGGCAAATGTTAGTCAAATCCTACAATTGCATTGTTAGATCCATCCATGCATCATTAAAAGATCATAATATTTATCATTTTTCCACATTTGGAGCTCATTTGGACCATAAACATAAATGTGATTTTAGGGATGCAGGTGTAGGAAGGTCGCAGGATGTTCGGAGTCTCTGCCACTAAGCAACAAAATTTAGAGCACGGTGACCTACAGGAGGAATTTTGCATTATGGGACCTGTGAGTTCCATAGACATTAAGGGCTACGAGCAAAAGTTTGACCAATTTAGGAGATGCATGAGGGAGCAACCAAGCCACCATCATATGTTCACCATTAGGAATGGTGTTGGAGGGATGATGGTCTGCAAAGCCACAATGTTTAGCAATTTTGAGTTTTTTCAAATTAAGCACATGGAAGATGCATTAGAAGGGTGCTTCGACCTATTCCTGAATGATTTGGCCCTTTTCGAAAAAATGCATAAATATGGAAGGGGGGAAGCCGAAGGGTCTGTTGCCTTAAAATTTACATTGAACACACAAAAAACTGTGGACGACGATGGGGGGATGACAGGCCACAAGGAAGTTCCCACAGATGGCAGCAGAGGGATGGCGGTCCGCAAGGAAGTTCCCGTGGATGGAAATAGAGGGATGGTGGCCTGCAAGGAAGTTCCCACATATGGCAATGGAGGGATGGCGACCCACAAAGGAATTCCAGTGGATGGTGATAGAGGGAGGTGGCCTGCAAAGGAATTCCCATGGACAGCGTGTTGGTGTTCCAAATCGATCAGTCCAATGAATCTTATAGACTTTCCACTTTCTAATGATCAAAATCAATGGTGCATTTGGCCAACTAACAAGATTCAGTCAAAGAATGAAATATCCTACACTTCTAGCTCTCCAAGACCGATGTGGTTCAACCTTTACAATGCCTAAAGACTCAATTCAATTATACATAGAAATTGCTTTTTATAGCTGATAATTCCCAATTCAATTACACTAAAGAAAGTATTGACAACTTCAAATCTAGCTAAATTCTTGGTATATCAACACTTACTCAAGAATTGGGAAGTAGGACTCAACACCAAAACTCAATCAAACAACAAGGATTTAAAATGATTTTGAATTTAAACTTGTTTCTGAGATACATTAAGTTGAATAACAGATTAGTGCCTAATTCTGGGCCATGGAGTCAAATGCATAAAGATAGTTCATCAACAAATGTATTTCATTCAGTGGATTCAAACTGCTAATGCCTTACACCAACATATCCACTGCTATTGTCAATAAAATTCTTCTTATTGGATCCAACCTACACACTTGAAATCATAATTATCTACTCAAAGTAATTTAACCATTTCATTGAAACAGAACCATGAACAGACAAAATAATCTTAGGAAATTTGAGATAACAAAATCAAACTTACTTTGTATTACTGAATTCATATGTTTTAAAATCTACAAAGTTGGAGACAATTTGATTACATTCATTATTTGCTTGCAAAAACTAGCTGACATTTACTCATGAAATCAATAATTAAAGCTTACAGACTCAGTTCATAACTCAGATTCAACATTTTCTCTATCTACCCAACCCATACAAAAATTCAGAACCCCTTACAAATGAGAATAGAAGAGAAGATATAGAAGAATAGAAGGCTCCAAAAGTTAATCTGTTGAAGACACATGGAAATTTCTTTCCCGTTGATCAGAAAAATGCAAAGCATCTCTCCTCTCTCTTCCCTTGTAACAAATTTTTCCTCCAAATTTTCCTTTGCTCCAAGTTGTTCAATAACCGAAAATTTCCCCATGTGGAGAATTTCACCATTTTACCTCTGGAAGTTGAAAATATTTTCTTGTGAAAACCCCCGTGAAATCCTTTCATTGCTGCACATTAGACTTTCACTTCCCAAATATTAAATTTTTTCAACTTTAGTAATATCCTCTTGGACAAAATTAAATTATTGCCCGTGCACTTGAAAAATTATCATCAAATTTATGTGCCCAACACATAGTCTTCGTTTTATTTGTTGTATCTACACTTTGCATTTATTTCTAGCAAATAAAAGTTTTAGTGAATATTTTATTCACTTTATTAGATTACCCCTCGTTCCAATTTATATTGCACCCGTTTATTTGTGTGACACATATTGTTCATTCACAAAGTGAATAAATTCACTTTATTCATGCACACCATTCACAGTTTAAAATTTTACTCAGAATATTTGCTTTTCAAACAATGAAGGCCATTAAATTTGTCTTTGGGTAAAATACTTTACCCATCCCCCTACATTTTACTCCAGCAAAGAAAATATTTTCCCCACCATTTTAAACAAAACAATTGGGCCTATTAAAGTCTTCACTTTATACTATATGCTCATGCCTTTTAAAATTATATGGGGCCTGTTTTAAAATATATCTCCATCAGGCATTTTATTTTTCACCCCACTCTTGAAATATTTTTCCTTTTATAAAACAAACGAAGGCTTTTAAGGTTAAAGTAGGGGGTCCACTATCACATGACCTTTCTTTCCAACCCCACAGAGGAAAATGAGTGTGTACCTTCAAACTGCAAGCTATTGGGGAACCATCAGGATTTAGTTGCACATTCATCTTCATTGCTTGTTGTCGATCTACCTTGTTTTCCCTAACTTCATCTTGCAAGCTCATTGATGGAGGCATCATAGGGTTTCACTAGTCAACATACAATTTCTTCTGCTCTGTGTTGATCCTCTATATGGCTTTGCTATGTTCCATGAAGCCCTCTCAAGATGTGTTGTTGTATTCTTGGATCCCTATCTTCTAGCTACAGAGTTGTACTCATTGAAGGAAGATTTAATAAAACTCCATGCACCCCTTTCAAATATCACATAGTTGCTCAAACCTGTTGTGGTGCATAGCATACATGTGCAAGCATTACCCACAAAGCATCTTTGAATAAGGATACTACCAACAACGGTCACTTATCAATGAGAAATATTCCTTCACTTGGTGCAGTGACCCCCTCAGTAAGCATTTTACCTCCTTTCCAACGTTCCCCTTCACTTGCAACTGCGTTGCATTTGCTTAAAAGTTTCTAGGAATTTTCAACAAATAAATTTTGTGTATACTTCTTTGGATCCCTCCATTACAACTATCGAGCCATGGTGTAGGTTGTATCATGTTGAATATTTCTCAACAAATCCATTTTGAGTATTCTCTCCATTCATGGTACTGGCGGCAACCATGAAGACCATAATCACTTGAGACTCTTGCTAAACAGTTTGCTCGCCCTATATTTGTGTTGCCTCCATCTCAGTATTCTTCCTCCCACTTGGCTCGAAAGTTTCTGATACATTTTCAACAAAACTATCTTTGGACATATGTTGGCGCCTCCCATTCAATGCAGTGCTGGATCTTTACACATGCCAATTGCATTTGCTTTGAATTTTTTAAAGTCTTTTCAAAAAATATGTCTGTGCATAAACTGGGTGTGGTATGTAGTGTCCTCCTAGCTGCATTTACTTAGAAGTTTCTAAGTCTTTTAAAATAATCCATTTTTTTCATACATGATTACATTTATTTGGGATTTTAGATCAGCTCACATGCCTTGTCTTATGCCACTATCTCCCATTCAATTGGCATGCTGGAACCTCACTTATTCGAGCTTCCTAATAGCACTACCTCCCTCAACTCTAGGCATGCTACTCCATTCCAGTCGCTGCCCCGTTCCTTCTCTTTTGTGGCGGCCATCAGTTCCCATTCGAGGTGGCCAGATTATTATAAAGCTTTACTGAATCTCCATTCCATCCAACTTAGATGCCTTCTTCAGTTAATTCATACTTATTTCATTTAGGTTCTAAGCCTCCACCATGACTGCAAAATCTTCAATGAATGCTTCTTCATAAAGTTGCAAAGGTTTTGAATATGTATATTTTCTTCACACACTGTATCGACCAGATCTGTGCATCTGAGTGCAAGGTTGAGCTGGCATGATTTTAACTTCACAGTCAACCCATGCCAAATTCAAATGGTCATGTAGAGGATTAAAATAATTGGCAAGAGGTTTAGTGATTTGGCTGGTAGATATAACATAGATATAGCATGGTTATTACTTAATTGAGCTTGTCAAATTTTTTTAAAGATATTAACCTCTTTTACATGTGATTGTCGTCCTCTTAGAAGGCGTCTTATCGAGGTGAATGAATGCATTAACATAATATCTAAAGTTCAAAACCTATCAATGTGGAATTTTATCATTGCAAATCTAGAATAGGTTGTCAATCCCTAAAGCATGCTATGGAGCCTTTCATCTAAAAAATTTCATTTGCACAACTTCTATTGGAACACTGATCTCACCAAAGATAGGAGACCTCTATGCTTCCATAATATCCCATTGAGCTTAGAAAAATTGCAAGAAAAATGGTGTTGTGACTTTTTTCCATGGTGGCATAAAAGTGAAATATCACCTTCTTCATTTTGCATTGGAAGGAACTTATGACACTGAAAAAGAAGAAGCCTTAACTAGCTATGTGATGCATGTCGGGTCCCCTTGTGGGCCCACTAATTTTTTTTTTTTCAAACGAGTTTTCTCCTTGAATTGATTTGAGGAAGCTTCAGAATGCTTCTTAAATGAAATGATAAACTAGGTTATCATTAAAATCTGCTTTCTGGCACATTTGAAGAATAGTGAAAACTAGTCCAGTTGGCTCTAGAATCACCCTGGGAAAGTAATCAAGCAGCCTCATGGAGTCACAAAAACTTGCAAGCATGTATAAATTTGTCCTGAGAATGGAGTGAAATAGACGGCTCAGAAAAATGAGCCATGAGGTGAAAGATATTCACTGTCAAAGTTGCTCAATTGAACTTTCTACAACCTGTTCAGAACCAATTAAAACTCATCAAATCAACGATTTGAAAAAATATCAAATCAACTCTTGGAAAGCTTCCACTGGACATGGTAGATCATTTAGGTACATTGAGTATGTGTGCAAGAGGTATTTTCTTGAATCATCAGTTTGCACGAGATATTAGAGGTCAAAGTTGACCTCCTTGAAAGGTTTTAGAAAATGCAGGTGCAAAACTGAACAAATTGCATTTGGTTTTGACCTGGAAAAAATAGCGAATCTTATCATGAGGCTCTAAAACCTAACATGGGAGCACATGAATGTATAGAAAATGGAGAAAAACAATCGTTTTGACATGAAGATCATCCAGTTGCAAAATGCAAGCTCGAAGAAGAGGCAACTTTGCAGAACTAAAAGTTTGCAAACAATAGAAAAGTGCAAAAACCCTCCAGCTTCGCTTTTCAAAACCCTATCAAAACTTATCATGGGAGGCTGAAAATTGAAAATCCTACTCACATATGTCACATGAATGGGTCCCTAAAGGGTTTGTCTTGAAAATCAACAGGCTTCGAAATATGACCCTCCAATGTGGGTCACTTAGGCAGATTTTTCAAGTGTGCCTTTGAGTGTGTAGAGGCAATTTTTTTGAAATAGGCACTTCAAATTTTCAAAATTTGATAGTCCCAACATGACGACGGAGGGACATTGGCCT
Source organism: Sequoia sempervirens (assembly GCA_007258455.2). NCBI lineage: Eukaryota > Viridiplantae > Streptophyta > Pinopsida > Cupressales > Cupressaceae > Sequoia > Sequoia sempervirens. The sequence continues at coordinate 178,547,860 of VDFB02256132.1, read as the reverse complement.
GCAAAGGAATTCCCGTGGACAACGACGAAGGGACGACGACCCACAAGGAAGTTCCCGCAACTTCACAAAACTTAGTAAATTTAGGATTTTTCAATTTTAGCAGATTGGAAAAGGGGTACAAAGAGTGCCAAGACATATTTCCTCAAGATTTGACTCATTTAGAAAAATGCAAAAAATTTGGTATGCGAAATTCAGAGGGTTTGCCACCTTTTTGTAACAACATTTCTCAAATGGACTTCCATGCACAGACTTCCGCGAGCAAACTTCAAGAGTGAAATTTCTACAAAGTCTAAACACATGGAAAATTTGATGCAAACCACTTTAACCATGTGAAGACACTCACTTTATGGGCCCTAGATGATGAAAACTTGAAATTTTACCCCTTTTGGAAATGTAGAGATTTGGAAGGGGGAAGCCGGAGAGTCCGTTGCCCTTTTGTAACGAAAATCCACACATGGAAACCCACACATGATGAACCACACATGGTGGAACACATAGAAATTCCTTTGGATGGAAAAGCAGGGATAGTGACCCGCAAGGAAGTTCCCACAGATGGTGACAGAGGGATGGTGGCCCACAAGGAATTTCCTGCGGATGGCGATGGAGGGACGATGACCTGAAAGGAAGTGCCCGCGGACGGCGAGAGAGGGACGATGACCCAGAAGGAAGTTCCCGCAGACAATGATGGAGGGATGGCAGCCCACAAGGAAGTTCTCGTGGATGGAAATAGAGGGAAAATGAGCCACAAAGGAATTCCTACGGATGGCAATGGAGGGACGGCGACCCACAAGGAAATTCCTGCAACTTCACAAAACTCAACGAAACCTTGGTAGTTCACTTAGGCATCACAAAAAAATCCCAAATCCATAGGAAACTTGCCACCAAAGTCAAAAAATGAAGGCAAAAGCAAAGAAAGGAAAAAGCGAAATGAGGGGGAAGGACTTTGTTTCTCTTCTTAGATTTGAATGCCTAATGTTAAAATGAAGGGTAGGGAGCAATGTTTATTGGCCAATTACCATTAATGCCATGCATTAATTTCTTGGTACGACAAAATCGGGTTAGGTGAGATGCAAAAACCCACACTCATATGGATGCTTGGTCAAGGATGAGATGGAGAAAATAAGTGTGAAGCCCACCATGCAGGTAGAAGTTGGGTGTTAGTCGGTACTTAGTAGCGAAACATGAGCGAAAACCCACATGAGGTGACCCGCAGTTGCGGATCCGCGAGACTCGATGAATTCCAGAGCAAAAACTGAAGGGAAACCCACATGCCAAGTTCTGCAAAGGAAAATGACTTGGTGAAACTTAGATAGGTGAATTGAGCCAAAGGGAATTTGATCATTTTAAGGCACATGACCAACTTGAGCTTGGGAACAGGGGGCACAAAGTAAGGAAAAATCAAAATGACCCATCCAGAGTGAGAAAAGAGGGGGTCCTTTCCTTCAGAGTGGCGTGTGTTCAAAACATGCACAAAAAATGGCAACTTGCTAGGGAAATGCTCTAGGGAATTTTGATGAAAAACTAGAATCATGAACCTAGAATCTCTGGTTTTGACCTTCATGCTAGGGCAGACAAACTAGACACTCAACCAAAGGATCAAAACCACTAGTCAACCCAACCTTCAGTATACTGAAAAATCCAAGTGTGTGCAAATGCGTTCATTCCCATCCATAGGTTGCTACAGGAACCTAAGCTCCATTAAGTTAAGCTAAGAAAATTATTCTAACTCCTAAAGCATCTTGGACATTTCCTCACTTCCAGTAAGGCATCCATAGCCCCAACGAGGTTGTCATTGTGATTCTCATGAACATTTCTCTACTATCATCCAGGCGTCCATAGCCCTAGTAGAGTTGTTTGTATTCTCCTGAAAGTTGGATTTCTTTTCTTTTGATTTTCAATTTTTTTCTTCTTTTGATTTTTCTCTTTTCAATTATTTTCTTTTCCACCCATAAGCAATGAAGCTTGCACTCAGGGTTGACAATCACAGTGGCACTAAAGTAGAATTTTAGACTTTTACTTAACTAGACTTCACAAAAGGACCTACAATGACCTCTAGATTCTTAAAGTATGTGAGAGATATAAGATTTCAGAATACATCCCAATCAGACCAACCAACGACTTATCCCCTTTGAGTCAAACATCGAGGTCACTTGACACTAACAGAAGACCCTCACCATCCACTTTGAAAGCTTGATTAGAGTTTATCAAAGAAATACATAGAACAACCCCTAGGCAATAAAATGGTTGTCGTGCATGAAGACGTACCCAGCAAAAGTAGAGAGACCCTGAGCATAGTAGCAGCAAAGCGGAAGTGAATGGAACGTGAAACACCTAAACTAAAAAAAGTAGGAAAGTGAAAAAAAAGGAAACCACTGTAAAGCCAACCTAACCTACAACAAACCAACTAACCTAATGAAAGCAGGAAAGAGAGACTATATACACAAAGCCTACACTACTCAAAATGGACTATGTACAAAGATATTTACAAAGGACCATGTTCAAGCAAGGAAAACCAACAATAACGCCTAGTGGACTTCACAATCCATGCACAAGCATAAGGGAAATTGTTAATATTCTAAGCCATGCAAAATCATCCTTATATTTAGAAAAATGAAGTTCAATGTTGCAACATTCAATTCAATAACACACCTAGGAAGAATTAAAAGTTGAGGTGATTCATTAAACCCATGATTGATCCATAAACAAGTCCATCTCCCTTCACTCCCATAATCAAAATGATAAACTCAACTGTGAATATTCATAGGAGTAAGGAAATATAGAACCTAGACGTTTCCATATGAAGGTGGCAGTTTTTGATATACAAGAGTGAGCATTGCATCATTGGTTGTTCCATCGATAGCCTCGAGCAGACGTAATGGATAGGGCATCATCCCCTTTGCATCATAAATATGAAGATTACAATCAAATGGATTAGGCAGTATACATTGTGAAAAATTAGAACTTTGGAATTCAAGGACCATTTCACCCGATCTCACACTCGTATATGGTTGGGAGAACGGGGTAGAAAGCACCTCTTCCAAGCTATGGGTGGGACTTGCATCCTCTATTGATTGTTCTTTGAGGAGACAAACTTCATCATGTCGATCCTCCGTAGCCTAGGACTCTCTTTGATTGTTGTCCTCAAAAGGAAGCATGCTATCTCATCTCACTTCCTTCGTGTTGATCTCAATTTTATGATGTTCCATGTCATAGAAACATGGCATGGATGAATCTATCCTATTGCAACTCTCGAAGGGTGTAAGTGGATCAACAATGATCAAAGTGGAAGAAATCTCAAGTGAAGCTCATAGTTGGCAAGGTACATCGTCTTCATGGTCAGCCACCAACACATCTGAGACTTAGTCTTCTTCTTTTTGTAATTCTTGTAGCTCATCTAGATGTTTGCTTGTTTCCTCTTGTTCATCATCACTATAGATGGAGAAGGAGTTCATTTCCCAATCTGGGAGCTCTGATATTTCACCATATGGAGGCTCGGGTAATATGTCCTCATCATCACCATCTTCTGAAATGTACTCTTCTTGAGTGTCGCTATACCTTTGTGGCACAATTCCAAGTGGGAATAAATCAGCAAGTGACACGGGCCTGTTGAGGGGATCAATGTATGACAAGTGGTTTGCCTACGAAAGTCCTCCATAAAGTTTGTCATCCATTGCATATAAATGCTCCACAAGAGGGAAAGACTCTTGATACCTAGTGCACAACCTCCCCATTTGTTCTGCTTCATCATTTGGATGTCTAGGGTTGTGTTTTTCTTCTTCCATCATTGTCCCAACTCCTTCTTGAAGGTTTCTTTCAGCTAAGTTATCACTTGGTTCCTGCTCTTGGCCCTCTAGTTCGATCCTTGAAGCAGCTATGGGAAGGGATGCACTTGGTTGCCCCACTTTTTCTTTAACTTGCTCGATGGCCTCTTGGAATAGCTCACATGTGATCTTCGAATGTTGCAAATCATGGAGCCTACACCAACCAGGCAGCAATAAAATTTCCAAATCCACTTGGTATCTCAACTCTAACCAATCCCTTGTGAGTCTCGACACGAGTTCGTTATATATTTCCACTATTGTGACATGTGTAGCTGATGTCCCACTCCTCCAAATCCTCATTTTTTAGATGCTCGATCACTTTCATTCATGAAGGAAAGTTCCTCTAATCTTATTTCACTTATGCTTTGATCATCATTTTCTGCCACCCCAAGACTTTCAACCTCTTCTTCCTTCTGATCTTCAACATCTATATAGGCTACCTTGGCATATGCTGCTGCAAACTTTGTTAATTCATATTCAACTATTAACAGTTCCTCTTCTTGAATGGAGGACTTCCCTTTACTGATGGAGGAAATGGTTTCTAATTCCCTTCTAACTAAACTTTCATCAAAGCTCCTCTTTGTTCCAAGGAAATCAACTCCTTCCTCTTGATTTTAGCCTCAGTGTTTGTTGTCCTAGAACTTACTTATATGGAGCTTCTTGGTTCCATTTGAATGTGTTTCCCTCTAGATGTTGATATCTCTCCCACCTCATAGGATGACTCCTCTTCATTAAGAGTTGGCTTTCTTGACTTGTTCAAACTGCCATTGACTTGAGTGACGATGTCTACACATGATGGACAAGTAAATTCTAAATGTGGTGTGTTATGGAATATGAACCAACTAGTCATCAATACTTCCTCTAGCTTTGGTCCATCCTTCTTGTTCAAGTGTTCTTGGATCAGCTCCTTGAAGGCCTTGGCTACCATGTTAATCAATTCCTCTTCTGGGTCAGGCGAAGCCAAGGGTTGGTACATTTCCCGAAAGGAAATTTCTCCTTACAAGATTCTTCCAATTATGTCCAAGAATGTTAGACACTCCAATTCATTATGCCTACAAGTGCCATGGATTCTACACTTATTTGCAATGAAAATTACTACAATGGATTATTTAATCTCCTATTCAAATCTTCTTGTAGATGAGTAATGTTGATTTGAAGTTGCTGCTCCATTTTAGCTCAGCTCTTGTTTTGCCTTCAAATTTCTGATTTTTTTAATTTCCAGTAGATGATGAGATCTTCCTATCTCAGATTTTACTTGAAAGTGCATTCAACTTCTAGCTTTGGAGCCTTGTGCTTATCCATGCCCTCCTTCTAGTGCTAGTTCTATTGATGGGTGTTTTTTCACTTCTCAACACAGGAAGCACACAAGTGCACTACCTCTCTTGAAAGGAAACTCCCTACAAACAAGTTGCTGAAAATTATCCCAAGGTCTCTTGGGTGTCAGGTAATGACAAAGCTTGAAATAGTTCAATTGGTTGATGCGATTTGTTGGTAATCATAGGGAAACCTTTATGGTTTACAAAGTATGGGAAGTTGGGTCTACAAATGGAGTTTTAAGAGTGCTGGAAATGAATGAATAGTGGCTACTGACTCAAGACAGCAAACTGAAACTCATCATGTTCCTCAAATTTAGCATTGTTGTGATGCTTGGACACATATTCTAACAAAGGACTAAAAGAAATAGAAAAAGAGGAAAGGGTTAAGAAAATTATTCCAAATCTAAGCTATGAATGAATAGTAACAATGGAGGTTGCTACAGTAGACAAACTTCCTAAACTAGGTTTTGCTTGACCAAGAGAACCTACAGCTACACAAAACCAGTGCAATCTTCTAAGGACTGCAAATTTTTAGATTGTGCAATCACCTCATGAAAATACAATTGAACTAAGTTGCAACATTGAAACAAAGAATCCTAGGCTAACTTTACACAACAATTTGTCATGAACAAGTGCTATAATCATGGGCTGAAAGTCCATCAAATACTATAATAGCAAGCACCATTATCACAACCATTCAAGAAACTACAATTTAAAACTAATATGGAAGTTGAACCATGCATGCATAATGAACAAACTCAAAAGAAACATTCATAAAATCATGCAATGCTTCTCTCTATTGTTGCAAAATTCCCTTTACACCAGTTCTCCAACACTTACAAATGAGGAGAAAGTCCCTATTTATAGTTTTCCAAAGTACAAATGAATGGCTAGGATTTAATCACAATGTGTGGCTCAGATTCAATACAAGTTAGGGTTTCACCTACCCCCAATATTTCTCACTTTAAAATAGGTTATTTTTTCCTCTTCCCTATTTTATCGTCTAGTGACCCTGGCACTGTAGCAGTTTTGTCTTTTAGTGGTTGCCATCCCTAGTGTAGCTGAAACTATCAAAGTCTTCCTTCTTGTTGGTGCATCTATAGTATCCTTCAACCAATTAAGTGGATCCTTTTTGTAGATTGGTGTTTCTGAGAAGTAGATATGTTGCTCTTGATTTGGATGGACAACTCCTGGCAATCATGGTTGTTTGGAGGAAGATAGAGCAACTCCCTCCTGCTCCTTGTTTGAAAGAATTTATCAACTTGGTATTGCCTGGAACTGATTCCTAAGTGGGATTATTCATTTAGGTAGAACTCCCCTCAACTAAGATAAGGGATTATTCATTTAGGTAGAACTCCCCTTGATGTCAATATTCAGATAAGCAACTCCTTTGGTGTTTGCAATTACCCTTTGAGCACAACAAAATCTACGCCTTTAGCATGTTTCCATGAATCATGCACACAAGAGGTGTAGTAATTCAAGGAAAATGTTATTCAAATCTTCCAAACACATTGTTAGATCCATCCATGCATCATTAAAAGATCATAATATTCATCATTGTTCCACATTTGGAGCTCATTTGGACCATGAACATAAATGCAGGTTTAGGGGTGTGGGTGTAGGAAGGTTCAAGGATGTTTGGAGTCTTTGCTGCTAAGAAACAAAATTGAGAGAATGATGACCTAAAGGTGGAATTCCACACTATGGGACCCTCAAGTTCCTTAGACATTAAGGGCTACATGTGAAAGTTTGACCAATTTAGGAGATGCGGGAGGGAGCTAGTGGGTTGCCATCGTATGTTCGCTGCTAGGAATGGTGTTGGAGGTACGACAGTCTACAAAGCCACAACTCTTAGAAATTTTGAGTTTTTTCAAATTAAGCACATGGAAGATGCATTAGAAGGGTGCCTAGACCTATTCCTCAATGATTTGGCCCTTTTCAAAAAATATGGAAATCTGGAAGGGGGGAAACCGAAGGGTCCATTGCCTTAAAAATGGCATTGAGCACACGAAAACCCACAGATGGTGATGGAGGGATAGTGGCCCACAAGGAAGTTCTAGTAGATGGTGATGGAGGGATGAAAGCCTACATGGAAGTTCCCACAGACAACGATAGAGGGATGACAGCCTGCAAGGAAGTTCCAGCGGATGACAACTGAGGGACAACGACCCACAAGGGAATTCCCACGGACGGTGAGGGAGGGACAACAACCCGCAAAGGAATTCCTATGAATGGAAATAGAGGGATGATGACCCGCAAAGGAATTCCCACATATGACGACGAAGGGATGATGACCCGCAAGGAAGTTCCCACAACTTCACAAAACTTAGTAAATTTAGGATTTTTAATTTTAGCACATTAGAAATATGGTATAAAGAGTGCCAAGACATACTTCCTTAAGATTTGACTCATTTTGAAAAATGTGGAAATTTGGAATGCGGAAGTCGGAGGGTCTGCCGCCCTTTTGTAATGACATTGCTCAAATGGACTTTGGCGCGTGCGGACTTTTGTAGTGAAATTTTTGCAATGTCTAAACACATGGAAAATTTGATTCAAACCCCTTTAGGCATGTGAATACACTCATTTTATGGGCCCTAGATGATGAAAAATTGAAATTTTCACACTTTTTGGAAATGCAGAGATTTGGAAGGGGGAAGTCGAAGGGTTCGTCGCCCTTTTGTAATGACAATCCATACATGGAAACCCACACACGATGACCCACATACAAATTCTTATGGATGGCAATGGGGGATGGTGCCCTGCAAGGAAGTTCCCGTAGACGGTGACAGAGGGATGACAACCCGCAAGGAAGTTCCCACGGATGGTGACCCGCAAAGGAATTCCCACATATGGCGACGAAGGGATGATGGCCTACAAGGAAATTCCCACAACTTCACAAAACTCAATGAAACCTTGGCAGTTCACTTAAGCATCACAAAAACATCCCAAATCCATAGGCAACTTGTCCCTAAAGTCAAAAAATGAAGGAAAAAGTGAAGCAAGTGAGCAGGGACCAGGTTAGTAGGAGCAAGGAAAAAGTGAAAAAAGGGAGGGGAGGACTTTGTTTCTCTTCTTAGATTTGAATGCCTCAGATTAAAATGAAGGGTAGGGAGCAACATTTATATGCCAATTTCCATTAATGGCATGCATTGATTTCTTGGTACAAAAAACTTGAGTTAGGTGAGATGTGGAAACCTATGCTCGTTTGGATGCTTGGTCAAGGCTCAAATGGAGAAACAAGTGCGGAGCCCGCCATGTGGGTGGAAGTTGGGCATAAGTCACTACTTAGCAGTGAAACACGAGTGGCAACCCACACGAGGTGACCCACAGTTGTGGGTCCATGAGACTCGATAGACGCTGAGGCAAAAGAAACCAAGGAAAACCAATAGGCCAAGTTTTGCGAAGGCAAATGGCTTGGTGAAACTTATACAGGTGAATTCTTCACCAAAGGGAATTTGATCATTTTAAGGAACATGACCAACTTGAGCTTGGGAATAGGGGTTTGCAAACCAAGGCTAAAGAAAAATGACCCATCTGGAGTGAGAAAAGAGGGGTTCCCTTCCTTTAGCAAGGCGTGTGTGCAAAACATGCACAACAAAACAATGTTAAATCTTTGTTGCGATCTCAACCTAAAAAATTAAAATTTCTACTCAATCTCTCAAGGGAACAGTGAACTAGCATAATTCCTTCCATTGGAGCAATAGTGGGGCATCCAAAAAACAAACATTTTTTATTTATTTGAGTAGCAATGTCAATTTGAAAAGTGTCAGTCTTTCAACCAATGTAATAGGTACCACGCTTCAAAGAGGGGTAAAATGTAGACACTTAAAATCATCCTGATCGATATTGCACATCTGAATTTCATTATTAACACCATATTTTTCTTGAATCACCTCTTTTCAACCGTTTAATTAAATAATCTTAATTTTTTATTTAAATTCATCGCTTTTGGATATTAATTGAATAATCAATTTTATCAAGTTAATTCACCCCCTTTCATTGTAATTTTCATCTTGTTTAATTAGATATAATGAAAATTATTTAAATTGAACCCCTTAAGTCTTCTCATTTGATTAAATAATCCTAATTATTTAATTTAATTTCATTAACCCCTTAAATTAAATAAGTTAATTATTTAGTTAAAATCCTAATTTCATCCATCATGCACAATTAAAACAATGTTTTAATTATCTAATTAGCTAATTTCTCTCACCCTCCCACTTGAAAGGGAACATTCCCCTAGAATATTCCTCCATTCCCACTCCAAAATGGGAAATATCTTGTGACAACTTCCTAATTTTTAGGAAGTATGCTTCTTCAAATCAATGTGAGCCATTGATTAAAATCATTGATCCTTGCCAACTTGCATTCTCATCCATTGATGGGAATCCTTGATCCATGCCATCTCCTCTTATCGATTCTCATCCATTGATTGATCAAATCAATCTTGACCATTGATTCAACTACTTTTTCCTATAAATATTCCTCATTTCTATGAGAAAAGGATCCAATTTCATTTATAGTAATTGCACTATAGTTAATTTTAGAGCATTCCTCACAAGAATTTTATCATTTAGCATCTATTTTAGTTAAGATTTGTATCTATTTTAGCTTATATTGCATCCATTTTCATCAATCTTCATGAATAGAATCCATTTGAGGGTATGTGCAGGATCATGTTGGGCCAAAAAGTGGCGATATGATGGGTATGTGGCTGACAACTTTTTTTTAACCCAAAATTGATGAAACAAAAAGGGTTTTTCAAGGAGATTCTTAGCTTTCCAACAATATAAATTATGCTTTACTTTGAATTTAATAAATAATTATTATTCATTTTCTATTTGAATTACAACTAAAGTCCTGATTCATAGGATAATTGAAAAAAATCTATAGCTTTCAAATGGTATCACATTTTTTGAATCCGAAACATACGTCACATTCTATACTTCACATACTATAGGATTTAAAAAAAAAATAAATTTCATGAAGTTTTGACCAAGTTAAGGTGGTCAAACATACGATTTTTTATATTTTTAAAATTTGTAATAAAAAATCATAATTAATTATTTACTTGGAAAAAAATTACAAAACATATGCATCACATCCAAACATGAGTCCTCTACTTATATATAAAATATTATCATTTTATTGTGGTTAGGGTGGCACCTACTTATTTTTCCCCAAATTTAAGTACTACAAGATTGAAATTTCAAATTTTCACCAAATAGATTTAAAAAACCTAGTAGTTTATAAACTACATTCAATTTGCTACAAATTCTATTCTTACATATTTTTGAAATAATATAGATAAATTATTCAAATTTTTATGTCAAGTTGCCTAACTCTGATTTTTTTGAATTTTTTGCCACTTAAGGGCCTGTTTTTTCCATGATGATCCTGCACATGCCCTTGAAAGCTTGTTTAAATCTAGGGTTTGGGAAAGGGCTGAAATTCCACATCAATGCAACACCAATCCCCCAATGGGATGAGGTTTGAGGAATTAGATTAGTTTCCATTGTGCATTTCTAGTTTTTTTTTTAATGTTTAATGGCTTCTTTGTTTGATGTTTTCAAGAATTTCATTGGGAGCTTGGCTTAACTAGTTAGATCTTAGTTAATTTCTTGTGGATCGACCATGTTTATCTTAGGCTATGATCATGCTCACACTTCCCTAGACACTCATACTTTAGCATCATTAATATGTTTTTTTCCTTATTTTTTTCCTCAACCTCACCTACGTGGCATAAACTAACCTTCTCTATCCAAGTCCATTTCCTTTAATTGTTCTCAAATTTTCACTATGAGATCATGTCTTGTTTTCTCCCCTTTGACCTTTTTCTCCATCCTTACTCCTTCCTTTTTCCAACCTCCTATACTAGGATTTGAACACTTCATTTATATACCTCTTTTCTCTTTGATTTATTTTGTGGACACCTTTGTATTTGCTTGAGGTAGAACTTCCTCTATGTTAGTGTAATTTTCTTAGGTTCCAATAGTTCTTGTAGCACTTATATATTCCACTCTCCTTCCTCATTTCTCTTTGTTGAGGATCTTCTTGTATTCTCTTTTATTCACATTTCCACTCACTTAATTGGATTTTATTGAAAATAATGTTGATCCCTTTCTATGGATCCTCTCCTTCACATGCGACTCCTTGTCCATCTATATTTTATCATCAAAACTTGACTAAATCTTTCCAAACCTTATGTGTGTCAAAATTTTCCCATGCTCTTGCATTAGGTTGGCACATATTAGGTTCACTTGACTCAAATATTTTATACTTGGAGATCATGTCCCCTTCTTGAAAATCCATACTTGCATGCTTTTCTAACTTCTTCATGCGCTATAACCGATAAAAATCATCTACTTCTTATCCTTTTATGGTGTGTACTATCTTCCTCCAAAATTTCCTTTGTTATCCCAAGTTTTATTCATACATAATTTCACATACCCTACATTATACATTCTTGAACTACTTGTGCAAGTTTAGATTACTGTTTTCTTGTATCCTCTAAAGTTCCTCATTGCTAGATGCTTCATCATGTGATTCTTGATATTACATCTAGTTTATATTTTTTGTGAACAAATTATTTTTGATCTCATGTGCTATATAAATATAATTCTCAATAACCCTATCTTCTTTGAATACATTTTAAGGGTTGTAATACATGTAACAATACCCCTTCTTTGAATACATAAAGGGTTGTGATACATGTAATTTAATTTACCCCTTCTTTGTCTCTAAACTATTTTTGTAGTTCAAGTATCTCCATGACATACCCTTTTAATTATGATCTAATTGGATTTCCTTATCACATGTGATATTCAAAATCATGAGAATGTCTTGTCAAATTTATATTATGAGCTAGTGATCTACACATTTAGTTATATCGAGCATGATGTCTCTCTTTCTATGTTTTATAGTACTCATTTTATTAAAAATATCCACATATTGATGCATTTAGTGGTGATAGTAAGTGATATCATGTTCTAGTGTATCTAGTTGCATGCTAAATATTTTCAAGTGATATATATATACCAAATATGCTCATGATATGTTTGTAATTTATGTATTTAAAGAAATTTGAATTGATGAATAGGTTTATTGTGGCTATATATTTATCATATAGTTGTGCATATTATTATCATCCTATATCACTAGAGAAACAACATAAGTAATGTAGGAATCTTATATTCAAGTTCAAAAAAATTCAAAATTTGAGTATGATGATGTTAAGATAATATGGTTGTAATCTTCTTGGGGACAAATTATTTCAATATCATTAGTTAAGACCTATTTTTTGTATTTTCTTTATTTTTATTTAAATGTTTTTGTTATTTTTTTATGTTGATACAAAGATACTAGAAAATAATGGTGTGTGGTTCATGTTAATTACTTCTTAAATGTTATGTACCTAAATTTTCCCTATATGAAGTTTAGATGATGCTTGAGGTTATAGAGTGCTTATAGTATTTATACTCTCATCATGTTTTGAAAACCAATGTTATAATTTCTTTTGTTTTTTTTTTAATTTTCTTTAACAAATGAAGAATATTTAGTGTTCTATTTTTGTAATATTAACTACTTTCATTGAAACCATGTGTGTACACTTGTATGCATGTGAATTAACATTTTAGCAATTCGTAATGGGGATTCTGATGGAACCTGCAAATTTTTTATGTTCCATCTCAAAATCTTGATATATTTTGAATATTGGGTTGGTATATGAAGGCTTACGGTTTTGATTATCATCACTGTTGTAGGGTTTTGTGAACTCTTCCTTAATTAGCCCTCAAGTTTCGTTTATGCCAAGGTTCTAATTTTTTGTTGACCTTTTGTTGCCCATTGCCAGTCATATTAAAACATCATATGTCATTGACGATCATGGAGTAACCCGCCCTTCATGCCTAGGTCTGAGTTTCTTATTTTATAAGGTTGAATAAAAGGATTTTTTTTCCTTTACATCCTTTTCATTTTATGGCTTAATATCTTATGAAGACCTTTTTCCCACATTGTCTTAGGATGGTCCCCTTCATTATAAAAACTTGTGGGCATGTGCTTAAATTTTTTAACTTATGTCCTGTCGGCCATCTTTCTTTGTCGCTCATCACAGATAGTTTCTAAAAGGTATGTTTAAATTGGTGACAATAAACGAGTGGTATTTCTTTGGTTTCACTCATCACAGATAACTTTGAGAGCTCTTGGTATGAATCAGTGATGGGTGATGCTCTTGCTTCTCCTTATATCATTCAATTTTCGCTTATCGCTAATAACTCTTGAACCTTGAGTATTGAGTTAGCGATCAACGATGACCTACGGGTTTTTTTCTTCTCTTCATCGTTCATCACAGATGGTTGTGTGATTGTAATTTTAAAACTAGCGGTGAGAGATATGAAGTATCTCCTATGCTTCGTGTATCACATATGGGTTTTGAATGTTATGTTTTGTATTAGCGATACACGATGCAAGTATTCTATGTAATCGCTGGGATCTCTCATCACTAATTACTTGCAAACTTTATGAGGAGAATTAGTGATAAGAAATAGCCTTGGTGTTTTTGTATTTTATCCTATCGCTCACTGCAGATCCTTTCCAAAACTTAAGTTTCAAAATAATGATGAGTGATGGAGTCATCTGTTCAATTTTCTTTCGCTGATTTTGAATTGATCTTATGAGTGATGTCTTTTGCATCATTTTTTTTCATGCAAGTGCATGTGTCTTAATCTTGCTTCATCACTTTATCTCCCGTCGCTAATGTGATCTAGAGTTCAAAGATAAATTAGTGATGCACGATGGGAAAATAAACGTGATCGAGGATGGGCCATAATTTCAAGTTCTAAAATTTCATCCTGTGGATGCTTGCGTCGCTGATAAAACTAGTGAAGGATGAAATGTGTCAGTGATAAGCGACAACTATTGAATGAAAATGAAACATGGTAGTATCTTGAGGACATCGTATAAATCAAAGAAGAAAGTAGCGAGGTGAATTGAGAACCATTGATATGGTTTTAAAGAAGAGTGATCAACGACCAGGGTTTGAATGTGAATGACTAGATGCCAATTTGCTCGCGCGAGCTTGCATCAAACATTATTGGTGGTATGTCCATCTCTCAGCCATAAAGAAGGTAGATACATGGTTTCTCACACATTTGGAATTCACAACAACACAACTGGAAATTAGTGCCTAAAATAGCACCAGATTTTAGTGTATTTGAGTTTATGAATTGGGAACTTCTGATGGTGCAAAACTCGATGCAAAATGGTATGTTCACTTTGGCGCTGGATTTAGCGCCGAGTTTAGCACCGGATTTAGTGCCAGATTTAGTGTCGATTTTAGTGCCAAATTCTTGTTGCTTCCAGTTTGGCTTCTTTTTTTGCTTCCACGTTTTCTTCCAATTTTGCTTCTAGGTTTGCCTCTGATTTTGCTTCCAGTTTTGCTTCCAGATTTGCTTCTGGTTTTGCTTCCAATTTTGCTTCCAATTTTAATTCCATTTTTACTTCCAGTTTTGCTTCCAAGATTACTTCTGGTTTGCTTCTAGTTTGACTTCCATTGTTGCTTCCTTTTTTGCTTCTAAAAATGCTTCTTATTTTGCTTCCATTTATTAATTTAATATTTTTTATTTCAATTTAATTAGTTAAATATATCATGCCTCTTAAATAACTCATGATTATAGAGTAAGTAAATTAAATAATATTTTATTTCAATTTAATTAATTAAATATATCATGCCTCTTAAATAACTCATATGATTAAATAACAAGATAATTATTAATAACATTATCATCATTTATAATTAAAACAAGTGAGTCAAATATGCCACTAGATTAATAACATGTCAAAATGATACATGTCCAACAGTTGACATAAGTCAAAATGACACATGTACAAATGATATAAGTAAAAATGATAAATTATATAACTCAAAATGACACAAGTCAAAATGATACATGTCCAAATGATATATTTCAAAATGATACATGTCAAAATTATACAACTCAATAATATGGTACTACAGGCCGTGAAATTGATACATATGATAGTAACTATGAAAAGAGGCATCATAACGATATATTAGCAATGATCCATGATGTAGTCTATATGATCATGAATGTCATTGGCTACTACCAACAACTGCCTCATCATCATCATCATCATCATCATCATCATCATCATCATCATCATCATCATCACCACCATGATCATCATCATTGTCATCAGCCTCGGTGTCTTTTGTATTTTTGTCATCATCATCCTCTGCCATGTTATTTGTACAAGAACCAACATATTATGGATCTATATATCATGAGAATCATCTTGATCTTTTGGAAAACCTGTGTTCTACAAAAAAAATATTTAAAATGAAAAGTTATTATTTATTTCATGCAATAATTTATTTTTTTGTTATATATCTAATATTACAACATGTGAAACGAAACCATAATCATATTACTATTACTATTTTTTAGCTTCCCACTTAAATTAGTGAAGTATGCTAAAAATATTACTTCATTTTGATTACAAAACATGTGCTTAGAACAAATTCATATTAGTTATTTCAGATTATGTAATTGAGAACAAGTTCAAATGGAGACACAAGCCATTACATACTTTGAAATAACTAATATATTAAAAATCCATGTTTATGTAACCCCACACAAGCCGTGGGTATGACTAAGTTGATTTAATTTAATAGTGAATGTAAATCATACATCAGAAGATCAATTAAGAAAGAAAAACACATAAGAGGAAGGTCATGTCCATCATTGCCTTCAGGGATGATGTAGCGTTGATTCTCCAGCTTGATCTTCAATGTCTTTAGCTCCTTTGCTCCTGAATTCCAGAACCTGCAATTGATTGTAAATTTTTGTTAGAGCTCAGGTCATGAGATCCAATTACATGCTTGATCAACCGACATATAATTTACAACCATTATCAAATCAAATCAACTTAATTATTATCTAAGAGATAAATGAAAAAAATTTCCAAATCAAATCACCAGAAACTATCAAATTCATTATTTTTCTAACTTGTTTGCTTCATGTGCAGATACAGGAAAAGTAATGTTGTTGTTTTGATTTATCAAATTACAACATGTGGTGTAAAATGTGGCTCCCACAAGGGTTGAGCCCAACATGCTGCCCTCTTGTTTCAAGAGGAATGAGAGTGTAAAAAAATTATGTTTATCAACTTCAAGCATATATCTCATCACCTATAATGGTGAGTTGGTTGAAATCATTATCATAAATGATATCAAAGTGAAGGAGGATCATTAGAGGACTGCAGTCACGTGTTTCAATCATATCTCAAAAACTATCATCTAGGTTTTTGAGATTTTTATAGAAAAATTAGAAAAAAAATAAGATGAAAAAACCCTTTAAATTTCTCATTAACTCAGTTCATAGTTTGTGATATTTTTCACCAGTTTGGGATTGTCATAATTCCAAATTTAAGACAACGAAAGGAAGTTTGTCAGCATGAAACAATGCATAATGTGGGTAGTAATCAAGGGCCAGTTATATTATGCATCCATTTATGAACAATAGAAGAAGCTTGCATAGACTTTCAAGGAGAAATTCCATAGTATAGTGCCCAAAAGAGAAAATGAAAGGACAGTCCATGATGCATATTATGGAATTTATTTTCATGGCTTTATCTATGAGTTGCAAGGGTGCCAAAAGAAGTTATGAAATCTACCATTTCTTGCATTTTCTTCCAATAAATAATGGAAAAGGTACAAAACAGTAATAATTATGCATTCATTCTAGGAGTTACAACAAGGATATTGCGTGGTCTTCAACAAAGGAAGGGGGAAATCATTATTTACCACCTTGTTGAATTTCATGACTTTGAGAACAACAGGTATAATTATGCTAAAACAGTGATGCATAAACAAGTACAATTACTTGTCAATCATAATAGTTAATAACCATACAGTGACAAAGTATCAGCCATGGTTGAGATAGTTGGAGCAGCAATAGGTTCAAAGGAGATCATGATACAATCCAAATCTTGCAGCATGGTTAGTTCTCATAGTCCCATATTTTTCTTTTGTCCACGGTTATGATACAGAGGGTCTGAAATTTTTCTTATTTTCTTCAGCATTTTCTGAAAATACAGAGACCAATACATTCAAGAAAATACAGAGGTCGTGGCCATTAAAGAAAAAGGGTTTAGCAATAAACATTTTTTTACTTTGTGTATACAAGGCTCGAATGGAGCATTTTTTTTCAACAAGAATAAAAGATTATGCAGCTCAACCAGAGGGTTATCAATGGCGGGCTGGATGAAGCAAGAAACAAAATTTTTTTCCTCATTTTTGTACAAAATGAAAAACCTCACTATTTTGTTTATAAAAGTTTGAATCAAGCTCATTCCAAGTTTTATACAGATTTTAAGAAAATAACTTACTTTAGTTTCTTTTCTGGAGATTTCCATGCAAAAACCCACGTCTTCTTTGGTTCTCTTCTCAGAAGAGCTCGAACTAGACTTATTCATGGCATCCAAACATAGAAAATCAATAGAAAAGGTAAATCATATGAGATGAGTTGATAGAGAAATGAAGCACAGAGAAAAGCCATCAGAAAATGTATGAGGCCACACCTGTAAGCTTGCAAAAAGCTTTCAAATGCAAGTAAACTTTCAGGTTTGAAGCAGAATCAAATTTACCTTCGAATTTCAGCTTTAAATCTACCAAAAACCTTCTAAAATGGCTTCAGATACAATATTTCTAGCTTAGAGAAAGCTCAGTTAGGGTTTCCTCCATGGCGGCGGCCTCTCTCCATGGTAGCAAGAAGAATGAATTAAAATGAGTGTTCACATTTCATTTTAGGGTTGAGATCCTAGAAGGTTCGATGGAAAAGGCATTTTGTGCCTTAAGTTTTCTATTTAAAAAACTTCATTCACATTTTCATGCATGACACATTTCTTTGCCTTATGAAATTTTGAATGTTTCATAAAGACTTAATCTTTTAAGTCTTTTGCTTTTGATTTTGGAAAATTCCTCTATTTTGACATTTTAATACAATTTTTGTAAAACTTTATTGAAATGATAAAATAAATCATTTTAATAAAAGTTATTCATTCAAATGAAAAAATAAATGCCAAATGCGTATTTTCAAAAGATAAGATAAATCCTTTATTTTTTGAAATTGTTTCAAATGTAAATCTTTATTTAAATGATAAATATAAATCATTTAAAATAAATGATATTTTGAATGCAAAAATAAAGTACTTTTGATATTTATTTTTTTAATGTTGGTCAAAAGGGAGTTAAATGGATCATTCAAGCCTTGCACAAATCATGGAGATGGTTGAGGAAATTACACCAACATGTGGGCTAAAGTTAGGGATTTTGAAACACTTATTAGAGAGTTCACCTTCAGTTAAGAGTTCCATTTGATAGAGCTTCAATCAAGGAGAAATTTGAGAAACAAAACACTTTGTTTCAATCAGTTACAACCTTATTTTGGAGGGTTTTTCAGTTGCATACGACCCATGAGGTTGTTTTGTGATTCACAACTCTTGGTGGAGTTATATTGCAGTTACATACCTTGTTTGGAGGAGAAGGAAGACAACACATCATATTTTGGAGGCTTTTCTATAAGTCTATCTTCTCTCTCATTTCGTAAGGCTAGTTCTGAGTTTGGTGGCTGCAGTAGCAGATTATTCTTACTTTGTAACTCATTTTCTTGTGAGTTCTTGAGATTTGTAATGCAGATATCTCTTATTTCTCAATAAAGAGCTTATTTCCTTCTCCATATCTCTTTGTTCTTTAGTGTTGATTGTGAGTTACAAGATAGAGTACTGTGTTAACCTTTATTTTATCAAATTCGTTCAATGTTGAATATGAAGAATATCATGGCATAGTGTAGGTCTATGCTAGTGCTTTCATTCCCTTGCATAAAGATTTGTGAAAAATTCTACGTTTTCCCTTTTTTTAAGCATTATAAAAGTTAAAGCCTTTCATTAGAATTATTTTTGCAAGCATGAATAACTGAGTTGTGAGATTATGTGGCTTTATTTATTGAGTTTGTGTGAGATTTTAGCATTTTTTAAATCACTTATCAGTTGGTGAATCACATTATTTTATCTATTTTTAGGGTATGCATTATCCTTCTTACCCTTTTCCTCTATTAAAAAATCAGTATTTTCAAGAAATATCCAAAGGGAGCCATCCCATAACCCGAAGGTCTATTCTCACCATAGGATACCCACAGCCTGAGAGTAGTCCCATGTGCATAGGATTTAAGATTTTTTCAACTTGTCTTTGAGTGCAAATCCCAGTGTTAACAATTTTGGTATGCCCCATGGTTTAGGGTTTCTAGGCCGAGCCCCAAATGTGGAAGGATTTATTTTTCTTTCTAAGAAGTGAAAGATATAAATTTTCTTATCATTTATTTATTTTATAATATGTTACAAATTAAATATTACAAATTTTAATTGAAAGAAGATAAAAATTCCATTTAATTCAAATGTTATTAATTCTCAAATACTATTATCTTCATATTATCCTTTAAAAACATTTTTTTATCCTTTACTCAAAAAATTTAAACATGGGAAAATTTGTAGATGATTGGATGCAGAAATGAGGTGTATTATGCCATAAAATGTACAAAAGGGATATAGTTGAATTTTTAGGCCCTTGTAGTCACACCAAGGTACATATAGGGTTGAGGGTCCAATGTATAGGGTAGAGGGTATACTAGGGATTAAGGGATTAGGGTTTAAGGGTTGAGGATTGAGGGTAGAGGGTAGAGGGTTTAAGGGTTGAGGGATTAAGGGTTGAGGGTTGAGGGATTAAGGTAGAGAGTTTACTGGGGTTTAAAATTTTAAGGGTTGAGGTTTGAGGGTAGAGGGTAGAGGCCAGTTTAAGGGTTTCTAGTTTAAGGGCCGAGGGTTGAGGGTTGAGGGTTTAGGGTTGAGGGATTAGGGTAGAGAGAGAGGAATGGATGGAGCAGAGATGGAGGGAGAAGTGAGATAGAGAGGAGAATAGAAGATGAGGGAAGCACAAAGATATATGAGGGTTGAGGATCCAATGTATAGGGTAGAGGGTTGAGAATTTAGGGTATAGAGTTGAGGATCTATAGGGTTGAATATGGTTTAGGGTATTGGGTTGAGGGAATAGGGTTGAGGGAATAGGGTTGAGGGTAGAGAGTAGAAGGTTTAATGGTTTCGGGTTTAGGGTTGATGGTTAAGGGTTGAGGGTAGAGCATTTAGGGTATAAGTTTGAGGGTATATGGCTGAAGGATTAGGGTTGAGGTCAGTCTAATGTATAGGGTAGAGGGTATAGGGGTTGAGGGATTAGGGTTTAAGATTTGATGGTTTAGGGTTGAGGGATTAGGGTAGAGAGGGAGGGATGGATGAAGTGAGAGATGGAGGGAGAAGTGAGATAGATAGGATATTAGAAGAGGAGGGAGGGATAGAGATATATGAGGGTTGAGATTTGAGGGTATATAGATTTCATGAGGACCTATAGGCTTGATGGTTTAGGGTATTGGGTTGAGGGTATAGGGTTGAGGGATTAGGGTTGAGAATAGAGGGTAGAAGGTTTAAGGGTTTAGGGTTGATGGTTAACGGTTGAGGGTAGAGCATTTAGGGTATAGGTTTGATCAATGGGAATGTATATGGTTGAAGGATTAGGGTTGAGGGTCCAATGTATAGGGTAGAGGGTATAGGGGTTGAGGGATTAGGGTTGAGGGTAGAGGGTAGAGGGTAGAGGGTAGGGGGTAGAGGGTAGAGGGTAGAGGGTAGAGGTTTGAGAGTTTAAGGGTTGAGGGATTAAGGGTTGAGGGTTGAGGGTAGATGGTATTGGGTACTTGAGGGTAGAGGGTAGAGGTTGGTTTAGAGTTGAGGACCTATAACATTGATGGTTTAGGGTATAGAGTTGATGGATTAGGGTTGAGGGTAGAGGGTAGAAGGTTTAAGGGTTGATGGTTAAGGGTTAAGGGTAGAGTGTTTCGGGTATAGGTTTGAGGGTATATGGTTGAATGATTAGGGTTGAGGATCCAATGTATAGGGTAGAGGGTATACGGGTTGAGGGTTTAGGGTTTAAGGTTGAGGGTTGAGGATTGAGGGATATTTTGATGCAAGTGAAATGTAGGAAAGCAATTGAAGGCTAGTGACTATTGGGGAAGGATTTTTTGTTCTAAAACCCATAATCCCTTAACCCCTAATCCCTACTAGATCATAAAAGTTAGGCGCTAAACCCAATGCTAAATTTGGTGCTAAAACTAGTGCTAAATCTGGTGCTAAACCCGATGCTCAACCCGAAGCTAAACCCGGTGCTAAACCCAATGCTAAACCCAACACTAAACCCGACGCTAAACCCATCGCTAAACCCGGTGCTAAACCTGATGCGCTAATTAGCATATGATTTAGCGCCTACTTGTTTTGATCGGGGAAAAAAAGTGCCAAAAATGGTGCCATCCTGACAAATACCACCGACGCTTTCAAAAAATTGGCAAAAAACATATTAAAACAGTGGGTGGAAGAAAAAAATAGAGCAATAAATGGAGAAAATAATAGGAATTTTTTGTAGTGATTGCTTCGAAGCAGAGAGGAACACCAAAGTTGAAGAAATTGTGCAGAAAGCTTCAACAAAATATTTCAGCAACAATTGTATCAATCGTTCACTCGAGTAAGCAAACTGTGTATCTCCTCCTATTTGAAATATTAAATCGCATTATTTTGGAAGGGTGATAGGGAATTGGGGAGATAATTTGCTTGTGGTTTTTTCCATTTTAATATTTTCAATTTGGGTGATATGTGCTAGGTAAATTTTGGGAATATTTTTGTTCTGAAGTGGTGCCTTGAGTTTTTGTACCTTGGTAGGTCTTTTCGATTACCAAAAAATTGTAAACCCTAGTTCTATTGCATTGAAAACATGAGTGAACCAGAGCCTAGTGAATCTAGTATTAGACCAAAGAGGAAACCAGAACAATAAAGGATTAAAAGGCTTAAAACTCAAGATGTTTCATTTGTGGTTAAGTCAGAACCACTTGCAGTATCTAACCCTACACCAAGTACTCCTATGACATCTACTAGGTTCAAAAGTGAAAAGAAAGAAAAATAAAGGTTTATGTAGGAGGCCTCTAGAGATGTAAAGGAAGGAGGGTCACAAATTGGAAATAGACCTATGGGTCAAGTTTCTATGACCACCAAGTTAATTGATAGTGCTGGTGAAATTGGTGAATTGGTTGAGCCTCAAAGCGGGTGGAAACTATTCCTGTATGCTTTTAATAGGCTATATTCTAGCAAGATGACATGTTACTTATGGGGGCTAAACCTTGTGAAGCTGGTGTTACCAAATGTGTTTGTGGATGTTGACGTGATGATGGAGTTGGCTAGGCACTATAATCCCACTGACAAAACAATCAAGAGTGAAAACGGTGATGTGATCCTTGAAGTAACAAGGGATAAGATTGTGGAGGTATTTGGGTTAAATACCAATTATACTATGAAAATTAAGCATATAGAGCTATATGGTGAATATGAGTATAAAATATTTGAATATAGAAATAGACTACTTGTTCGGCATAGAAAGAGTAAGGAGAGATTTCTCCCTAAGGATGTTGAGCCTTTTGAATGTGAAGAGTTTGTGAATTAATTCAAGAACACCTACTATTGCCTAAATCAAGTGTTGGTTGAAAATTTTGAGGTGAGGATAGCCCCTGACTTGTTGGTGATGGTAGCATATATACAGGCTCATAATCAAAACACTGGTTTTGATTATGCTACCTATGTTGCTAAATAAATGCATGAGGATTTCATCACTTTGAAGAAAGAGGTTCTCCCTTTGAATTTCCCTCATTATTATTTGTTAATGCATATGCTCATATTTGAGGGTGATTATGGTTGGAAAAGGAAGTTAAAATTGAGATTAAGGGACAATGAGAATAATCTATTTCCAGTAAAAATGTGGACACACATTTGAGATCAGGATTGTCCCAATTCCAATTATTTCATGTTTGCTAATGTTAAAAGGTTTGGTATCCTAGAGGTGTTGGGTGTAGCACCTATTCACAGGCTTTCTCCAACAATTAGAAGTATCATGTGCCCAAAAGATATACCATGATCAAATGCAACACATAATTGGGTAGATTGGTTTCTCCATTCAGAATATACTCTAATCAGAGCTTATGGGTCTAAGGTGGCACTACATTGTTTGCCACTATATGTCTCCGACAAATTGGATTTTATGGAACTCATGTGGAAAATTGATTTTATGGATTATGAAATGTTTAGAAATCCCAGGAAGGGTATTGTGGTGAATCCCCAATGCACTTTTTCTTACTTTAAAGTTACTGCCCTAAAGGGTATGAAAAGTTCAGGATCATGGTGAATAATATTAGGTTTCCTTTTGATGAGGTTAGGATTTTTGAACCAGAAAGGTTTGTGTATTGAAAGAGAAGGGATAAAAACTTATCAGTAATACATCATCATTTCTTCTACATAGATGATGTATTTAGAAACTTGACAAGTGATAGGGCTGTCATACCTAGAATGAAGGAATTAACATCCATAATGGACATTGAAGGGAGTATCATGAAAAAAATTCCTTTTATATGAGTCCATATGATGTAATTACAGACCCATTTGAAATATATTTCATAAAGCCAATGGATTATCAAAATGTTGATTTCAAGGTGAAGATGAAAGAGGTTGCTAATAAAGCATAGGCTCTCTTTGAACAACAACCTCAAGCTATTGATATCCCAAAGTAGCCTATATATGTCCAAGAAGTTAGGGAGGAACAAATGGAAAAACATGTGCTGGGAGATGAGGAGGTGGAAAATAAATTCCCCTCCCCCTAATATTGAAGAATCCTTGGTTCAGAAGTTCTCCCTGATAGAATTGTCAAATGGAAATATGACAAAGAAAATGATGATGATCCCAAGGTCAAGGATTGTGATGAATTCCTTATGGATGATAAGTTTGTGCAATTTAAGGAATTTAAGGAATTTATGGTTCAGTAGAGGAGTAAAGAGATAAAAGAAAGGCTTGAACTAGCAAGGGCTAGTGATGAACCTTCTCAATAGGAAGAAGCTGAGAAAGAAGAGGAAGAAAAGATCATGGATGAGATTGCAAATATTATTCCCCTTGAGGCTAGGAAAATTTTCACAGATAGTGGGATCATGTTGTTACTAGGATGCACTATCACCTCAGCTATAGCATATGATGTAGTAAGAAGAGATCCCTAGGATTCAATATCTAAGGAGTAGTTTGAGGATAAGGTTTTTGGATCCAGATATAGTCCTATGTTGCATACATTCACTTTATGGAATTTTAGACTAGATGATATTTCTTGAACATATGCAATTGTGAACGATAGTGGGTGAAATTATTCTCTATTCTTTAAATTTAATTTATTAATCCTTTTCATAAAGGTGTTGACATACTCCTAATAATAGGAAAGTAAACTATAAGCTAGGTTCTTACTATTAGAGAACCAAGATCTGATTGCAAACCAAAATAGACCTTCCACAGAAGAGGAAAACGAAAAAGCAGAAGCTTTGCATAAAAACATGCAATTTGATATATTTGAAAAGACCAAATAATACAAGAGATAATTTGCTTTATAAAAGAAAAGATGCAACAACCTAATCTTATCTTGAGCAACAAGATAGCTCGATAAGATAAAGATAAGATCCTATAACCTAGGAATTAAATAATGCCTAAGTAAACTTATGCAAGCGTAATTAAATATTAATTACACTAACACCCCCCCATAAGTGTAACTTAGGGAGAAGCTAATTATTATGAAAATATGAGTCACGGCAACAAGGCCTAATGAGGTACTCATGTACAAATGTAAAGAGAGAGAAAACCTAGTGGGAAAAATGCCCCTTCAGAGAGATGAACTGTTGCTAAGAAGCACTGGAAGAACTTTGATGAAGCAACACTAGAACCCCAAATCCGGCAAGCAAGGAAAGATAGTTCTGTTTGCAAAATGCCAATTGGAATCACAAATGCAACAGCAGACCTAATGCCAAGGAATACTGGAAACTCGCATACTGGATCAACTCTGGAATCTGTAAGCAACAATAGATGAAAGTAGGAATGGACCCATAATGATGACAAATCTGGAAGTTGTGTCTCACGAAGCCAATACTAAACTAAAACTAAAACTACCCATAGGACGAGTACCATCAAGATTCTAGAACATTAACCATAAAAACATGGCTTTCAAATGAGAAAGATCTGAACCAATGCGGATCAAGAACTATAAAATCCCAATGTGAAGTGTGAACCAAAGCAAACCAACAATGTGTCTAGCTAAGCAAGAAAGAAGCTAGAAGGAGACAACAGGAAACTAGAAAAACTCATGCAAGTTGTCACCAACATGAAATATGGATGCAAGAACCCCCCTTAATGGAACTTTATATCAATTTGTTATTACAATACCCAATGATTGCATAAGGAGATAATGCAAAACTACAGAAACATAGGTGAAAATGCAAACCTAGCACACTAAACAAAAATGAATTCATGCATTAAATAAGTTACACATTTTTTGGAAATGACCTCAGATCTACATAGAGGCCGAAACCAGCTTTCCAACGCCATGAAAATCGCAAAAAACAGATAAGCGAGTCAAAAGATATGTGTCCTGGAGTGAAAATGGCAACATCTGACTTCCGAGGCTGAAAGAAGCATCAAAAATGCAAAACCAAAAAATATCACTAGCAGCATTGCATAGAGCGTCGAAACAGCTTTCCGACGATATATCATTTTCAAAAAAATACCTCTGTTTACCCAAGATATGCCCGTTTCTGTGAAAGTGGTCAAAAAAACTCCAATTTGGCCCCCAGAAGCCCTAAGGGGCTAAAAAAATAAGGCCCCGGGTTGCCTGGGCGGACCAGGGGCTGAAGTGCATGAGCCGGTGGAGCCCCCGGTCACCCACGTGACTGGGGCTAGCGCTTAAAATCCCGACAGGGGGCTGTGGCATGGGGATTGGTCCCCAAAGTGACTGCAGGCTAGGAGCTTGGGCTCGCGGGGGCTGAAACCACAGCTGGTGGCACTACAAAGAAGTCCGCCGGTGGCGGTGGTCTGGCAGTGGCCGGTGGGAGGCCACCGGGTGGCGGGAGGGTAGCAGCCTCCATTTATACTAGCTGTGTTTTTTCAAACGCAATTTTTTTGATTTTTTTATAATTTTTTAAAAAAAATTTCGAAATCGATGCCTCGTAAACTGTGCCTGGGCCATACTGCCTCCGAGTAAAAAAAATTTGCCTCTCCAGATGACTGTGTCCAAATCAAACAAATTTTATATGAAAATAGGGGTTTTTGGGCGCTGCGAATCCAATGGCGAGGTCTGTTTGAACCCAAAGTGCTCCGAAAATCAGGCGACCCCCGGATCTATCTGAAAATCCACCAAGCTTGAGACCCTCGCAGATCTGGCAAACGGTGACGAAAATCAATGAAATAAAATCCATTTCTGACTTTTTCCAGTGCTTTGAATCCAATGAAAAACCCCGATCTAATCCAAGACGCTCCAGAAATATGCTCAAGGAAAGAAACCCTCGAGGGACCTCAAACAAGCTTTGCAATGAAATCCTCCAAAAAGGCTGAGAAGGGGCTGCAAATCGAGGCTCTGATACCATGTTAGAAAACCAAGATCTGATTGCAAACCAAAATAGACCTTCCACAGAAGAGGAAAATGAAAAAGCAGAAGCTTTGCATAAAAACATGCAATTTGATATATTCGAAAAGACTAAATAATACAAAAGATAATTCGCTTTATAAAAGCAAAGATGCAACAACCTAATCTTATCTTGAGCAACAAGATAGCTCGATAAGATAAATATAAGATCCTATAACCTAGGAATTAAATAATTCCTAAGTAAACTAATGGAAGCATAATTAAATATTAATTACACTAACACTTACCCATACTTATTAGGCTGATTAAAGTAGGTTTTCTTTTTTCTGAACTTATATGATTTACTTACTTTGATCAAATTATTTAATTAGAAATGAGAACTTATGAGATTATAGATATACTCTTTCCAAAAGACCAAATTTAGATTGTTTTGAGATCATAGAAAGTGACTTACAAAAACTAGCTTGTGATCATTTTTTCACTTAAGTTAGAATGATAAAGTAAAGTTATTGTGAACCTTGTGGGTACTTTGTAGTTATTGGTATTCTTTTGAAGTTGAGATGTCTAGAATTGAAAGGAAACCTTAAATGGAAAGTGTTTTATTTATTGTTCATTTTGGAAACTTCCGGGATAGGATGCTGAAGGTTGACCCACATAGATGGTAGTTTTACCTTTTCTAAAACTATCATTTTTTTTATTTATGCCTATCCAAGGACATGCACCATTGAAATAGATGGAATTAAAAGCCTAGAACTAAATGTATATAGGTCTCTGCCACCTCCTATTTGCAAGAAATATGTGATTCTCGTGTTAGGAATGCATATAGGAATTAGGCTTGCATCGAGAGTTCCCTCCTGTGTTTTTGTTTCAGGTTGCTAGGCTCCTCATGCAGGGCCGGGGATTTCTTCGAGTTAGGGAGAAACCCGGGGAAGTCTTGTACTTCGTGGTTGGGTGGAAAAGGCACCTTAATCACACTCTTGGCCCCAACTTGCAAGAAGACCAGTGGTGTAACGGTGGTTGAGGTTTAGAGGTTCACATGCTATAAATATATTCATGTATTATTTTGAATGGCTTGTAAAGCCCACTTGTAAATGTAACTTAATTTGACATACATTATTGTAACATTGAAATAAATGTATTGGAATGAAAGTTTTGATGTAACATTGAAACAAATGTATTGATTGAAAGTTAATGATGTAATTGGAACATGAATGAATTTATGGAAACTCATTGATATGCAAATGGAATTTATATATGTATCATTGCAAAGATCTTTGTTGTTAATGCAATTTACTTCTTTTGCATACATGGAATGAAATTTATTACTGAATTTTCCTTTTGAGCATTTATGGAAAGATCTTGATATATGCATCCTTTACTTTTATTATACTTGGAATGTAATGATTTTTGAAAACTTATGTGGTTAAATGAGCATCACCTCTCGAGTGTTACATTTTGGTATCAGAGTAGCAAGATTCAACTCTTGGACCTATGCCTAATTACGCTTGATGTTATGTTTTGCTAGGGTAACCCTAAACGAGGGTAGGTATTATCAGCAGGAACGGGGAGGAGGATCCCAAGGAGATTCCAATGATAAGTTGGATCAGATTTTGGCCATTTTAAGTAGGAAAGAGGCCAAGATTGATAACCTTGAGCAGGCAAGACAAACTGGGCCAATAAGGTTTGAACCTGGTGAAAGTGAAAACATCATAAATGAACCAAATGGAGAAAACCCTGAAACTAAAAAGAATCAAAGTAAGCTAACGAAGGTAGTTGAGGAATTGGGTAAGGACCTCAAGAAGGTTGTGCCACCCAAGTTTGATGGTAAATACTTTGGTGATGGGGAAGAAGCATGGATTATTGAAATGGAAAGGTACTTTTCCCTTCAAAATCTGTCTGAGGAAACTAAGGTGAAATGGGGATCCTACTAGCTCATAGGTGAAGCTGCTACATGGTGGGAGAATGAAAGGGATGATAAACAATTTTTACCTGGAAAGGTAACATGGGAATAATTCTTGCAGACTTTCAGGAAGGGGTGGCTTCCACAGTCTTATTTTGATAAGAAAATGACAAAATTCCAGGTGCTCATTCAAGGAAGAATGACAGTGACACAATATTGGGAGAAATTCTCACTTGCTCTAGTACGTACCGCAATACCATCATGATGAGAGGTTTCAAATTTGTAAATTCATTCTTGGGCTTAGGCCTCAAATTGGAAATGAGGTGGATATGCATAGACCAATTACCATGGATGAAGCCTTTGAATTGGCACTTTTATAGGAACATAAAATGCAACAAGTTGCAAACTACAAGAAAAGAAAGGAAGCCAAGTATGGCAATAAGAAGTTCCAAGGAAATCACCAAGGTAACAGTAACCAAGGAAATCAGAGCAATCAGGGTAACCAAGGAAATAATAACAGGTAGATCAGAAGTTTAAAAAGGGGTGGTAGTCCTCAGAACCGTAATGATGGAAATCAGAATAACATTAAGAGGGCTAATTTCAATAAGAAGAACGACAATAACATGAGGTATTTTTCTGACATGACTAAAGAACCTCATGGGGGTTGTTATACTTGTGGTGGTGAGCATTATGCTAGTGTGTTCCCTTAGAGGGTTAACAGACAAAATAATAGGAATCAACATCATATCCATGCAGCAGTTGACAATTGCCAAGAAGATTACCAATCCACTCCTAACCAGCTTTCGGGTAAACTTTTTGGAAGTCCTGTTTCTATTTTGATTGATACTAGTGCCACTGATAGTTTTGTGGATCCTCCTGTTGTATCTAAATTATCAGTTAGACTGGGCTATATGGAAAATTCATGGAAAGTTTAGTATGGGAACCGGGTAGAGTGGAAGGTAGAGAAATGTCTATTTTGTAGTGAACTTGAACTCCCTAGTCTTGAAATGCAAGTGAACTTGTATGTAGCACCATTGGGATCTTATGATGTGATTTTAGGGATAAATTGGCTTCTGAACATAAGGCCCTTGTGGATTGCGAAGAGAAATCAATAAGGTGCCTTGATGATCAAGGAAATCATGTGGAGATTTGTGATGTAAAAAGGCCTTTGGAACTTAGGCAAGTCTCAACCATGCAATTAAAGAAGGAAAGCCGAAAGGGATGCATTGTTTATGCAATAAAGGTCAAAGACCTTGATGAGACATAATCATATGTTAACGATCATCCAATTCTAAAAGAATTTGAGGATGTTTTTCCTTATGAGCTGACTGAGCTACCGCCTAAGCGTGTATTTGAATTTTCAATTGATTTTCTATCGAGAGTGAAACCTTAGTCTAAAGCCCCATACAGGATGAACACAATAGAGTTATATGAGCTAAAAGCCCAATTGGAGGAATTGTTGAAATAGGGTTTCATTAGAACAAGTGTGTCACCCTCAAGAGCTCCTGTTATATTTGTGAAGAAGGATGGGACCTTGAGGTTATGCATTGATTACAAGATGCTTAACAAGGTTACTATCAAGAACAAATACATGCTTCCATGTATTGATGATTTGTTTGACTAGTTAAAAGATGCCAAGGTATTCTCAAAAATATATCTGAGATGAGGATATCATTAGTTGAGGTTAAAGGATGAAGATATTCACAAGACTACATTCAGGACAAGGTACGAGCACTACAAATTTACAGTGCTACCGTTCGGGCTAACTAATGCCCTTGCGGCCTTCATGAATTTGATGAATAGTGTTTTTCAAGACTGCTTAGATAACTTTGTTTTAATCTTCCTTGATGATATCTTGATATATTCTAAGTTAGAGGAAGAACATGAGAAGCATTTGAGGATAGTATTGCAGTGGTTGAGGGAACATAAGTTATATGGGAAAATTTCCAAATGTACCTTTTTTCGATCTGAGGTGCATTACTTGGGACATGTTATTTCAACAGAAGGGATAGTCGTGGACCCAAATAAGATTAAGGAAATCTTAGATTGTCCAACACCACAGAATGTTTCAGAAGTCTGAAGTTTTATGGGACTTGTAGGTTATTACAAGAGATTTGTGCAAGGGTTCTCAACAATAGTAGCGCCCATTAACACACTACAAAAGAAGGGAAAGAAATTTGAGTGGAGCGACAAATGTGAAAAATATTTTCAATTGCTAAAAGAGAAACTCACTTCTGCACCTATTTTGGTTGTGCCTTATATGAATGGTCATTTTACAGTGATTATTGATGCATCAGGAGAAGGGGTAGGAGCATTTCTCCTGCAGGAAGGACAAGTGGTGGCATATGAATCAAGAAAGTTGAAACAACATGAGTTAAATTATGCACCGCATGATTTAGAATTGGTAGCCATAGTTCATGCCCTTCAGATGTGGAGACACTATCTCTTGGGTAAGCCCTTTGAATTAAAAATAGATCATGTTGGGTTACAGTACATCTTTATTCAACCCAACCTAAATGCTCGTCAAAGGCGATGGTTGGAATTTTTGAGTGAATATGAATTTGGCATAGAGTACATTAAAGGGAAGGAAAATAGGGTAGAAGATGCCTTGAGTAGGAGAATAAATCTTCCAGCCATGGTTACAATAAAATCTAATTTCAGGGAGCAGGTGGTTCAGGATTTATCTAGGGATGAGCAGTATGAAAGGGTAAAACAAGCCCTAGAGCAGGATCCTTCGGATCACAGATTTGTTGGGTATGTACTTGATTTTGATGGACTCTTGAGTTTCTAGGGTTGTATGTATATTCCTATCTCTGCAGGGTTGAGAGAGTTGGTGCTAGAGGAATTTAATAATGCGCCTTATTCAGGGCACCCCAGTGTGACTAAAATGGTTGAGGGACTCAGGCCTCTATATTTCTAGCCAAGACTCAAAAGAGATGTTACTGCATTTATAGCCTGATGTTTGGAGTGCTAGCGAGTTAAGGCTGAGCATGTACATCCAACAAGACTTTTATATCCTCACAGGGTGCCAAAATATAAATGGCAGGTGATAACTATGGACTTTATTCAGGGATTGTTGATGTCTAGGAATCGACATGATACCATCCTAGTTGTGGTGGATAAATTAACTAAGGTATCCCATTTCATTCCTAGGAACCTCAAGGATGGTTTAATGGCTTTGGCAAGGAAATTTTTACAGGAAATCTTCTGACTGCATGGAGTGCTAGAAGTGATCATTTCAGATCGTGACACTCAGATGACTTCTAGATTTTGGACTACTCTAAATTCTTCCCTAGGAACTAAATTAAATTTCAATTCAACATATCATGCTCAGACCGATGGTCAGTCAGAGAGGGTGAACCAGATTGTGGAGGATCTCCTTCGAATGTATTGTATGGAGCAACAACACAAATGGGAGGAGTATTTTCCTTTGGTAGAGTTTTCTTACAACTCCTACCATGCCTCTTTTGGTATGGCACCATTCGAGGCTCTATATGGACGTAAATGCTGAACACCCATCAATTGGGACAGGGTAGAGGACATGATTGTGATTGGTCCTGAAATGTTGAGGGAAATGGAAGAACATATGAAGCTTATCAAAGGAAAGCTAAAGCAAGCTTCAGATTGACAAAAGAGTCTTGCAGATAAGAATAGAACTTTCAGAAAATTCTCTGTAGGAGACAAGGTCTTTTTGAGAGTTTGGCCGCATAAGAGTTCAATCTCTTTTGGAAAGAACTCTAAGCTTTCCCCTAGGTTTGTTGGGCCTTTTGATGTCTTGGAGGTGATTAATCCGGTTGCTTATAGGCTTGCTCTACCACCAACTCTATCCCGGATCCATAATGTTTTTCATGTCCCGGTGCTTAATCCCTATCATCTAGATGTAGCTCATATTCTTGACTAGCATGCGTTGTAGGTATAGGACCTAGGAGTGATGAGAGTGGAGCCCATCAGGACACTACAAGAGTGCAACGTTAAGTTGTGGAATTGGAATATTATGTAGTATAGGGTCTAGTGGGACCAATATTCAGTGGATAATGCCACCTGGGAGAATGCCAAGGACATTGACAAAGCTTTTCCTCACTTGAGATCTTAGCATGTTTTTATTTTCTTGCATTTAGAGACTTATGATATACTGATGTTTTAATTTTTGTTGTGTGGATTTGTAATAAGACATCGAGACAATGTCTCTTCCTAGTAGGGAAGGATGTCACGTCTCAGACCCTGATGTAGGTTGCTTTTGGTTTTGTGTGGATTTATTATATGATCTGATGAGTGTGGTAGAGTAATAATGAATATTATGGTGTTTTGGTGTGGTGATATATGAAAGTTTTTACTTAAATTATGAAAATTTGAATAATATTGAATGTGTTTTACTTTGAAGATGAAGCAAAATAGAGTAGAAATATTTGAATTTATGTATTATATTGCTTGATTTATATCTTTATGTGATACTAATTTAGTTATTGTTGTGTTCCTAAGTGCACTTGAGATGCAGGAGGTCGAAGACCAAGGGTGTGATTAAGGAGAGGAGGTTAGCTTCTTGACAGGACAAAGTAGGATGTTCTCTCAATCACACACGGGCACTTAGATTCATATAGATTGCATTTAGGAATGATAATTTTTGTATGACTGTTTTATTATTTGCAAATAATTAATGATTAGTTAAATTAAAATATAAGCATAATAAAGTAAAGGAATTAAATTTTAATTATAGTTAATTATAGATTTTGATTTAAATGCTTATGCATTCTATTCTTCTTTTAATTTGTGTTAATCTTTGAGTTAATAAGTTAACTAATAGTTAGAAGATATTTATTTTATTATTGGGTAAATATTTTCAAAAGGGGATTTACATGAAATTAAATTAAATATTATTCTTATTTTAAAATCTATTATTTTCAAGATTAGGTTTGGAATAAAGAAAAAGGAAAAATTTAAAAGAAAAGGTGGGTAACAGAAAAACCAACCTTTCTTGAAGTATTCGGGAATTGCTCTGCAACTTGATTTTTCATGGCTTCCGGATAGTATTTTGGGATTTTGTTTTTAGTTTCAATAGATTAGAAAATAGAAGGAAAAAAGAAAAGAAAGGAGAAGAGGACGACCTTGCAGGAAGGAAATCTCAGAGAAAACAAGAAGAGGAAGTGGCAAGGAGGCTTCTTCAACTTTCAACGAATTATCCAGGTTCTTCTTCATAATTCTCTTTTATTGTTTTAAGTTTCCAAATAAAATGAAAGAAATTTGCTGTGTGCAAAGAATTGATTGTGCAAAACCCTCTGTTTGTTGTGCAAAATATTACGGTAAAATTTGTACATTCTTTTCAAAATTCTTTCTAAATTTTAAAGACAATTTTCTTTCTTTGTATCTTATTTAGAAAACAACATTCTTTTTGGTAAATTCTTGAATAAAACTTGTGCCAGATTGTTGATTATTATATATATATATATATATATAATAATTAGTGTGAGTGTATTTATACAAACATATATACACATATGTTTATGAATCTAAGTTATTTTGACATTATACAAAAAAATGAATTTATGAAGGAACACTATTCAGATTTTATTGAAATCGAATTTTTGATTTAGAAATTTGTAGTATATAGTGAAAGGGGGGTTGGGGTTTCTCCCTAGCTGAGCCCTCCCCATAAGGGAAGGGTTGTGTTGTGGGGGATAGCGCCCCTCCACAGGCCACGACCTATGGAGGAGGCACTGCCCTCCACAGGCAGTGCCTCCCCATATGGGGGGGCACAAGTCCCATTTAAAATGTATGTTGTCTAAAACTGAGCTTTAAATCTTAAAAATGGGCTTTCAACGCCTATAGAAATCATTTGGTAAATAAAAACCATGCACAGATTTCACTGTATATACATATGCTCTATATATATGTATATATATAATGTATATATATACAAATACATATTTATACATATCTATGAAACATAGACTTAGATTATTTATATCTCTAAAAAAGAATACATAGCTGAGTTTAATTGAAATCACTGTGGTATAGTTTCCTCTGTTCTTCTTGTTCTTTATTTTTACTCTAAAATTTTATAGGTAAATGTAACCAAATGATTATATATATATATATATATATATATATGTATCTTTCTTATATTTTAAAATAAACAAGTTCAACAAAAATAGAAATGGGTAAACATAGAATTGGCTGATTGCATTAAATTATTATCGTCATGAAGAACTTAGTATGTTAGGTGTATTCTACATGCTACAAAAAGGGGAAAACTGTATTTCCTTTAATCTAGTGAATTTTTAGGAATATAAAACACGTAAATATTTAAATACATTCACTTTATGGCATTTTAGACTAGATGATATTTCTTGAACATATGCAATTGTGAACAATAGTGGGTGAAATTATTTTCTATTCTTTAAATTTAATTTATTAATCCTTTTCATAAAGGTGTTGACATACTCCTAATAATAGGAATGTAAACTATAAGCTAGGATCTTACCCATACTTATTAGGCTAATTAAAGTAGGTTTTCTTTTTTTGAACTTATATGATTTACTTACTTTGATCAAATTATTTAATTAGAAATGAGAACTTATGAGATTATAGATATACTCTTTCCAAAAGACCAAATTTATATTGTTTTGAGATCATAGAAAGTGACTTACAAAAACCAGCTTGTGATCAATTTTTTACTTAAGTCAGAATGCTAAAGTAAAGTTATTGTGAACCTTGTGGGTACTTTGTAGTTATTGGTATTCTTTTGAAGTTGAGACATTTAGAATTGAAAGGAAACCTTAAATGGAAAGTGTTTTATTTATTCTTCATTTTGGAAACTTCCAGGACAGGATGCCGAAGGTGGACCCACATAGACAGTAGTTTTACGTTTTTTAAACTATCATTTGTTTTATTTATGCTTGGCCAAGCACATGCACCATTGAAATAGATGGAATTAAAAGCCTAGAACTAAATGTATATAGGTCTTTTCCACCTCTTGTTTGCAAGAAATATGTGATTCTCATGTTAGGAATGCATATAGGCATTAGGCTTGCATCGAGAGTTCCCTCCTTCGTTGTTGTTTCAGGTTGCTATGATCCTCATGCAGGGTCGGGGATTTCTTTGAGTTAGGGAGAAACCCGGGGATGTCTTGTACTTTGTGGTTGGGTGGAAAAGGTGCCTTAATCACACTCTTCGCCGCAGCTTGCAAGAAAACCAGTGGTGTAATAGCGGTTGAGGTTCAGAGGTTCACATGCTATAAATGTATTCATGTATTATTTTGAATGGATTGTAAAGCCCACTTGTAAATGTAACTTAATTTGACATACATTATTGTAACATTGAAATAGACGTATTGGAATGAAAGTTTTGATGTAACATTGAAATAGATGTGTTGATTGAAAGTTAATGATGTAATTGGAACATGAATGAATTTATGGAAACTCATTGATATGAAAATGGCATTTATATATGTATCATTGCAAAGATCTTTGTTGTTAATGCAATTTACTTCTTTTGCATACATGGAATGAAATTTATTGAAATTTCCTTTTGACCATTTATGGAAAGATCTTGATATATGCATCCTTTACTTTTATTATACTTGGAATGTAATGATTTTTGACAACTTATGTGGTTAAATGAGCATCACATCTCGAGCGTTACAAACCACCATTGCTCTAATTTCCCCTATTTTCCCTAAATGGTATCCTCCTATTCATGGAGTTGACTGCCTTGTTTAGCTATAGTATAAATAATAATTTGATACTCCTTCAGGAGTTGCAAAATTTGATATTGTACCCTCATTCTCCAATTTCAGTGATACAAATACATTACTTTCTTGTATGCAATATTTACAGTGAATAAAATAAAGTTCTAAGTTCAAGCACTTGATTTCTTATTAGTTTAGAGGATACTTATCCAAGGGGGCCCACTTGGTGAGTAATCTGTCTTATTACTTTAGTATTACTTGTTGTTTAGTACTTAGTTAGAAATCTGGCATTGATTGTTCCTACAACCACTAGAATTCCATTATGTGATTGTTCCTATAGCCAAAGTAGACAGAGTAGTGTCTTGTTCATTGCTCATATTTTTATTCCTGTTATGCATTTCAGCTTAGCATAGTCGTTGATTGATATTCAACATTTGTCTCTTTCCCTTTCAATCAATTTACTTTCAGTATTGTGTCTCTTAGATGTAGAATGCAATGGCTACTTTGAGTTCCTAGTGCACATACTGTGCTGACCCATTTCAAGTTCATGTCCCTACATGAACAAGTTAAATGAACCTTCATGATGATTGAGATAGCTATTTAGGTTAGATGTCCAATCTCTGAGTCATGATTGTAAAGGCTTAGTTATTAAAATCATTATAGGAGGCCAACATTTTTGGCACCATTGTCGAGGATGATGTCAAGCTAGGGAGTCTTTTAGAGTCATTGGTGGTTTTCCTTTTTGTAGTGTTTCTGGAGGTTGTTCTTTGTATGTCCTCATTTAGGAAGTAATGAACCCCCTATTCTTTACCAACTTTTTGTGTGAGTTGACTGATAGTGAGTGATACTGCATGCATCGAGGAAGGAGAAGGGATGATTATGGGAAATTCCTTCCTAACAATCCCAATCCACTCCAGTTAGTTGAATATCAGATCCTACTAGAAGAAGAAGAAGAAGAAGAAGAAGAAGAAGAAGAAGATCCATGACCCTTTGCTGATGCATAATTTGATCTGAATAATTTTGAAATCTCCTCTGAAGATCAAAATCAGCTTGAGAACCCTTTTTCTTTGCAACAATATCAAGCATGCATGGATGATGCAAATAGGAACCGACCTAACCAATCAACTTTTCCTTTCCCCATTTCCCATCAAAATGAAGTTGACAACATTAAGAAAATTCCTACCTCAGCACTCCCAAAGTTTTATGGACTTGTCACAGAAGATCCTGATACCTTCTTATTTTAGTTTGACATACACTGTAGGAGTTATGATTATACTACTGATTCCCATAGGTTTAAGCTATTTCCTACCACTCTAAAAGAGGCTGCATTAAGATGGTTCATGAGCTTAGGAAGAGATATTGTGGAAAATTGCAAAGATATGAAGACAAAATTCATTTAGAAATACAAGAAATATTGCAGGGGTAGTGACATGAGAGGAGGTGACATTTTCAGGATGTAGCAAAAGGAAGATGAGATACTAGAAGATTGCATTAGAAGGTTCCTATTTTTCCTGCAAAATTCCCCACACCATGTACTTAATGAGAACTCAAAAAAGTGTCTTTTCTTGAGAGGAATCAATGATAGCTACACTAATGCCTTGGACCTCATGGCAGGAGGAGATATCTCTCAAGCTCCTTGGGAGGATATCAAGAAAATATGCTAGAATTACTCTAGGGCAGCTTCAAAGAAAGGGAGAGCTTATCAATCTTCCATGGGTAAGTTAACTAATGCTAGAGTTTCAAGAATGGGGATCACTCATTTGTTGGCAAACTTCAAGTAGGACATTATAAAAAATCTAGCTACCCAGCTAGATACACTTCAGACCAAGAAGAAGCAAGAGGAGTTAGAGACAATGTTGATAGAGTATTGCCCCCATTGCAGAAAAAAGAAGGACTGCATATGTAAGATGGTAGCTAATATTGAAAGCAAGCAGGTTTCACTTTAGTTCAAGCCAATTTAGATTGAAGAAGACCAAGTCTACTATGTTTCACAAAGGAATCCTTGGGCTCCAAGACAAGGTATGCCACTAGATCCACTATCCTATGTTGGACCATATTTTAACTCCTATTCATCTGGTAACCAAGGGAAACCCCCATATCCACCTAGTTATGGAGGATATCCACCACAACCTTAGAGTAGCCCTCAAAATGCTTCACCCAATCATTAGACTTCTCCACCCCAGTGGCAACAAACTTAGGGTAATTGGAAGCAATTTCAAGGGCAATGGAAACCACCTCGAGAAAATTGGCAGTAAAAAAATCAATGGAGAGGACAACAATGGCCTACTTAGACAACCAATTACATGTAGCCACCTTCTCAGCTCCAACAACCTGCTATAATGCCTCCACCTAGTAATCCAAGCTCAAATTCACCTAAACCCACTCAGCACCATCTCAACGCACACCCAATCCAAATAACAAACCACAATAGCAACTTGCATATTCTGCTAATTCAAATCACTTCCCTACATATGTTGTGAGTGTAAGTGATATCACTTGCATTCAGGAACCACTCTACCAACCCCTTCCAAGCCCATCATTACTGAGCTTCTTATGGAAGAGGAGGAGGAGGCTCTGAATGATCCTATTCAGCCAAATGCACCTAAAAATCCTAAACCAGTCCAAGCCAAGCAAACCGACCAAGAACCACCATTTCCTCAGAGATTGGAAGTTACCAAGAAGAAATAAGAAAAAGAATATGCCACCTTTGATATCTTGGATCAGTTGAAGCATATATGTGTTCAGATACCCCTATTTCAAGCCATAAAGGATGTTCCAATCTACAACAAAGCAATCAAAAAATCCTATCCCAAGAAGCTAGGTAGGAAAAAGAAAGACCCAACTACAGTTCATGTGGTGGGCTAGCTATCTGACATCTTGTTGGGAAAAGTGACTATTCTCAAATTTAATGACCCAGGAAGTCTTGTGGTAGCAATTGTCATAAACTAGATCCAAGTGAAGAATGCTATGATTGATTTAGGGGCAACAATAAATGTAATGACCAAAGAAATCCTACAACAACTAAACATTGCAAGTATGAGATCTAATCCTATTGTTCTGTAGCTTGCTGATAGCTCTATTGTTAAGCCTGATGGTGTAGTGGAAGATCTTGTGGTAGTTCTAGACTCCTAGGAATACCCAACAGATTTTATGATTCTTTCTCTTAAGGCTACACTAAGCGGGTATCCCATCATTCTTGGAAGGCCTTGGTTAGAAACTGCAAATGCATACATTGGATGTTGGTAAGGTGACATGACCATTTCAGATGGGAGGAGCACTAAAATGTTTGTTTTTTATCCACATGTTTAACCATCTCATGATGAAGATAATCCTGTATGGCCACAAGTTGGTGAAGAGGCCGACAAAGTTAATTCTATGGCACAACTTATGATCATAGGAAGAAGCTCTTTCATGCAGCTCCAAGATGAGGATGAAGTGTTTTCTAACAATCATTCATAACTATTATGAAGTGGAGGAAGAATCATCTTCTACTTCAGTTAGGACACTTCTACATACTCTTTCTGCAGCCACTGTTCCTACAAATGTTCTTCTTGTAGACAATCTTCCTGTAACCATTGTTCTTACAGACAGACTTCCTGCAGCAATAGGTATGTTTCATACATTGGTACCGTATGAACTAAAGGTACCATGTATTAATGAAGCAACCATGATAGAGTTAACTACACAAGACCAAGTGTTAGAGGGAGGATATCTTAAAGTTAATAGTAAATTGAATGAAGAACAACAATTGTTATTAGCAAACCTATTAAGGTCCCATCAGCATGCATTTACATGGGATTATCATGATATGAAGGGGTTGGATCCTAAACTTTGTACACAAAAAAATTATATCAAAGATGATTGCACTCCAGTAAGACAACCACAAAGAAGAATTAACCTTGTACTAAGAGAGATTGTGAAAGGAGAATTGTAGAAATTACTAGATGCAAGATTTATGTACCCCATTTCAGATAGTCAATGGGTGTCTCCATTAGTGATTGTGCCCAAAAAATGAGGGAAATGGTGATTTTTTGTTGACTCTAGGGAACTTAATGCTGCCACCAAGAAGGATCACTTTGCTTTACCCTTCATTGGTCAAGTTTTTGACACACTTGTAGGAAAGCAATACTTCTCTTTTCTAGATGGATTCAGCGGCTACAACCAAATCCAAATTACACCAGAAGACCAAGAGAAGACCACAATTACCTATCCATGGGGGAACTATGCCTATTCAGTACTCCTATTTGGCTTGTGCAATGCACCTACAACTTTCTAGAGGGAAGTCATTAGCATATTCTCAGACATTTCTCATGATTGCATGAAAATCTATATGGATGACTTCACCACTTATGGTGTTGATTTTGATCAAGCACTGTAAAATCTCAAAAGAGTCCTAAAGAGATGTGAGGATCAATTTTTTTTCTTAAATAGTGAAAAGTGTTTCCTGATGATGCAAGATGGTGTAGTTCTTGGCCACCACATCTCCCACAAAGGGAATTCAAGTAGATCTTGCAAAAATTGAGGTAATCACAAATCTACCTACTCCTACAAAATAGAAGGATGTTAGGAGTTTTTTGGGTCATGCAAGATATTATGGGCATTTTATCAAATATTTCAACAAGGTAGCAGCACCATTGTATACCCTTCTCACTAAGGATGTTGAATTTTAGTGGACTGAAGCTTGTGACAAGGCATTTTCTGACTTGAAGGAAACTTTGACTCATGAACCTGTACTCAAGGGACCTAATTGGGAGCTTGCTTTCCACATCCACACTGATGCATCAGATTATGCCATAGGAGAGGTCTTAGGATAGAAATAGGGAGATATTGAAAATTCTATTTACTTTGTTAGCAAAAATTTACGAGTTGAATTCAATTATATAGTGACATAGAAAGAGATGGGGGCAGTAATCTATGAACTGAGCAAATTCAGACATTACATAGCAGGCTACCAAATATTTGTGCACACTGATCATGCAACCATTAGATATCTCATGAATAAACCTTTGATCATAGGAAGATTGGAAAGATGGTTATTGTTGATGCAATATTTTGATATAAACATTATGGATAAGCTTGGGAAGGCCAATGTTGCATATTTTCTTTCAAGACTAACTACATCAGAAGACAATCAACCCATAAATGAATCTTTTCTTGATGAGCATATATTCTCCCTCAGTGTACAAACACCCTGGTATGCTGACATAGCCAATTAATTGGTCACAGGTAGAGTTCCTTCTCACTTCTCCCAAAAAGAGAAAATGGCACCTATTGAAAAATATTTTCCTTTCTCTTGGATTGTTAGATGTTTGTTTTATACTGGGCCTAACCATGTCGTGAGGAGATGTGTGAGGAAATATGAGACATATGACATCTTGCATGCATGTCACATAACCATG
Source organism: Sequoia sempervirens (assembly GCA_007258455.2). NCBI lineage: Eukaryota > Viridiplantae > Streptophyta > Pinopsida > Cupressales > Cupressaceae > Sequoia > Sequoia sempervirens. The sequence continues at coordinate 178,506,142 of VDFB02256132.1, read as the reverse complement.
TGGAGGACACTTTGCAGCCAAAAGGACAACAATGAAGATTTTGAACATAGGGTATTACTAGCTGACACTCCACAAGGATGCAGGAAGGTATACCAGAAAATGTGACAGATGTCAAAGGATGGGTAGACCAACCAGATCTGATGAAATGCCACTTTTCCCTCAAGTAGTAATCACACCCTTTGACAAGTGGGGATTAGATTTTGTGGGACCAATTGACCCTCCATCAAATGGTAAGTCTTATATATTGGTATGCACTAATTATGTGACAAAATGGGTAGAAGTTAAGGCTATGAAACATGCAAGGGATAACAAGGTTGTATAATTTCTTTACGAAGATATTTTCACAAGATATGGAGTGTCAAGAGAAATAGTGATTGATCAAGGGCCACAATTCACATTAGTTGTTGTTGTATCACTAGTGAATGAGTACAATATAAGGCACAAGAAGTCTACTCCTTATCACCCCCAGGCTAATGGCCATGTTGAGGTGACCAGCAAAGAAATTGAAGCCATTCTAATCAAAACAATAGCTATCCATAGAAAGGATTGGGAAAATAGATTACCAAAAGTTGTATGGGACTATAGGAAAACCTAGAAAACAACTACAGGCTTTACACTATTTGAGTTGTTGTGTGGAAAGACAACTATGATGCCAGTTGAATTTGAACATAAGACTCTGCGAACTGCAGTAGATTTGGTGATGAATATTTTTGAGGCATAGAGAGAAAGGATCATGCAACTAAATGCTTTGGATGAAATAAGAAGAGCAACCTTGCAACATATAGAAGTAGTGCAGAATCAGAGGATCAAGTAGCATGATAAATTTATTAGGGACAAGAAATTCAAATCAAGAGATTGGGAATTGATCTATGACTCAAGATACCAGGACAATGCAGGAAAATTGTAAACAAGGTGGTTAGGACCATACGAAGTTGCTAATGTTTTTCCTAATGGAGTTGTTCATCTTACTACCATTGACCCTGTCAGATTCAAATTAATTGTCAATGGCCATCGCCTCAAGTATACCACAAGCCAACTTCCAAAGAATAGTTCCTGCAACAATTCATCTAGCATTCAACATCAAAACTTCTTGCAGTCGAAGGAAGTGGACCTAATGTCCCTCCTTCTGGCTAATTAAGGTACATAATTTTCATAATAAATACTTTCACTTATGTGGAAGTCCATTTCTTCATCCATCCTCCCATCCACCCATCCATTACCACCTTTCTCTCTCTTCCATCACTTCATTCCACCTCACCTCATTTCACTTCATTTATTGTTGAATTTATTCTCCAAAAAAAGGTGAGTGTTGTTTTATTCATGATCTTTGAAACAAATCTTCCACACATTCAGGTATGTGTGCAATAATTTCTATTTGTAATCATCTTTTAAGTGCGTTCATTTAATCATTGTACGTTAGTATAGATATTCACATAAATTCCATTATTACCTTTCAATCGCCACTCCCATCTCACATTTGTGGACACATGTCCAAATTTAGGTTGGGGGGAGGGGAAAAAAAGATGCAAATATTTTGCGAATTTATTGCTCATGTGTCAAATCATATTAGGCTACATCAGAAATTTTAAAATGAGCTGATTTGAAATCCATGTGAGAGGATGACTTGCATGTATGAAGTGACAATAGCTACAACTACCATCCTATCATGATTTCCCTTTAGCACTCCTTTTCTTGCCATTATTTCATAATCTTGAGTTGGGAGAAAGAAGGAAAAATAAAAGAAAGGAAATTTAGTCGACACTAGCACTAGAAATTTAGCAGGTTGGTACCAAAATTTAGTAGATACTGCAGGAAAGTGCATTTGATATTTAGACGAGAATTGTAGGAAAGAAGTTACAGTGCATTTGTTTGATTGTAGAAAATGGGAGGTGGGCTAATTCAAAATGAATCCACAATGCATGATATATTACTACAAGATGCACAGTTCCTAGCAGAATTTAGAAATTGTGCATGGTTAGATTACTTCTTGAAGCTGGATGACTTTGATGAAAGAATTCTCCTTAATTTTGCCCAGAAAATTTCAAAAGGAAAAGCCACAGTAAGAGGGTTGGTTGTTGTGGCAACAGAGGAAAGAATTGTAGAGGTTACAAGATTACCAGCTAATGGTGAAAAATACCCTACTTCTAGAGATGCCATATCAGCTAGGGTCGAGTTTGCAGAGCCACATGACCCCCCATTGAGAATAGAAAAACATGGTGCAAAGAGAATGTTTATTCCCGAGCCATGGAAGTAAATAGTTGTGTATGTTATCAAATACATCACTTGTGAGGGTCGCCAGTCAAACTTGCATTTTGTCTACTTCAAGATTTTGAATCATAGGAGGCACAAAAGGAGGATGAATGTGCTCAACGTGTTGTAAAATATTCTCTCAATTATGGCAGCCGAGACCCAAAAAGGTAGGGATAATTATGTTTCCCACCATTGCTTGATTAAATTGTTAGTTGAAAACTCTCTACATGATGTATCTGGGATGCCTTGGGAAGAGTTTATAAATTTTGATCAAATTAGACCTAAGCACTTCCAACCTGGGGCTTTGCCTCAATCCCATAGGTCTAGCAGGAGAGTGAGAATGACTGAAGCCATTCCTAGTGCTTTAGCCTCTGTTGTTGGCTCTAGCATGAATTCTCCTACAATAGAAGAAACCATAGAAATTAGTTCTTCTGGAACAAATCACTCAGAAAAAGGAAGATTTTCCTTAGATTCTAATGATGACATCCCACTTGAAACCCTGATGAAAACTAGGGCACAATAGAGAGAGGTAGAAATGAGAAAAGGGAAGGTTAATACATAGCTTGTAGAAAGAAAAGTGTCAAGTTCCAAGAAGAGGAAGGATGATGTTGTTCATCGAATAGCCAAAGGAAAATGTGAGAGACCTCACAGGAAATCAAGACCAGTTGGGCCTTCATTTGGTATGCCTCCATGGGAAAGCCCTAAACCTGGTGAGACCTCACATGAGGACCCTGAAGCTCCAATGGAGTAGGAGAATGATGAAGAAGAAGAATACAAATTTAGGGGAGCACCAGAGATAACACTTGTCGATCTTGCTAACATTACAGAATAATTCAAGGAAAATCAAGACTTCCTGCAACATGAGCAAGAGGTCCTGCAACATGAGCAATAGGTCCTACAGCAAGAAGTCCTACAGCAACAACCAAAACCAGAGGAGGAGTTTTTGCAGCCACAACAAGAACAAGAGTCCCTACAACAAAAGGAAGAAGAAGTAGCACCCTTGCAACCTGAGATAACTGGAAAACCTGAGTCCATTCCAATAGTGCTTTATGAGGAGCCACCATCAACAAAAGGATTAGTAGACATTCATAATCCTCTCAGTTTGTTAGTACATGCAACAATTTTGAATTTATGGAAAGAAATACAAAGAAGGGAAGAAGAATGGAAAAAGGAAAAATGAAAAATTGAAGGAGGAAATTCAAAAGAAGGATGAAGAGATTGAGGATAAAAATGCAGAAATTGCCACCTTGAAGTAGAGGGTGGATGATGTGGTAGCTTTGGCACCAAATATTTTGGAATGTAGGACCCCTCCAAGGGTCTATGCTATGCTCCTAAAAGAGAAGTATCTCTCTTTTAAGATGCCAATAATTTCCTCAGGTTTGAATCCTTCTATTGATAGCCCTATGAAAATTTTCAATGCTTATAGGATTTCCTCCCATGAAATGAAGAATTTACTATGTGAATTTCATCTGCATTATTACGATATCACAAAATACCATGATTGGAATCTGTTGTTGTATGTTGGGGATGTTCAATTGAGAGCATTGATGTCTTGTTTGCAAACTGAGATTAGTTGGGGACAATAGCATGGTGCTTATAAGCAATTGGAGTCTGCTATCCCTCTTCCTATCAGAGTTGAGTCAAGCAACCCATGGGATATTTATAGAGAATGGAATAGAATGTTGCTTAGACCAAGTTATGGAAATAGGATTATGCCTTGGATTGAGGCAGTTTATAGCGAGTATGAGGTAAAGACAGTAACAAAGGAGGAAACCATGAGGATATATTTTTCACAGAGATGGAATAGTTTGACTGATGAGCTGAAATAGGCTGAGCCTCATTCCATCCATAATTATGTTGTAACACTAAGAAGAATTGATAGGTATGTTGAGATTTGGAGAACACAAGGGTGACTTTGGCTTCCCCTGACTTTCGAGCCACCCATGCTCATGTGGCCCATGCCAAAATTCAGATTTTACCAGTTTGGTGTTGTTGCAGAGAAGCAGAGATGGAACAGGTTTGATAGATTGGGAGGATTCTATCGGGATCCTGATTCATGCACTGCAACCACTGATATTGGACAACTCTCAGTTGCAAATTTCAGAGCCTTGACCAAGCATAAGAACAACTCTTCCCCTGCTAGAGGACCAGAAAAATGATAGGTTGGGGGGAGTGATGAGCCTAGTTTTTGGTCTAGTTTTGGGTAGAATCTATAGTCTATTTGCAGGCTGATGTCATGAAATTTGATGATTAAATGTTGGTATTTGCATAATGTTTCCCTCAAACCATTGACATTTGAAATTATCCTATCTCTGCAACCTTTAATGACATATGGAATATTAGGTGGGTTAACTATATTGATTTTGCATGTGATTAATGAATGATTCTTAGAGAGGTTATAAATGTACAGTTATTATGTGTACTGACCTTGCTGTGTAGATTTAATATGCCAACTTGAGGAAGACATCACCAGCTGGGCATGTACCATAACATCCAACTGAGGAATCACTCCAAGTCATAGGAAACTGATGAAAAAATACTCTTCATGCAACTGAACGTAACCGCCTTGTAGTGGACCTTAATTATTGAGCATGCATGGGCATTACTGTTGTGCTAGATCTGCGTCCGAATTTTCATGTTTGACTAGATTCCAGACATGCGTAACCACCATCACTCCACTTCCCCTGTTTTCTCTAAATGGCGTCCTCCCAGACATGGAGTTGACTACCTTGTTTAGATCTATTATAAATAATTATTTAATACTCCTTCTTATGGAGTTGCACGATTTGATATTGTACTCTCATTCTCCAGTTTCAATGATACAAATACATTAGTCTCTTGTATGCATGATTTACAATGAATAAAATAAAGTTTCGAGTTCAAGCACTTGAGATATTATTAGTTTAGAGGATACTTATCCAAGGGGGACCACTTGGTGAGTAATCTATTTTATTAGTTTAGAATTAGTTTAGTATTACTTGTTGTTTAGTACTTAGTTAGAAATCTAACATTGACTATTCTTGCAGCCACTAGAATTCCATTATGTGACTGTTCCTATAGCCAAAGTAGATAGAGTAGTGTCTTGTTCGTTGCTCAGCTTTTTATTCTTGTTATGCTTTTCAGCTTAGCATAGTTGTTGATTGATATTCAACATATGTCTCTTTCCCTTTCAAGCAATTTAATTTCAGTATTGTGTTTCTTAGCTTTAGAATGTAATGGTTACTTTGAGTTCCTAGTGCACATACTGTGCTGACTCATTTCAAGTTCATGTCCCTGGGTTGACAAGTTAAATGCACCTTTATGATGATTGAGATAGCTATTCAGGTTAGATGTCCAATCTCTGAGTCATGGCTATAAAGGCTTCATTATTAAAATCATCATAGGAGGTTAATATTGGGTATGCAGCTCGAAATTAAGTTGAAGTTATTCAAAGAGATGGAAGAACGTGGTATGGCTCTAATATTGAATCACAAAAGTGAGCTACAACAATTTGACACCTGGAGGAATAGCTTGGGAGGAATTCTCACAACAACTATGATGTCATTAACTATGACTGACTACATCCTACTAAATTTAGATATTGACACATTGATGGAGATTGAGAAAAAATGGATACTTTTGTTAGAGAGGCTAGAGCCTTAATTGATGCTAGATACACTCAATATAATGAAAAGGTGCAAAGTTTGTTGGATGTGAAGTGGCCCACTGAGGAGTATACTATGTGGTTGGAAAAGTATACTAAATAACCTTGTAGGTGGATGATAGTTGATATGATGAATAACAGATAAGGGGAATAAACAATACATAGCCGAAAAATAGTGCAGATTAGGATTTTAATAAAGTACTACAAAAATATTGTTTTCCCCTCAACATAAAGATTGATGGCATAAGTGTTGATGTGGATACGTCAATTTTGGTTTCTTTATCTGCTTTCCTTGCTTTGTAATTTTTTTGAATGGTTTTACCCATGGAGGAAACTTTTTGAGCGCGTGGAGAATATTTTGAAGCTTTTGTAACAAACAAATGATGCCTTTTTTGAGGTGGGACCGGATCTCTACAATGAATGTGGATGAATTTTTCCTCATGTTTTATTTCCACCATGTTAGAGCTTGAGTGTAATTGAAAATGGAATATTTGTTACAACGGTCCAATAGGGTTTTGACATGTGTGCTTAATAGGAATACATAGCATATTTTATGTTTTTGTCTTAAGTTCACGACTCTTTTAGTTATGTATGTAATTTTGACAATAGGATAGAAAATACAATACATAATGATACTAATTTCATGGCCATTATTTATCCTCTATAGTTGTTCTGCAAGTTATGAATGAATATAATCAAGTATTATGTTTTTCATCTCATTGTTTTTTAGTGGATGCATAATTTCACTCTTGCTTATTAATTCAATGAATTAGTGTAAGTGCTTGAATGAGATTGTCAACTCATATGAATCATGTGCTAGGATATCTATAAGAAGTGGTGATTGAGAATTGTAGAGAAGGGGGATTCTCTACTCACGAGTTCTCTTCATTTAGAGAACCTCATGGGGAAAAATTCCCTAAATGACATCAAGGAACAACATGAAAGTTCTAGAATCTGAAAGAGCAGGCCACAAAGATTCTCTAGGAAAACTGACAAGTTGTCGGCCAAAGGATGGTAGCACGGGATACAAACGATATTGTAGCATGCTAACATCCCAGAGGCGTGTTGGCATCTCGTATAGAAAAGAGAGTGAATTTATCATAGAAAATAGCTAAGTGATTACTTCAACTTTGATTGTTGAGGACTTCTAAAGCATAGGAAAATAACATAATGTGATAGAATTGAAGCAAAGTAAAGAATAAATGATAAAGTAAGAGAATAAGAGATATAAAAATAGTCACAAAAATCCAAGTAATGAAGCCTCTAGCTAATAGATATCTTCAATACCTTCATTTGTAAGATTGAAAGAAAGTGTTGGGGTTGTATAAGGGTTTGCCTTAGTCAAACCCCTGTTTTGGTGTTGCCACCTTCACGGAAACACATATAGATAGAGAGAAATGGACAAAGCGTGTGGTGAAAGAAAAACCCACTTTAGGAGTAGAACCCGCACTACCAAGTATGAGTGATAAAAGAAATCCCCGCTCAAGGAGGAGAACCCATATCACAAAATAGATGATAAAAGAAATCCCCACTCGAGGAGGAGAACCTGTATCACAAAGTAAAAATGCAATAGAAATGAGATATGGAATCCCAAGATGCTCACAAGTATGAGATAAGGGAGATGAAGATGTAAGAGCCAAGGGTGTTACAAAGAATGTTTGTAAGAGCTTGATAATTTTACAAAGAGAGCTTGAAAAGATGTAAGAATTCTTGTGTAACAAGCTATATGAAGTTGTGCAAGCAAGAGCTCGAGAGTAGAAGGCTAAAGCCAAAGCAAGAGAGAAGCTAGAAGCAAAACAGAGTTGCAAATGAAATGAAAAGATAGCATTTAAGGAAGGAAAAGAATCTTCTCAGATGGTTACAAGGCATCCCTAGTTGTTACCACCAACCAAAGGAGGTGAAAAGTGGCCAACATGCATGAAAATGGTAGTTTGAATGTTGAAACGTCCCAAGATGCTAGTGCAGCATGCAAACATCTGCACAACGTGCTAGTGTTTGGACACATAATGCTACAAAACAACATGAATGGGGAAAGCACAAGGCTCGATACAAAGATGACACGCGAGGGTAGCTACTAAAAAGGGGTGTTGAGCATATTAAGAAGGGAAAAAGGATGATGTAGGGGCTAAAATGAGCCTACACAAGTTCTAAGGGAGTGGACAGTAAAGCGAATACAAGACTGTATGTGAAATTGTGAGGGGGTGCAATTTTATAAATATATATTTTTCCCCCACTTTAGCGGGCATATGAATCTATCCTAATATGCACGCTAAAGGAAATCTACTAGACATAAATAACATCATATGACAAAAGGATATTGTAGAGGAAGTAGATAACTCTTCAAACCATGAAAGCATTCTCCTAGGTTGAAGACCTACAAAACAAATGTATTAAAAAAGAAAACCTGCACAAGACAATAAGGTTAGAACATAAAAACATACACACATAAGCACCTAACTAACTAGCAAGATTTGAGTTAGCAAAGTGAAAGAGACCTTGATGTAAAAGGTTGTCTTAGTACTATGCTTCATCCCCAAACTAAAAACAACAACACATAGAAGAATTCTAAGATGTTGAAGAGAGAAAGAGAATATACTCATGATGAAGAAGATGCAAATATTTGATCCGGTATATACAAGTTGAGAAGAAAGAGAATTTAAGAATGTAAGTGCCCGACAGGTACTCCCTCTTGAGGAGGTTTGATCGAAGAGCATCAAAGGCCTGTAGACCAATGATGGACAAATCCTGCAAGATCAAAGTGTCTCATAGGCCCATAGACCTACAAGGAGGAAACCCCCAAGATCTCTCACATGAATGAAGCCCCAAGAAGTAAGCAACTTATAGGATCATAGACCTGGAAGGAGTCATCCCCCAAGACCTCTCACATGAGGGAAACCCAAATGTAAGGGAATCCATAGATCTAGAAAGTGGCTTCATAGGTGCACCTGCAAAGTGACATGTTAATTAGTAGATAAAACATGCTAGAGAACAAAGCAACCACGTAGGAAAAAAAGCAGACAGTGATGCAGATAATCCACAATTTGAAAGATTTAAAAGAGGTCCCTCAAGAACCCTTCAAAAGAAAAGGGGTCCAATCAAGGGACACACTATTTAAAAAGCGAGGTCCAATTAGGCTGCCCCCAAGCTAGACGCAAAGATATAAAATAGCTCTAGTTGGGTTACCCCCAAGCTAGACACCGATGAATTCATTTTAGATAAAAGATTTCAAAGGGGGTCCCTCAGGAGCCCTTCAAAAGAAAAAGGGGTCCACTCAAGGGACACTTCATTTGAAAGATATAGAGAAGAGAGGGGATCCTTAATAGGGAACACATCTCCAAAACAATTTATCACTGCCCCCAACCTATAGGGGAGGAGAACCATGCAAGATACTTAGAACATATAGGATAGAGGTAGACCTCAATATCACTTAATATTTAAAGAAGAGGCAAGTGCATCAAAAAATAAACGAGTGATGGAACTTTAATCATGAAGTTGTTGTATTTTATCCTTCAGGGCCTTACATTCACTAGTGGAATGACCAAGCACTTGATGGTATGCACAGAAAGAATTTTTTTCTTTATAATTTTTTATGAATTTTCATACATGTGGGAGAAGGAAGAGTAATCAAATGGGTTTTTAGAAGCTGCAAAAAAATATGCTCTTGTTTAGATAAAGAATGGGGAGTAGGAAGCAACCCTTTCTCTTGTGGAGAAAAAAATGACTTCTCACAAGAGGAAGACATGAAGATAGAAGACAATGGAGGATGAATCTTTTCAACAGAATGAGGTTGAGAAGAACTCATGTCACCATTCAACCATGGTTTCCATTTATATTGTTCATTTGAGAAACCAAGCCCTAGATTATGCTTATGGGGTGTGAATTCTATAGGGACCTCAATGCCTTGTTCATTAGAGGTGAGCCTAAAGCCAAGGCCATAATGTGTTTGCAAATCTTGAGAAGGAGGGGGATCTTCATAGAGAGCAGTATTCCAACAATGGGGATTCTGCTCCTCTATGGGATCACCACCATCCTTATTAACAAGACGGCCAACATTATCCTCTTTAGCAGAAGCATAATCATCTTCCTCAGAAGGAGGATCAACACTAAGAACATTACAACTTATGCACACACTATCCCACGATACAAAAGAATAATCATCTTTGATAGTGGGTGTAGATGATGTTATCGGAAGGTTTAAGTGGATTGGGTTGACTTTATATTCTTGAATGAAGGAATCTGTAAAGTCTAAAGAACCACAATCATCACCAAGACATGCATTTTCTTGAGAAGAGGTAGACTTAAGATTTCTTGCTTTAGAAGGATCTTCTTCAGGGACATCTATCTCTAGAGTATCCTTTGTAGTAGGTACTACTGGAGTAAACATCGACACATTGGAAGACACTGAAGGAATAAGAGTAGGAACAAATGACGCTTGACCAACAACTACCATTTCACACAAGTGCATAGCCTCAGGGTCAGCATTGACTATGACTACTCGATTATTGCAAATGAACTTAACAAATTTATGCAAGGTAGACAAGATTGCACCCATAGCATGAATCCATGATCTAACAAGAAGAAGATTATATGGTAATTTTTCTAGCATCTATTGGCCTAGAAGAGGTAAGGAAAGAGGATCTTTTGCAAGGCTTCTTGAAGCATACATTGGTAAATCAGAGTAAATTGAAGAGAGTCCCATAGTGAGATCTTAGCTGGAGTAACACAAAGTTGCTTGAAAAGATCATAATCACTAGGTGCTTTAGCTGTAGGTTTAGGAGCTTGAAGAAGGCTTGGTTGTTTATTCATTCTATTCTCATATGTATGGGCTACCGATCTGTAAGAGGGAGCCATAGAAAAATCAAGAAAATCACTATCAAATGGAACACTATATTGATAGAACAAATCCTTTTAGGAGAAAAAATAGCCAGAGTCACATAAATGACTAGTCTCTTAGGCCTTTGACAGGCAGTAAAGACATAGATTACATTTATAGAATTATCACAACTAGTAGAATAATTATTTGAAGACATATTATCAAAATCAATCTAGGGAGGATCAGGTGTGGAAGGAGATTCATCACTCACCAATGCATCATCTCTAGAGGGGAGTGCGTTGGAACAAAGAAGAGATTCAACATTCATGAATGCAATGTCTCTAGAAGAGAGTGCATTGGAATGAAGGGTACAGTCATCATTCACAATTGCATGATCTCTAGAAGGGAGTGCATTGGAATGAAGAGAAGGTAGAGTAATGTTAAGAAAATTATCAATGATCTCATCTTCTTGCAACAAAATATCCTCTAAAGTAGGAGGAATCTCATGAGAGGGATCAAAGACACCAAGTGACATGGGAAAAGCCAAGTCACTATCACATGCATGAAATGGAATGTCATTAACATTTTGAATATAATTAGATACTAAACTCACAAAAGAAGATATTAGATTCATTTTGGAAATAGTAAGTTAAATATGATAAATAGTGAATAAACAAGTTAGTTGATCCAAAACTAAGAAAATCTAAAAATCCAAATTTTTAGATTTTTTCGGTAATTTCTAGGTTCTAGTAATTTACATTTTCGGAGGTCTTCAGAGGAGAATTTGGGGTCCAAACTTGCATTGGCCCCTAAAATTTGGCTATTGAGGGAATATTATTTTAGGGACTGAACTAGTCCACTTGGAGACCTTTCCAACAATGCAAAGGTTTCTGAATTCTGAGCACCAAGTCAAAAGTTATGACCCCGCCAAGTAGGGGTAAATAAATTCTTAGTTTTTTAAAAAATACTCTTCTTCATGTTAGGTTCACCAAAATATAGAGAAGAGGGATTCACTACTCGTGATTTCTCTTCATTCAGAGAGCCTCACGGGTGAACTACCTTAAGGAACAGTCTGAAATTTCTAGAATCTGAAAGAGCAGGCCACGAAGATTCTCTGGACAAACTGACAAAATCTCGGCCAAAGGAAGACAACACAAGGATACAAATGACAACGTGGCATGCTGGTATCCTAGAGGCATGATGGCATCTCATACAGACCAGAGAGAAAATTTATCACAAAAAATAGCTAAGTGATTACTTCTACTCTACTTGTTAAGGAATTCTAAAGCATAGGAAAATAACAAAATGTGATAGAACTAAAGTAAAGTAAATAATAAATGATAAAGTAAGAGAATAAGATATAGAAAATTGCTCATGGAAATCCAAGTAATGAAGCCTCCAGCTCGTAGATATGTTCAATACCTATGTCTATAAGATTGAGAGAAAGTGTTGGGGTTGTATAGGGGTTTTCCTCAGTCAAACCCTTGTTTTGGTGTTCCCACCTCCACAGACAACCAGATAGATAGAGAGAAATGGACAAAGCATGTAGTGAAAGAAAAACCTGCTTCAGGAGTAGAACCCACACCACCAAGTATGAGTGATAAAAGCAGTCTCTAATCGAGGAGGAGAACCCGTATCACAAAAGAGGTGATAAAAGAAATCCTCGCTCAAGGAGGAGGACCTGTATCACAAAGTAAAAATGCAATAGAAAGGAGATATGGAATCCCAAGATGCTCACAAGTATTAGATAACTGAGATGAAGCTACAAGAGCCAAGGGTGTTACAAATGGTGTTTGTAAGAGCTTGAGAATACTGGAAAGAGAGATTGAAAAGATGTAAGAATGCTGGTGTAACAAACTATATGAAGATGTGCAAGAAAGAGTTGGAGAGTAGAAGGCTAAAGCCAAAGCAAGAGAGAAGCTAGAAGAAGAAGAGAGTTGCAAATAAAATGAAAAGATAGTATTTAATGAAGGAAAAGAATCTTCTTGAGCGGTTATAAGGCGTCCCCAACTGCTACCATCGACCAAAGGAGGTGACAATTCGCCAAGATGCACAAAAATAGTCATTTGAATGTTGAAATGTTGTAGGATGCTAGCGTGGCACACTAGTGTCCAGACACATCACACTACAAAACAACATGAACAGGGAAAGCACAAGGCTTGATACAAAGCTGACACGTGAAGGTAGCTACTAAAAAGGGGTGTTGAGCATCCTGAGAAGGGAAAAAGGTTGATGTAGGGGCTAAAATGAGCCTACACAAGTTCTAGGCGAGTGGACACTAAAGCGGATACAATAATGTATGTGAAATTGTGAGGGGTACAATTTTACAACTATACAAGAATATTATGAGGAATTGCTATAATGTAGTGTTTCTTGAGCTATATATTCCTATTGTTCATATTTTATCATATTACATAGGTTACGATTGATTCTGTGTTTAAGATAAGACATTAGTTTTAGTATATTTTTCATAATTTAGTTCCTAGTCAGTTCATCAACAAATCAATCTTTATTTAGAAATCCTTAAAATGAGTAATCATTATAGTTATGCTGTAATGAGTTTTAGCTTTCTCATACTCCAACTATAAGGTATTCTCTAAGAGAGTTTTCATCTCTTTTGATACACTACATTGTTTAGTAGATATATGAGAAATATATGTTGTTTATACATTTGTATTTAAATATGGTTAGCACAATTTCTTGAATATACATTATGGGATAACCCAACTTGGTTTCACAGAGCCCAAAGTGTAGGAGTATAAGTTTTGCAAATTTTACTCATTCGTTGGCCAATCCCTTTAGATTTCTGATTTTTGGAAATGGAAATATCCATAGGTAATTCTAAAGATCAGGTTGGTTTTTAAAAAGCAACCAACAAATTGATGACTTTGCTAGGGAATTTGCTAAGTCCAAAGTCTCTAGTTCAGATCTAGTACAGTCATAGTCAGGTACTTTTATGTCTTCACTTTTTGAAGACCAAGTGGTTTAAATTTCATAGACATAAGTCACATCAAGTCTTGTGCGTCAATCTGGTCCTTTCTTTCACTTTGTGTCAAGTTATGTTCAAAATCTTTTCTAAAGTTACAAGTACAAAGTTGAAGTACAATCACTTTCTATTTCCCAACATTCTGGGTGGTGACTTTGAAGTCTCTAATACCAGTATAAATGTATGTTCTCAAAAGGAACATAAGAAGAAGGATTCTGACATATTTGATACTATGAAGAAGACCATAAGCTACATGAAGAAGCATCCCATGTAGAAGGTAGAATCTGAACCTACAAAAGAGAAGCAACCTGCCTTGGTTAAGAAAAGCTTTGAATCAAGTAATTCTATTGATTCCCCTGCTGATGCATCTCCTACTTTTAATATTGAAGTAAGTAGTGCAAATATCAAAGAAAAGGAACATGAAGTTGAAGTGTCTAACATAGACCAAGGAGGTTTTCCTATTGAGAAAGTATTTGATAATAAGCTTGACATTTCAAGAGAGGAGGATAGATGGGAGTTTTGGGGTAAGAATAAGAAGTTCTTAGAGTCTTTAACCCCTAGAGTTGGATCCATTTTTAATGGAAAAAATTTCAATCAAAGAGGTGAATCTCCTAATGTAGAAATGCACCTTTCTCTTGAGGAAGATTCTATTGATCAACCTTACTATACTCCTGCCCCTAGTGAGCTTGGAGATGTTCTAGAAAATCATAGATAAAGACATGCAAGCTTTAGAAGAGGAAGAAATAAGGCTTAAAGAATAAGATGAGAATATATATTGAGGTATTTTAAGGATAAGGAATATAGGATTAGATATAAGCAACTTGACATAGATACTCAGAAACAAAAAATATAAAGGATGAGGGAAGATGCTGCTAGGCGAAAGACTTTCTAGGAAAACCTTGCTCATTTTACTACTAAAATAATTCTTGATCCACCCAAGGCAACCATTCAAATGATAACTTCTGCTGCTAGTACCTATATCACATTTGTTTCAACTACCAAAGCCTTATATCCATTTGCTACTGCTAAGAAAACATCATTTGTAGATCATGGGAAGAGGCCCATTGATCAACCCAAGAAAAATACCTTTAACACCAGTACCACTACCCATACTTCATCTATTGAAACCCCCATGTACAATGCCAAAATTGATCCTAGTCTATCCACTGCACCTCCAAATCCAAAGATCTTGAAGTTATAGTTGGAGAATGATAAACTGCAAGAAGATTTGAAGAAAGCTGAGATAGAAGGTTCTAATGCAAAAATATCTAGGAAGATTTTTTTCTTAAGATGTCCACACCCACTCTAGAGGCTTCAAGCTCTGGACATACTAATAGCAAGTCACAAAAGAAGAAGTCTGAAGGACACACTACTAGTGGAGGTGGAGGAAATAATATGAATAGGAATTCTTATTTTGAA
Source organism: Sequoia sempervirens (assembly GCA_007258455.2). Lineage (NCBI taxonomy): Eukaryota > Viridiplantae > Streptophyta > Pinopsida > Cupressales > Cupressaceae > Sequoia > Sequoia sempervirens. The sequence continues at coordinate 178,491,031 of VDFB02256132.1, read as the reverse complement.
TATGATGAAGGAAACAAGAAAAGAGGTGGTAATGGTGAAAGTGGAAAGGGTAGGGATAACAGTCAATCTAACAACAAAAGAGATGATGAGGAAAGAGATTTTCATAGGAATCGACATACTAGGAGGCCACTCCAAGTAGATAGATACCAAAAATTGTGTTTCACCAGAGTACCTGGCTACCCTAACCCATTTCCTACAGATTTCAGACCTGCTCTAGTCAGATTCTCTGATAATAATTCCTTGAGTGGTGAAGACCATCTCAAAGCATTTGCTAATGTTATGGATGATTTTGAGGTAGAGGTAGAGGATTTCATGATGAAGTTGTTTATGTAGTCTCTCATTGAAGATGCTCGAGAGTGGTATAGGAGTTTTCCTGTTGAGAGCATTGGCTCTTGCGAGGAATTCAAAAGGGTATTCAGAGAGAAATATAGTGACAAGACTTCAATTCAAGTTTTTTTTTGAATCAATTTAATAATGTCTTAAGGTCCTAATGAATCTGTGGATGAGTTTAATACAAGATTCCAAAAGGCTAGGAAGAGGTTTCCTCCTCATCTAAAATTGAATGGCAATGTGTGCTTGGTAAATTACTGCAACGATTTTGATACAAAAATGAGTTACCACCTGCTAGATACGAATCCTCTGACATTGAGGGAATCCTACAAGATGGAAAAGCATATTGAGAATATTAGTAGAGAAACTGGTAAATTTGGTAGAAGCAGTGATGAAAAATTCTTTATAAATTCAAAAAAGGAGGATAAGAGTTCAGGTGCTAAAGGGGGGACTCTTGAGGATAAGATTGATAATTTTATGAAAACTATAAATCACAAAATTGTAAAACAAGAAAAGGTTCAACCAAAAAATTATCAAAGGAATGAAAGACCTCCTCAGTTGCAGGATCACCGATATCATAATAATTGGTATAATGGGAAGCTTGTTCTTAATAATCAAATAAATACCCAAACTAAGATCCCTCCAGATCCTCTACAGAAAAATTCAGGACATTTTTTTGAAGATACCCCTAGGTGCATGATTTACCAAATTCCACATTCTCCTCAACAATGTGTAGTTGCACAAATGGTTGAAATGGAAGAAGATATGCCTGAAGTCTGTGATAAGAAAAATGAGGAAGATGTTGATGTACTTATGATTATGGGTGGTTCTGATGTTCCTAACAGTGAATGATCTTCTGATATGGAATCCTACAAAGTGGATGTAGACAATCAAAGTCAAATTTCTAGTGCATATCATCAACAAGCTCTCTCTGATGAGGATGTTGATAGTGATATTGAGGTACACAACTTGGAAGTGATTGAAGATGGTGTGTCACTAAGAAGGTCCTCAGATGAGGAGATTTCAAGACATACTGTGGCCTTATCCACCCAAGCCAGAAGTTCCTATCATCTGGAGAATAGAACAATCGATGGTGAACAAGGTATTCTTGCCGGTCTTTTCATTAAGGAGAAAAATTCCAAAAGAAAAGGGCACAAGCCTGATGGAAAAATAGAAGTAGTCTAAGTTAAAGAGGGCAAAGGAGATAAAATTTGGGCTAATAAAGTAGATAAGACAAAAGCTACTCAAGAATTCAAATCTCTTGCTACAAAGATAAAGAAACATAAACAAAATCTTGAAGTTATAAGGAAGGATGCCAAACATAGGGTTGATGTAACCAAAAATCAATAGAAGGAGAGTAGCAATGAACAAGGTATGCTCCCAATTGAATTACCCATGTATACTCTTGTTGATATGTTTCAATTACTTAGCCAAGTAAAAGTATTTGTGCCTTTTCTTGAAATGATGAGAATAGATTGGCATAAGAAAAAGGCAGTAGCCCTTATCAATGGTGCTACTATAGCCTGTAATGATTTAGTGGTTCCTACTCGACCCAAACTGAGTGAAAAGGATAAGAAAGAAAAGGAATTTGAGGGATTCATCACTGAGATTCCCTATATCTTCCTAGGGAATTCAGTAACTACTTGTCCTGAGAAGATAGATCCATTTTTCATCACTTTGATGGATGGGGGAAATTTTATAAAAAAATGTATTATTGACTCTAGAGCATCCAATAACATCATACCAGCTAAAATCATGGAGGAACTAGGATTGAAATTTGATAGCACTCATGGTAAGTGTTATTCCATGGATTCAAGAGAAGTCCCTATTATCGATGTGATAAATGAACTTCCTTACAGATTAGTAGCCTACCTAGATAAGGAGTTTCAAAGGAGTGTGGTAGTAGTGGATGTCCCACCTAATTATGGAATGTTGCTATCTTGAAAATGGAGTGCATCTATGGGAGGCAATATGTAATGTGACATGTCTTATGCCACATTTCCCATTAATGGTAAGGATGTTCAAGTGATGCGAGAACAAAGGGTACCACATATGTTGGAGCATGCTCCTGAAGATGATACAATTCTTTTTATAAACACAGATGTTGGGCATATTAAGGTGGAAGAAGTACCAAGACAAAATGATAGGCCCCCTAAACATATAGACCATGAAGTTGTAAGATTATTTGACAAGGATGGACTTTGGAAAATGTACTTTGATGGTGCAAGTTCCAAGGAGGGGTCTAGTGCAAGGATATTATTGGTATCTCCAAGTGGAAATACATACAAGTTTTCATTCACTCTCTCTTTCGTGTGCACAAATAATGTGGTAGAATACGAAGCACTATTGTTAGGATTAAGGTTGGCTGAGAAGCATGGGATAAAAAAATTGACAGTAATTGGTGATTCTGAGCTTGTGATATCCCAAGTAAGAGCCAAATATGCTTGCAAAAAAAATCGACTAAAGTAGTACAAAAATGTTGTTTGGGATTCCATAGAGCATTTTGATGATTTTGGAATTGACTGGATGGAGAGAGGACATAATAGAGTAGCTGACTTACTCGCTAACATTGTGTTGAGACCAAATGGCATAAAATTTATAGATATCTCGAAGGTTGAGGTATAGGCAAGGCCTTCCATCCCTGACAATGTACACAATTGGCAGATCTTCAATGATGATGAAGATATTCTGGAATTCTTGAGATGTGTAGATGATTATGAGGGTTAGGAAATTGACTTCAAGTCATTTGTTGAAAATGTGGATGGTAAGGACATGGTCTTTGGGAAGGAGGTTATCCATCTGAAGGAAAATAAAAACCCCAAGGGTCTTGTAGCACTTGAAAGTGTCTTTGATGGCTAAGATAAAAGCAAGGTTAAAACAATTTTTGCTCATCTAGAGGATCTAGAGGAGGTGAATTTGGGGTCTGAGAATGCCCCTAAGAAAGTGTATGTATAAAATAAAATGAATCCTAAGGTGAAGGAAATGATGATTTCCTTACTAAGAAAATATAAACATGTCTTTGCTTGGTCATAGGATGACCTGAAAGCCTATAGAGAGGAATTGTTTCAACATGAAATTCCTCTGAAGGAAAATGCTAAGCCTTCCAGGTAGAAGCAAAGACCAATTAATCTTACTTTATCTCCCAAGATGCAGGAGGAGCTGGTAAAGTTAAGAGATGTTGGCATCATAAAGCCCATTAGACATTCTTCATGGGTATCTAATCTAGTGCCATTTAGAAAAAAGAATGGAGATATAAGGTTGTGTGTGTATTTTAGGAATTTGAATATATCTTCATTGAAGGACAACTATCCATTTATGAATATGGAAGCCATGTTACAAAAGGTAACTTGATGCATGAACTACTATCAATGATGGATGTATTTTCTAGTCAGAATCAAGTGAAGGTAAAGTATTTTGAGTAGTATAATACTACATTTACTACTCCATGGGGAACCTACATATATGTAAGGATGTCATTTGGTTTAACAAATGTGGGTGCCACTTTCCAAAGGGCTATGGATGTAGCCTTTTCTAATTTTATTGATGTATTTATGGCTATATACCAAGATGAATTGACAACCTATTCCAAGAAGGAGGAATATCATTGCGCACATTTGGAGAAGGTTTTTGTTAGAGCTTTAGAGTATGGGATCTCACTAAATCTGAAGAAATGTGCCTTTGGGGTCACTGAATGTAAACTATTGGGGCACATTATGTCCAAAGAAGGAGTAAGGATTGACCCTGAAAGGGTGGAAACCATAGATAAGATCCCTCAGCCAAAGAATGTCAAAGGAATTCAATCATTCTTTGGAAAAATAAATTTCTTGAGGAGGTTTGTGACCAGCTTTGCAAAAATCACAAGACTTATCTCCAAGATGTTGAAGAGGGGAGAAAAGGTGACTTTGAGTGAAGATCCAAGTTAATATTTTAAGCGTATTAAACATGCCATTAAAGAAGCTCTAGTTTTGAAGTTTCCTAACTTCTCTAAGCCAATACATATCTTCTCCTTTGCCTCTTTTCATACCATTTTTATTGTTCTATTATAGAAAAAAGAGAGGAGAGCTTTGAACAACCCATTGCATTTTTTAGCAAATTTTTTACAATCTATTGATCTCAAATATGACATGATGGAAAAGCAACCATATGCTCTAGTAAAAGCTGTGAAAAATTTCAAAACTTATTTAATGGGAGCTACTATTGTAGCCTTTGTACCAAGTTTTGTTGTGAAAGATATTTTCTCTCAGCATGAGACTACAGGCAGAAAGTGTAGGTGGATCAACAGGATCCAAGAATTCAGTATTGATGTCCAGATCACTAAGTTAGTTAGGGGACAAGGCCTAGATAAACTGATGACAAAATAATTTGGAAGCTAATCAGATTAATCAAATAGAAACTATTGATGTTGTGCCTATTTTTGATATGCAAACATGCGGCTGGTATAGAAGAATTGTTCACTATTTATAGACTTTGCAATGTCTTGTAGACATGGTTGGAAATGACTAGAGGACACTAAAGTTGCAAGCCATTAAATATGTGACTATTGACAATGAACTATGGTGGAGGAACTAGGATGGTGTACTGTTTAAATGTGTAGATGGAAAGAAGGCATTGGAACTCTTGCAGGAAATGCACAATGGAGTATGTGGTATTCATTACATGGCAAAGAACACTGCTCACAAGGTCTTAAGGGTGAGATTCTGGTGGCCTACTATTTTTAAGGATGCTCAAAAGTTTGTTAAGACTTGTGATGCTTTCCAGAGGTTTGTAGGAAAGTTAATTTTTTTAGGAAGCTTTCCATTAAGGCCTATTGTTGTTTAGGAACCTTTTCAACAATGGGGAATTGACTTTGTTGGTGAAATACCAGAAAATTCTAGTGGAGGGAATTCATGGATCCTTGTAGCCATAAACTATTTCAACAAATGGGTAGAAGCAATACCTACAACGAAAACAAGTAAAGTGGTGGTGGATTTCCTATTGAATAATATTATGATCAGGTTTGGAGTCCTAGAGAAGATAATCTCTAATAATGTTGTGTTTTAGATCAAAGTAATTCAATGGTTTTTGTGACAAATATGGCATGCAAATTTATTATTCTTCACCCTACCATCCTCAAGGAAATTGTCAGGTTGAATCCTATGATAAAAAGCTTGATAAAATTATCAAAAGATTGATGGAGAGGAACAAGAAAGCTTGGGTCTCAAAGCTGAAGTTGGCACTATGGATAGATTGGGTTACTGTAAAAAATGACATTGGTTATTCACCGTTTGGTTTGGTGTATGGCTTGGATGCTAGGATACCACATAATAACTTGCTAAAGATGTATAAATTTGTGCAGGAATATGATGATGATATTTGTGATGATATACAACATAGACATGAGAATCTAGTTCAACTGGATGAAACTAGAAGAGAAGCTCATGCCAATAATGTAAAGATGCATTTGAGTGTTAAGCATTTACATGATAAGAGAGCCTCTCCTAGAAAATTTGATATGAATAGTATGGTGTTAGCTTGGAATGCAAGGGCCCAAGATAAGGGTAAACATAGAAATTTTGAAGCATTATGGTTAGGCCCTTATCTGACAGCCAGTACACGTGGTGAGGATTCATATTTCCTCCAAAGATTGATAGGAAATTTTTTTGAACTACTAGTACATGGATAGTTCTTAAAGACATACTTCACCTAAATATGTTATAATTCCATGTACATTGTAGATTTGTACATTTGTATGTAGGTGTGTTTGATTTGGTTTTGTCTAGTTTGGTTTTACTACCTAGTCTAGGTAGTTCCTAGTTTTTCTTGGTCGATTTGTTGTGTCTAGTTGGTATGCTTCAACCTGAGATTCTAGGATCTCGCCATGCCTATAAGAGGCATGTGTCCCCAATTAGAGCCACAGATGGAACCTACAAAATTTTTATGCTCCATCTCAAAATCTTGCTATATTTTGAATATTGGGTTGGTATCTAAAGGCTTAGGGTTTTGTGAACCCTTCCTTAATTAGCCCTCACGTTTTCATTTATACCAAGGTTCTAATTTGTCATTGAACTTTCGTTTCCCATTTCTGGTCATATTCAAATATCTTATGTCATTGACAATCATGGAGTAACCGGTCCCTCATGCCTATGTCTAAGTTTCTTATTTTATAACATTGAATTAAAGGCCCTTTTGGCCTTTACATCCTTTGGATTTTATAGCTTAATATCTTGTGAAGAAATTTTTCCTACATCATCTTAGGATGGTACCCTTCACTAGAACAACTTGTGGGCACATGCTTAAAAGTTTTGACTTAAGTCTCGTCAGCCATCTCTCTTTGTCGCTCATCACAGATAGTTTCTGAAAGGTATGTTTAAATTGGCGATAAGTGACGAGTGGTATTTCTTTGGTTTCGCTCATCATGGATAGCTTTGAGAGCTCTTGATATGAATCAATGATGGGCGATGCTCTTGCTTCTCCTTATATCATTTAATTTTTTCTTATCGCTAATAACTATTGAACCTTGAGTATTGAATTAATGATCAACGATGACCTTCAAGCTTTTTTTTTCTCTTCATCGTTCATCACAGATGGTTGTGTGATTGTAATTTTCAAAATAGCGATGAGCGATATGAAGTATCTCATGTGCTTCACATATCACAAATATGTTTTGCATGTTAAGTTTTGTATTAGTGATACGTGATGCAAGTGTTCTATGTAATCATTGGGATCTCTCATCGCTAGTTACTTGCAAACTTTATGAGGAGAATTAGTGATAAGTGATAGCCCTGGTTTTTTTTATTTTCTCCTATCACTCATCGAAGATCCTTTCCAAAACTAAGTTTTAAAATAGCGATGAATGACAGAGTCATATGTTCAATTTTCTTTCACTGATGAATTGATCTTATGAGCGATGTCTTTTGTATCAATTATTTTCATGTAGGAGCACATGTTTTAATCTTGCTTCATCACTTTATCTCCCATCGCTGATGTGATCTAGAGTTCAAAGATAAATCAGTGATGCATGATGGGAAATTGAAGGTGATCAAGGATGGGCTAATATTTCATCACATGGATGCTTGCATCATTGATAGAACTAGTGAAGGATGAAATGTGTCAGTTATAAGTGACAACTATTGAATGAAAAGGCAATGTGGCAGTATCCTAAGGACATTTTATAAATCAAAGAAGAAAGTAGTGAGGCGAATTGAGAACCATTGATATGGTTTTAAAGCAGAGTGATGAGCGACTAGGGTTTGAATGTGAATGACTAGATGTTAGTTCACTCATGTGAACTTACTATCAAGCATTAATGGTGGTATGTCCATCTCTCAGCCATAAAGAAGGTAGATACCTGGTTTCTTGGAAGCAAAGAGGAATACCAGAAGCTAAAGAAAATGTGTGGAAAGCTCCAACAAAATATTTCAGTAGCAATTGTATCAATCATTCACTTGGGTAAGAACACTGTGTATCTCCTCCTATCTGAAATATTAAATTGCATTATTCTAGAAGGTTGATAGGGAATTGGGGAGATAATTTTCTTGTGGTTTTTTCCATTTGAATATTTTCAATTTGGGTGATATGTGTTGGGTAAAGTTTGGGAATATTTTTGTTATGAAATGGTGCCTTGAGTTTTTTGTACATGGGTAGGTCTTTTAAATTACCAAAAAATTGTAAACCCTAGTTCTACTGCATTGCAAACATGAGTAAACCAGAGCCTAGTGAATCCAATATTAGACTAGAGAGGAAACCAAAAGAAAAAAATTGGTTAAAAGGCTTAAAAATTAGGATGTTTCATTTGTGGTTAAGCTAGACCCACTTGCAGTATCTAACCCTACACCAAGTACTCCTATGACGTCTACTAGGTCCAAAAGTGAAAAGAAAGAAAAATAAAGGTTTATGCAGAAGGCCTCTAGAGATACAAAGGAAGGAGGGTCACAAATTGGAAAGAGACCTACGGGTCAATTTGTCATGACCACTAGGTTAATTGATAGTGCCGATGAAATTGGTGAAATGGCCAAGCCTCAGATCGGGTGGCAACTATTCTTGTATGCTTTTAACAAGTAGTATTCTAGAAAGTTGGATTATTACTTATGGGGGCTAAACCTTGGGAAGCTAGTGGCACCAAATGTGTTTGTGGAGGTGGACGTGATGATGAGGTTGGCTAGGCACTATCATCCCACTAACAGAATAATCATGAGTGAAAATGGTGATGTGATCCTTGAAGTGACAAGGGATAATATTGTGGAGGTATTTGGGTTAAATACCAATTATACTATGAAAATTAAGTGCATAGAGCTATATGGTGAATATGAGTATAACAAATTTGCATACAAAAATAGACTACTTGTTTGGCATAGGAAGAGTAAGGAGATATTTCTCCCTAAGGATGTTGAGCCTTTTGAATGTGAAGAGTTTGTGAATGATTTCAAGAACACCTACTATTTCCTAAATCAAGTGTTGGCTCGAATGTTTTAGGTGAGGATACCCCCTAACTTGTTGGTGATGGCAGCGGATATACATGCTCATAATCAGAATGCTAGTTTTGATTATGTCACCTATATTGCTGAAAAAATGCATGAGGATTTCATCAATTTGAAGAAAGAGGTTCTCCCTTTGCATTTCCCTCATTATTATCTATTAATGCATATACTCCTATTTAAGGGTGATTATGGCTAGAAAAGGAAGTTGAAATTGAGATTAAGGGACAATGAGAATAATGTTTTTCAAGTACAAGTGTGGACACACATTTGGGATCAGGATTATCCCAATTCCAATTATTTCATGTCTGCTAATGTTATAAGGTTTGGTATCCTAGAGGTGTTGGGTGTATCACCTATTCACAGTCTTTCTCCAGCAATTAGAAGTATCATGTGCCCAAAAGATATACTAGGATCAAATGCAACACATAATTGGGTAGATTGGTTTCTCCATTTATAATATACTCTAATCAAAGCTTATGGGTCTAAGGTGTTGATGCATAGTAATGGTGGAGGTTTTCTAATAAAACACATTCAATCAACTTTGACCAAATTTTCCACTCTGAGAACCCTAACTTGGTGTTTTTTCACAAATTCATCAAATTTTCTTATACCACATCAAACAATGAAATTTGGGCATATCTTTTAGGAAATGCCTCAAACCCATGAATTAGTTACCATTTGGAATAACCTTTATGGACTTCTTCAATATATCATATTTGTGCTTAGGGTTGTTTTAGAATATCACCTCCAAAATTGGACTGCTACGCTGCCCTTAAGCCCAATTAGGCCTCTTTTACAAGGCATGTATATGGTAAACCTTCTCCCAATCACCAATCTGCACTCCACAATACTAAATAGGTCACATGGGATCTAAAACAACATATTTTACCCACTAAAACATCCACAAGTTCACTCACTATCAAAACCCTACCTCTACCTATAAAATCTAGCCTAATACATTGAGATATTAGGCTAGCATTTGCACAAATAGGGCCCTAACTCCATACCTTGCATCTAAAACCACTATCAAACTAACAAGCAATATAACTAAACCCATTCCACCAATTTTTAGATAATTTCACCAGTAGAATGGTCTCTTATTTCATGTTTTGCTTACAAACCCTCAAAATCAGGGTTTCTAACCCGTTTCCAGTAATTTGCTCACAAAACTCTTCAAACTTTATGAAAACACCTAAAATAAAAGCCAAATTATTCTTAACACCGTCCTACATCAATCTCAAATAGATTGACATCATTACCAGGCTGTACAGGCCATACAAACTTTTTGTAGCAGCAGATTTATTGAAAACACTCAAAAAAATGAAGTATTATTTCTTGTGCAACAAAATTGTCTCCAGAAGATTGCCTCAAATTTTGTGAGGAATATTTAAATACCAATAGACCAAACACAATGGTTCACAACTACTTTTTTGAACTTGTGACCATTCAACTTCCTTACATGACAAAAAATCCAAAGTTGCAAAGCAACCTTTGCAACATTTTACACAACTTGACAAAACTTGAAAAATCAACTACAACTAACCCCAAATGGCATGAAATTTTTTTCCATGGTCTAAATAGACCTTATTACATCACAATTAGACTCAACAACAAAAAAACTCAACATTAAACCAAAATTGCACAATTTGACTAGGTGCTCCTACACCATACACCTAGGGAGAAAGGAATCTTAGGTTGCACCTGAGATCATTTCTTGGACTGTTGAGCCATGTATTGTAATGTCCTCTTCTATCATCCATGTTGCATCTTCATGAGGGAGAATTTTCCATTTCACAAGATATTCATTATACACTTTGTGCCTTGTTCTCTTCACCTCCTTTGTGTCCAAAATACTTTCAAGCTTCAAATATTGGCTTGGTGGTAGGCCCTTGACCCAATATTCATCTTCAACTTCAGGTGTACCTAATTCCTCACCTACAAACATAGATCCTTTGAAAGGATACATGTTAGAAACATTAAAGATTGGAGAGATAACAACTCTAGGAGGGAGTTCTATCTCATAGGAATTTTCACCAAATTTGTGGACCACCTTGCATGGCCCGATATTTTTCATCTATAGCTTTGTTTACTTCCCTTTTGGAAACCTTTCCTTCCTCAAATGTGGAAGTACTAAATCTCCCACCTTGAATTGAACATCTCTTCTCTTTAAATCTGCATGTTTATTGTATTTTTTAACACTTTTTTGAAGATTTCCTCTAACCTGCTGGTGTACTTCTCTGATGGCCTCTACAAATACTTATCCTTTAGCACTCCTCTTCTCCATTACAATCAAATCCTTGAGCTCAAACACACCTCTAGGTTTTAGTACATACACCACCTCAAATTGGATTCTCCCAATGCTTCTATTGATAGAGTAATTATAGGCATACTTAGCTTGTGGAAGAACCAAGTCCCATTGTTGTCCATGTTCCTTAGTGAGGCACCTAAGTAGAGTTTTGAAGTGACCTATTGAATACTTCAATCTTCCCATCTATTTGTAGATGATAGGCAGTACTAAAGGTCAAGTTTGTTCCAAGCTTCCTCCAAAGGGTCCTCCAAAAGTGACCTACAAACTTTGAATCCCTATCTGAAACAATAGTTAATGGTAGCCCATGAATTCTGACCACCTTCTTGAAAAAAAATCCTATAATGTGTGAGGCATCATTGGTGCTTTTACATGCTATGAAATGTGTCATCTTACTAAACTGGTCCACCACAACAAACACACTGTCATAACCCCTTTGAGTTTTTGGAAAACCTAACACAAAATACATACTGAGAGACTCCCATGGTCTATTAGGTACTGGTAAGGGATGGTAAAGACCTGCATTTGAACTAGAACCCTTAGCTCTTTGGAAAATTACACAACTTTCCACAAATTTTCTGACATCCACTTGCATCTTTGGCCAATAGTAAAATCTCCTTACCTGTTCCAATGTTTTATCCACCCCAAAATGACCTCCTAAATTGCCACAATTTTTCTCTTTTATCAAGTTAGTTCTCATGGAACACTTTGGAATACATAACTAAGCACCCTTGAACAATAATCCATATTGTAACAGAAAATCAAAATATTCATCATGGAAAGCACCCTTAAACTGATCACAAACATCATATAACTCTATAAAGTCCTCATCTCCTTCATACATACCTTTCAGGGCATCTATTCCCACACTTTGAAGTTGAATTTCTTGTACCAACAGTGACCTTCTACTGAAAGCAACTACTACCTTGTTGGATTTCCCCTTTTTGTGCTTTATAGTGAAGGTGTAGCTTTTGAGGTACTCCACCCACTTCACATGTCTATGGCCCAACTTGTCATAGCTATTCAAGAAACTCAAAGCATGATTTTTAGTAAAAACAATAAATTCCTTGGGAAGGAGATAATGTCTCCATTTTTTAAGGCTTGGACCATTGCATACAATACCAAAACATAAGGAAAGTACTATTTCTTGGCCTCTTTAAGCTTTTAACTGAAAAATGATATAGGTCTTCCCTCTTGACTCAAGAATTCACCAATTGCATACCCACTTGCATCACATTCTATGGTGAACACCTTATTGAAATTAGGCAATGCTAGGATGGGTTGTTGAGCTATCTTTTATTTTAGAATTTGAAAAAAAAAATCTGCCTCATCAGACCACATGAACCTCTTCCATTTATCTCCTTTTATGGTATGAAGGATGGCTGAGCAAATATGACTGAAATTTCTTACAAATTTTCTAAAGAAACTATCAAGAACATGGATTCTTCTTACCTCATTAACTAATTTTGGAGTAGGCTAACTCAAGATGGCTTCTACCTTGCGAGGGTCCATCTTCAAAGTTCCTTTAGAGATCACAAAACCAAGATAGATCAGTTCCTCCATAAATTCACACTTTTTCAACTTAATCATCAACTTCTCTTTATTCAGCCTCTTCAACACCATGTCCAAATGCTGCAAGTGTTCTTCCTTGGTCTTACTAAACACAAGAATTTCATCCAAATACACAACAACAAATTTTCTTATGAAAGGATTCAAAACTTCATTCATTAAACTCTTAAAAGTGCTTGGAGCATTTGACAATCCAAATGGCATTACCATCCATTCATACAACCCCTCATTCATTTTAAAGGCATTTTTCCAGTCATCCCCTTATCTTATCCTAATCTGATGATAACCACTTTTAAGGTCAATTTTTGAAACATAACAAGCTCCTCCTAAACAATCCATCAAATCCTCCATTCTAGGTATTATGAACCTATACCTTATAGAGATTTTTTTGATTTCCCTTGAATGGATGCACGTTCTCCAATCTCCACCTTTTTTAGGTGCCAACACTATAGGAACAACACATGGACTTAAACTTTCCCTTATGAGACCCTTATCCAACAATTCTTGATTTTGTTTCCTTATCTCTTCATTTTGTATGCGGCCTTATTCGGTAAGTTTACACCTAGTATAAAGTGTATGTGGTGGCTCACATCCTGTATAGGTGGCAAAGAACTTGGGAGCTCATCAAAAACTATATCTTGATACTTGTTCAACAAAGTTTGTACATCCTTGAGCACATTTTCCATGGTTGATGTTGTCAAGATAGATTTGGGTTTGATTATGATTGCATACCCCTAACCACCTTCCTCTTTCATGGTTTTCAAAAATTCTTTCTCCCCAACCAACATGACACTTGACCCAACCTGTGTATCTACATTGTCATCTTGTAAAGGAGTGAGGGTAAAGGACAAACCATCTTTTTCAATCACATATGTGTTTTTCTGCCCATCTTGTTTTTCTTTTCTGTCATACTGCTAGGGTCTTCCTACCAGCAAGTGACAAACATCCATTGGGATTATGTCACATAATATCTTGTCTTTATACTACCCAATGTTAAACTCAACCCATGTTTGTTCATTGAACAAGACTTGTTGACCCTTATTCATCCATGAAACCTTATAAGTTGTGGGGTGTGGAATCATTTTCATCTTTAGGTTTTCAACCATCTCCAAAGAAACTAAATTATCAGTTGAAAAGAAATCCACAACAACCTTACATACATTGCCTTGTGATTTGCAAGTTGTTATGAACAAAGAATTTCTTTGTGGAGGCTCCTTCACCACAAGAACCTTGAGTAGTGTCCTCATCTCTAGATTTTCTCCCACCTCTAGATCAACATGTTGAGAAGGAGAGTTAACACTCTCACAATCTTCCTCTTGCACCAAATGTGCTCTCCTTTCACCACCATGAGATGTTGAAGGTTGTTTCTATAGGAACTTCCATGCTTGATGGCCAAATTGATTGCATTGATAACATCTCCCTGAAAAGGTGTTTGAACCTCTACCTTGTCTTCCAAATATGCCTCTACCATTAGGTCTTCTACCTCTATATCCACCTCTTGACTCTAAGCCTTATTCTTGATTGCCACTTGACTCACCTTGTGATTTTTGTGTTTTTCCTCTTCCATCAAAGGATCCCCTTCCCTTGAAGTTCTTTCCTTTTCCTCTACTTTGTTTTTCCTACCTTCTTTTCAATTTTTCTTCTACCCTAACAACCAATTGGAAGCACTCTTCCATCGATCTAGGGGTGGCAAGACTCAATTCATCCTGAATGTTGAACCTTAACCCATTCATATACCTTTTTATCTTCTCAACTTTGAATCTTCAACATGACCTACTCTAAGGCTCAATTTATGAAACTCCTTTATGTAGGCCATAACATCCATTTCCTTTTTCTTTAAGTTTTGCAACTTCCTAAATGTTTGAAATGCATTGTTACTAAGCAAGAATTGGCTCTTAACCTTAGACACCATACTATCCCATGAATTTATTTTTTCTTTTCCATTTTTCTATCTCTCTTCCTATACATAGTTCCACCTTGAAGTTAGGGTAGGGCCTTTCAATTTAGTCTTAGCAAACATTATCTTTTGTTCTTTTTCTACATCCTTATATTCAAAGTAATTATCCAGTGCATCAATCCAATCCAACACTTCTTCACTATCCATCTCCCACTATAAATGGGAAATTCCATTTTCACTTCAATAGTCTCTCCTTTGATAGCCTTCAACATCTTAACCATGCTTCTTTCATCAGGGTCCAACTCATAATCACCTTGGACTCCTCTTGGATGGTTTTCATTCTCACCCTCTTCCTCTTCCTCTCGGTCACTCTCCTCTTCAGTGGCCTTACCTCTTATTTGGTTTGTTTCCAATGTTGCAAGTCTGGCTAAAACTTCTTCTTGAGACTCCTTCATCATCCTTATTTCTCTAGCTATGACTACACTACCTTTAAGAAGCATCTTGTCCTTCAATTTTCAACTTTCCCTTCTTCAAACTTCAACCTCTTTCCTTCAAAAGATCAAAACCTATGCTCTGATACGAATTTGATGCAGAGCAAGGGTGGAGGTTGTCTAATCAAACACAATTCAATTAAATTTGACCAACTTTTCCACTTTGAGAACCCTAACTTGGTGTTTGTCCACAAATTCATCAAATTTGTTTGTAGCACATCAAACAATGAAATTTGACCATATATTTTATAGAAGGAATCAAACCCATGAATTGGTTACCATTTGGAATACCCTTTATGGAATTCTTCAACCTATCAGATTTGTGCTTAGGGTTGTTTCATAAGATCACCTCCAAAATTGGACTGCTATGCTGCCCTTAAGCCTAATTAGGCCTCTTTTACAAGGGAAGTATATGGTAAACCTTCTCCCAATCACCAATCTACACTCCATAGTACTAAATAGGTGACATGGGGTCTAAAAAAATATGTTTTACCCACTAAAACATCCACAAGTTCACTTACTATCAAAACCCTACCTCTACCTATCAAATATAGCCTAATACATTGAGATATTAGGATAGGCCTTGCACAAATAGGGCCCTAGAACTCCATCCCATGCATCTTCAACCACTATAAAACTAACAAGAAATATAACTAAATCCATTCCACTGATTTGCAGAGAATTTCACCAGTGGAATGGTCTCTTATTCCATGTTTTCTTAGAAACCCTCAAAATTAGGGTTTCTAACCCATTTCAAGTAATTTTCTCAAAAAACTCTTAAAATTTTATGAAAACAACGAAAATCAAATCCAAATTATGCTTAACACCTTCCTACATCAATCTCAAATAGATTCACATCATTACTAGGTCATATAAACTTTCTGTAGTAGTAGGTTTTATTAAAAACACTCAGAAAAATGAAGTATTATTGCTTGTGCAACAAAATTGTCTCCAGAAGATTACCTCAATTTTTGTGAGGCATATTTAAACACAAAAAAATAAAACACAATGGTTCACAACTTATTTTTTGAACTTGTGTCCATTCAACTTCCTTACATGACAAAAAGTGCAAAGTTGCAAAGCAACTTTTGCAACATTTTACACAACCTGACAAAAATTGACAACTCAACTACAACTGACCCCATATTACATGAAAAATTTTCCATGGTCTAAATAGACCTTATTACATCACAATTAGACTCAAAAATACAAAAAATCAACATTAGACCAAAATTACACAATTTGACTAGGTGCCCCTGCACCAAGTGGCACCACACTATTTGCCCCTATATGACTCTGACAGATTGGATTTTATGGAACTCATGTGGTAGATTTATTTTATGGATTACAAAATGTTTAGAAAGCCCAAGAAGGTTACTATGGTGAATCCCCAATGCACTTTTGATTACTTTAAAGTTATTGCCCCTAAAGGGTATGAAAAGTTTGGGATCATGGTGAATAATCTTAGGTTTCCTTTTAATGAGGTTAGGATTTTTGACCCAGAAAGGTTTGTGTATGGAAAGAGAAGGGATAAAAAAATATCAGTAATACATCACCAGTTCTTGTACATAGATGATGTATTCAAAACCTTGATAAGTGATGAGTTGTCATATCTAGAAAGAAGGAATGGAAATCCATAATGGACATTGAAGAGAGTATCATGAAAAGGAATTCCTTTTATGTGAGTCCTTATGATGTAATTGTAAACCCATTTGAAAGAGCTCTCACAAAGCTAAGGGATTATAAAAATGGTGATTTCAAGGTGAAGGTGAAATAGGCTGCTGATAAACTACAGACTCTCCTTGAACAAGAACCTCAAGCTATGGATATCCTAGAGCAGCCTGTAGATGTCCAAAAAGTTAGGGAGGAAAAAATGGAAGAACATGTGCTAGGAGATGAGGAGGTGGAGAAGAAATTCCCTCCCCCTAATATTGAGGAAACCCTAGGTTTAGAAGTTTCCCCTTATAGAATTGTCAAATGGAAATATGATAAAGAAAATGATGATGATCCCAAGGTCAAGGATTGTGATGAATTCCTTGCAGATGATAAGTTTGTGCAATCTAAGGAATTTCAGGAAATTATGGTGCAAAAAAGGAGTAAAGAGATAAAATAAAGTCTTGAACTAGCAAGGGCTAGTGTTGAACCTTCTCAACAAGAAGAAGCTAAGAATACGAAGGAGGAAAAGATCTTGGTTGAGATTGCAACTATTACTCCCCCTGAGGCTAGGAAAATTGTCACAAATAGTGGGATCATGTTGTTACCAAGATGCACTATCACCTTAGCCATAGCTTATGATGCAATAAGAAGAGAGCCCTAGTCTTCAATATCTAAGGAGAAATTTGAGGATAAGGTGTTTGGATCCAAATATAGTACAAAGTTGCATGCTCTTGCAATTTGGTCTATGGCACCTAATACTGGAAAGCATGAGGTTGCTAGACCTATTGAATAGGTTATAGGTTCCTTGGTGGTGAAGAGGGCCATAGATATAATGCCTATCCAAGCAGCTAAGTTAATTACTCGTGCTGTAATGCTCAGTGTGGACATCGCATAGATTTCTCAAAAAAAAAAATGATTCCTTATTGAAAGAATATAATAAGGCCTTGGATGAAATAAACAAGATGAGGGCCACTATTTAGGCTAGTTAGTCAGTAAGGACACTATCCCTTCCATTTTCTTCTTCTTCAGACTTTTCTACATAGGATAGGGAAACCTTGGTCTTGAGAATCAAAGATTTGAATGATCAACTAAGTACATAAAAGGAAAATGTTAGAAAGGCTAAAATTGAAACTGTTAAGGTGGTAAATGAAATCTTTGAGGATGTATTGAAACATAGGGTGACCAAGTTGGTCAACAAAGTTGATGATGTATGGGTTATTTATAAGAACATTCATGAAGAAAATATGAAATATCTACAAGTCCAGGAAGCCTTCCAGAATGAATGGAGTAAATGGAGTACTAGGGTGGGTGCTTTAAGAGAAATGATACCTAGAATGAAGGAGGATCTTGAGGCAACTACTAACATTCTTGACATCTTGAAAACTATTGAGTCAGTTAGTGAGATAACAAATTTTCATGGAAAGTTGGGTATGCAACTCAAAAGTAAGTTGAAGTTATTCAAAGAGATGGAAGAACGTGGTATGGATCTTATATTGAATCACAAAGGTGAGCTGCAACAATTTGACACCTGGAGGAATAGTTTGGGAGGAATGGTCACAACAACTATGATGACATTAATTGTGACTGACTACATCCTACTAAATTCAAATATTGACACAATGATGGAGATTGAGACAAAAATGGGTACTTTTGTTAGAGAGTCCAGAGCCCTAATTGATGTCAGATACACTCATTATAATGAAAAGGTGCATATTTTGTTGGATGTGAAGTGGCCCACTGAGGAGGAGCATACTGCCTGGTTGGAAAAGTATACTGAATAAGATTGTAGGGGGATGATAGTTGATATGATGAATACCAGATAAGGGGAATTAACAATACATAGCTAGAAAATAGTTTAGATTAGGATTTTAATAAAGTATTACAAAAATATTGTTTTCCCCTCAACATAAAGATTGATGGCACAAGTACTGATGTGGATAAGTCAGTTTTGTTTCTTTATCTGGTTTCCTTGCATTGTATTTTTCACTAACTAGTTTTACCCATGGAGGACACTTTTTGAATGTGTGGAGAGTATTTTGAAGCTTTTGTAACAAACAAATGATTCCTTTTTTGAGGTGGGGCCAGATCTCTACAATGAATGAGGATGAATTTTTCCTCATGTTTTATTTACACCATCTTAGAGCTCGAGTGTAACTGAAAACAAAATATTTGTTACAACGGTCCAATAGGGTTTTGACATGTGTGCTTCCTAGCCTGAAGCTTGTTTTCTCTTTCATTTCTATAAGAAAGAATTCAAGGCCAAAAGCAGGGTTCATTAAAAATAATTGACACAGTGAATTGTAATAGGAATACAAAGCATATTTTAAGTTTTTGTCTTAAGTTTAGGAGTCTTTTAGTTATGTATGTGATTTTGACAATAGGATAGCAAATACAATATAGAATGATACTAATTTCATGGCCACTATCTCTCCTATATAATTTTTCTGTGAGTTATGAATGAATATAATCCAGTATTATGTTGTTCATCTCTACTATTTTTCAGTGGATGCATAATTTCACTCTTGCTTACTAATTCAATTAATTAGTGTAAGTGCTTGAATGAAATTATTGACTCATATGAATTATGTGCTAGGATATATGTAAGAAGTGGTGGTTGAGAATGTTATGAGGAAGTATTGTAATGCAATGTTTCTTGAGCTATATATTGCTATTGTTCATATGTTATCATATTGCATAAGTTAAGATTGACTCTATGTTTAGGATAAGACACTGGTTTTAGTATATTGTTCGTAATTCGGTTCCTGGGTCAGTTCATCAACAAATCAATCTTTATTTAGAAATACTTAAAATGAGTAATCGTTATAGCTATGTTGTAATGAGTTTCACCTTTGTCATGGTCCAAGTGTAAGGTATTCTTTAAGAGATTTTCCATCTCTTTTGATACACTACATTGTTGAGTAGATATATGAGAAATATTGGTTGTTTACAATGTATTTAACTATGGTTAGCATAATTTATTGAATATACATTGTGGGATAACCCTCCTGGGTTCCACAGAGCCCAAAGTGTAGGAGTAGAAGTTTTGCAGCTTTTAGTCGTTCATTGGCCAATCCCTTTAGATTGCTAATTATTGGAAATGGAAAAATACATAGATAATTCTAAAGATCAGCATGGTTCTTAAAAAGCAACCAATAGAGTCAAAGGACTAGAAATTGGAAGTATGATAAAAAAAGAGAGAAGAAAGGAAAAGTGAATGAAGGAAAATCTACTCAAGAACAACCCATGAAAATTATTGATGACCAAGGTGACGTACAAGTACAAGGAAAAATTGAACCTAGTAATAGATTTTTTTTAATGGTATAGAAAATTATATGAAGATGGATGAGTATTCTCTTTTCAATAATATTTCATTTGAAGATATGTTATTCAAAGCACAAAAAAATTACACTCTAAAATAATATGGGATAAATTTTTTGAAGAAAAACCTCTAATTGGAAGAGAACAATTATGTGCAAAGTTATTTAGGTAAAAAAATGACACCTATTTTGGAGTTGTTAGGGGTTGATGATACAAAAAATTCATCAGGTTCATTAAAACAAACAATTGTTGAAAACTGGCAAGAAGCATTGAATTGTATTGAGAAGAAGAGTCGAGCTACTAATCCAAGTGTTGCACGTAGAGAATTGATGACTATAATTTCTATTAAGAAATTATCACATAGAAGACAAGTTCAAGCAATTTTCCAATTACTAAATTTTTCTAGGAGAACTGTTTAAAGGTATATTGAAAAGAGAGATTAGAAAATATTGAGAAAATTTGGGTAAATATTTCTAGGGTTCCCTGAAAAGATAGAATTTTAGAAGATGTAAATAAATAGGTGATTGAATATTGGACTAACCACTCTTGTGTTTCTTCCAATAGAAGGGACACTATATAAATAATAGGTGAAGATGGTACAAAAAAATTTCATCTAAAATATTTTATAGATACAACACAAAGTGAAATTTTTGAAGCATTCAAGCAAGAATTTTCAGATGTGAAGATTTGTTAAAGGATGTTTGAGACACTAGGACCATCATTTGTACGTATAAATAAAGTACGTGAAACTTGTTGTCAAAATCATCTTGAATTTCATCTACACCTATAGTCATATAAAAATGTTATGGCAATAATTAATCCAAATATAGCCATCCGTGGAAGCACAACACAATTTGTGAAGTATCTTGTATGCGAAAAATTAGAAGATTTAGATGAATTCAATGTACAGTGTATAAAAAATATATGTAATGATTGTGCAAATTTGAAGAATCTTTTACAAGTTGACAATATTGATCATTTACTACAAGTTATTTGGAAGAGATTTGAATGTGAGAAATACTCAATGAAGTAAGGATTTGAGGCCAAAAAAATTGTTCTCAAAGAGAGTGGATTGTCTTATATTGAATTTATGAATAAATTTCGCAATATCATATATGATCCACATATCCAACATTGTCATGGTGCAAGATGTAAAGCTAAGGAATTTCGTGAATCAAAGAATTTCTTTTCACCAGGTTGTATTCTCTCTATCGTAGATTTCTTTGAGAACTATACATTTAGTCCTCAAACTAAGATTCAGAGTCAATATTATCATTCACAACACGTTGCAATATTTATGCAAGTTTTCTATAGGAATGCCAAGTTACATGTAGATTGTTTAAAAAGTAGCAAAGATGACCAAATTATCATCAAAGAGGTTCACTTTTATATCAGTTATGATACGGGTCATGATAGAAACTATGTAGCCCATTGTTTCAATTTTTTTTTTGAAGACCTGAGCCAACATGTCATAAACGCTAAACAACACTGGATGTGGTCTGATGGATGTGTTGTAAGTGTTGATTTTTTAAAATTAAATTTATTTACTTAACTTTGAGACTTAAATTGTTCAATTACTTATATATGTTGTGTATGTATACATGTATATATATCTAGTTTTTTCAACTAATTTTGTTTGAATGAAATTATTTGTAACTTCATAGGACAATTTAAGTCTACAAAATATTTTAATTGGTTAAGCCAACCTAGACGTTAAACCAATTTTTTATGGAATTTTTATGACAATGGACATGGAAAAGGAGAGAACGATGGAGCAAGAGCATGTGTGAAGCGTGCACTTCATCGACATGAACTTGTAGGTAGCACCATATATGGAATAGATTTTTTTTTAATTTTATTTAAACTTTAAATTCTTAAACCTCTTAAGCTTAGAAATTTTGCCAACATGTACTTACAGGTAATGCCATATAGAATGCAAATGAAAATTTTGAATTGTGCAAAAGTCATTTTTCTGCTCACAACTCAATATACAACATAACATACGAAAAATTCACCGCCAACAATTCACCAACAAAAAAATCATTGCCAACAATTCACCATGGGAAAATTCATTGCCATGACAATTCACTGCATGAAAAATTAATTGCATGAATTTTTGGCAGTTAATGTTCCATGGCGATGAATTGCTGGTGGTTGTGAATTTTCCCGTGGTGAATTGTTGATGGTGAATTTTTCGTTGGTGTATTGTTGGCGATGAATTTTCCTAGAGCCATACAACACATGTTATTTTTAGGAAGTTAAAGGTACATAGTTAAGAAT
Source organism: Sequoia sempervirens (assembly GCA_007258455.2). Taxonomy (NCBI): domain Eukaryota; kingdom Viridiplantae; phylum Streptophyta; class Pinopsida; order Cupressales; family Cupressaceae; genus Sequoia; species Sequoia sempervirens. Next base: position 178,468,729 of record VDFB02256132.1, on the reverse strand, counting down.
TTTTTATTTGAATTTCAAAATGTGTGTACATGAAAATTGAATTTTCAAATTTATATATATACACACTTTTTAATCACTTGGATGTTTGTAATGTATAGATATTGATCGATAAAATCATTATAATTTTTAAACAATTAATGGTATTAGAAGTGTGCATCAAATCCGGACAATGGAACATAGCAAGCCTTATGCAATTATTGTGAGAGAAAAATCATGTTTTTGTGTTGATTGCATTGAGGCCAACGTAAATAAATTTCAATGTGAGAATATTAGACATAGGGATGTTTCACAATGGGAAATGAAACAATTATTAATAATCCCTCATTTTGAAGATAATGACAATGTTGATGTCTAATATTCAGCTGATTATGAATGCGTATCTTATTTAGTTGTTACATGTATATTTTATATTTACTTAAATAGATTAAATTTTTAACTTAAAATTTATTTATATATTCTACTTAAGTTGAGCATGTTTATATAAATATTTAAATTTGGTTTGCAAATTAAAACTCTAATTTTCAATCATGTATTTGTATTTGTTTGTACTACATGCTGTGTAAAACATATATTTTTCGTTGTTGTTGCAGATCTTGACAATGAATGAAGAAGGTGTAGATTACTATCTACTAAGATGTACACAACCAAAATACAAATTGGTGGAATCGATGAAAGATGGTGATGGACAAGAGTGTCCCATTGGACTAGTCATTATTGAAGGAACATATTATCAATAAATAAAGATAGATAGAAATGGTATTAAATTTGTTGATTATATGCCAGGACAAAAGGTTCTACATTATAGTCACTTATTTATAGCAACAAAAATAAATTTTGAAACTTTACCTAAAAGAGGACATGCCAAAAAAGGGCGGAGGTTGCCTATTGAAGATCATGAAAAGATTTTAGAGATAATTAAAGATAGAGGGGATCTAGATTATATGTACCAAGAGCTTTAAATTATTTAATTATGTACATGACATATATTTTTTAGATACATAACTGGATATATATTAAAAAAAATTATACCTAGATATCTATATTGATTCCATGTGACATGATTTAGAATTTTTTTTTTCATTTTCTTGGTCATCTATTTTCAATTGTATAAATCCGTTCCATGTGGAATTATTAAGTTTAAGAATGTTTGATTTTATTTGTTCAACTCCACTTATAGCATCATCTAGATCACTTTCTTTTCTTTCACATGTAAATTTATATTATATGCAATACAAAACCTCTTGACTTTAAATTTATTTTTCCTATTCCTTATTAAATCTATTTCCAATTGTATTTGTTCCATGTGGAATTCTTATGTTTGAAAGAATATTTGATTTCATTTGTTCAACTCCACTTATAGCATTATCTAGCTCACTTTCTTTTCTTGCACATGTAAATTCATATATGCAATACAAAACCTCTTGAATTTAAATTCATTTTTCCTTTTCCTTAGTGAATCTATTTCTAATTGAATTTGTTCCATGTGGAATTCTTAAGTTCAAGAATCTTTAGTTTTGAATTTTTTCAACTCCACTTATATAGTGCATCATCTCCCACTTTCTTTTCTTGCATGTAAATTCATATGGAATGCAAAACCTCTTGAAGATTTAAAACTTCATAAATTTCCTTTTCCTTATTGAATCTATTTCCAATTATATTTGTTCCATGGAATTCTTAAGTTCAAGAATCTTTGGTTTCATTTGTTCAACTTCACTTATATAGTGTAGTGCCCCTCCATTGTGGCCTTTCTGGATATTTGAGTAAGTGGTTATTGTGTTGTGTGTTGTTGAATTATGTGATAACGTTAATATTTTGATTAACCGTGTTTAATCAATTTAATCTAAAGTTGTTTTACATGGTAATTTTAACTAATATTTAAATATAATATGTTTTGAAAAGGTGTTATATGGTGATATTGAATATTATTTATTAAATTAAAATTGTGAGATTAAATGCTTAATGATAAAGAAATAAATAAAGATACATACTATTGTCATTTGATTCTAATTGATAATATGGGAAAGTAATTTAATTTAAATTAAATTAGATGGATTAAATATTAATAACCCTAATTATGCTAGGTTATTGGTAATTAAATTTGATAAGGAAATGTTAAATATATATAAAAGTGCCATTTGAATGAATTTAATATTAGAAAACAAAATTTTAAGGATTATTTTGCCTTGTCAACCCTCCTTGCCATGAGGTGTATTTTAAGTTAAGCATTGGGTGGACAAATTTTTGGTACTCTCTCTAACATGGGAAAGATTATGCATTGCTTAAACAAGGCTTACTCTTTCATGTTGGTGGGGGACGAATATAAGTCCAAATTTCAAGGACCAACGTGGAGAGCCTAGGAGTTCTTTTGGCATGCAGCAGATGGCATGGTCAACAACTGGCTGTGGTAGCAAGAAAGTGGTGGGAACATCAAAAAATTCATATATAGTAAAAATAGGATGACAAGCGGGGGATGCCAAAATCCCATAAAAATGGTAACTTTGATATGAAATGAAGGAAAACAAAAATTTCCCGTGACAGTTTGGCCTATTAATTCTGCTACTGATCTTTCTATTTTGCGTCTGTTTTGGAGTGAATGTTAAAGGAGTTGTGAATGTTAAAGGAGTTGTAAAAAAAAAAGAAAAATAGTATGAGCGGCAAGAGGGGTTTATTGTTATTGGCCAGGTCATTCATTACAAGGAGGGCTACGCTTCCCACGTGCCCCGTACCTACTATATGGAAGAGGAGTTTTTGCTACGCTTCAACTAAACGTGAAGGTGTTTTGAGGGGAGAGGGATAATTTCGATGGGAGAAGATGCTGGCACAGGAGGCTGGGACGCCGACAAGGGCGATGCTACTCCAAACGCTTTCCCTCTGGTATTGACTTTTCACTTCTCCATGTTGGCGAACTGCAGCCTATGGATAAGGTTTCGAGCAATGGTTATTTTTTAGTACATTTATTAATATGAAAATTACTATCTAAGATTCTAATAATGTGCAGATTTAGGTTTTAGCGTTGCGACATCCTTTACCCTTCAAGGTTAAGTTTATATCAGCTATAAGTAAAAGTCTTGAATCTAGAAACACCCTGCAGCCTTCATGCGTCCATCCCCAAACTAAGCTTACATTGATAGGGTGTGTTTAGGAGTGCGCCATTTAATCAAAGATTATGAGACTTTCTTGTGCATTCCATTTTGTTCTTATCCTGCAATCGTCACATTCCCTATGAGGCTGTTTCTTTGAGGCATTTTGACTGAATGGTTCATGCGCTTTGTCCTTGCTTCCACAGTTTTGCACACATATGCCTAACAGGGAGGCCTGCAAACTGTATCAAATCTCCCATGTTGGCACAGCAGGTAGGACGCTAGCCTCAGTTGTGGAGTTGGCATCACATCTACCGGGTGCATTTGCTTGAAAGTTTCCGGTCCCACCTCACAAGTTTTCCATGTTATTACGAAGTTTTTCCCCTACGATCAGCTGACTTCCTGCCTTTTTCCCTGCATGATGGATATCTAATACTTGTTCATTAACATATCTCATGTAAAATTTCGTCTTCACAATTTCAAACCAAGTTTTAGAGATGTGGCTGACTCATTAGTAGTCCAGTCTATTAAAGTAAGCATTAGATGCAAATGAATAACAGATTTGGTGTTGGTAAACCAAGTATCCCCCAACTTTCGAGTCCATTCCATGGAGAGGTAATTCTTGAAGAAAAGTATATGAAATGGTATGCAAGTTTTCATACAAGTCAACATGTAGTGTAGCAAGAGATAAATTTAACACAGCATGTTCTTCCTATATTTTGGTACACTGTGTGGGAAGTAATCTCTTCAATCCTCCATAGCTGTGAATGACTTTTGCCATCAAATATTAAGTTATTAACCTGTCCAGTCTAATTCATAATAATACCATTTCATTACCCTGGCAGTACAAATAAAATTAAAGAAACTATAATCAGAATTTAAGCTAGCAAATATGTGATGCAAATGTTGCTCTCTGGTCCAATTTCCTAATTAGAAAACCCTTTCTTTCACAGAATTTCATAGATTGTCAAATATAGGGAAATGGATATACACCAGGGAGTGGGGACCAATACTGTAGAATAGATTTGGTTACTTAAGAACATCATTGAAGCATGTACTGCAGAATGTTTTAAACTTATACAATTTAAGATGCATCTTTGCACATGTTCCTTACAGTATCAAATATAAATCTCCCCTTGTATTAACAAAATTCACAAGATTTCATTAAGGTGGAATTCTGATTTTAATCTCAATTACCTTTTTTATTCCTTTTTCTGTGCATCTCCACTCCTGTACTTAATCTATGCATTGCTCATTGCTCAACCTATACACATAAGTACATACTACAACCTTTTCATGTGTACATATACACTACTGAACTATGCAACTTAGAAATATGTATGCTTTATCTCAAGCTCATGTATCTAAGCATTCATGTTATTCACATGATATTTATTGACCCATAAGCACATTTCCTTCATTTTGTATGCTAGCACAAATCAATCTTAATGTTGATCCAATATTGTGCATAGAGGTAATGCCCCAATATCACATACATAGTTATATCTTATGTATCAATATTCCAAAACAAAAGAAACATAGACATTAATGCACAAGATTCTGTGATAATACATATATTTCTTTCCACTTACATTATTGCATTTTAACCTGCAGAGACAGCCTGTACTTGTGCATATCCTACAATTAATTCAAAGATTTTGAGATCGTCCTTGCAAAATCCATCTTGTGCATATCCTGCAATCATTCCATTCCATGAGATGACATCTCTTTGGGGCATTTTGTCAAACAATTCACATGCCTTTTCTATGCTAACACATTTTGCATACATGTCTGCCAGGGCAGTTGCAACTGCAACATCCAATAAAGTTCCTCTATTCTTTATGGTTTGATGGATGTCCATACCCTGTTCCAATGCTCCTATTTTGGCACAAAATGTTGGAAAAAGTGTGGACACTGCTTTACACCTGCCAATTGCATTTGTTTGAAAGTTTCTAAAGCTTTTAAAAAAAATCCATTTTTTGCATTTCCTGCAATCATTGCATTCCATGAGATAACCTCTCTTTGAGGCATTCTTTGTTTCAAACTGTTCACGTGCCTTTTCTATACTCTAGAACAAAAGATAACATGCCTTTTCTAGAACAAAAGATAACATGCCTTTTCTATGCTTCCAGAACAAAAGATAACTCATGCATTTTCAAATGAGAACAAAAAAAATCTAATTTTTGTGTTCCATCTGGGCATGGATTGTGCTACATTATTGTTTATTTTACCTAATTTTACCATTGAGAAGGATGCGAGTAATCATGCATGTCTACTAGGGCACTTGTGACTATATCTGATAAAATTCCTCTATCCTTTATGATTCGATGGATGTTCGTATGTTCCAAAGCTCCCATTTTGGCATGGGAGGGAGGATGCTAGCAAAGGTTGCGGAATTAAAAGGTAATTTCTGCCTATAATCTCCAGATTGGAACACAAAATCAAGAATATGAAATTAAGAACATGTTGCAAATAGTAGTACAATATCACCACAATTGGGCTTTCACTTTTTAAACCATGATCATAAATAAAAACTTTGATTGCTATTTCAATTGCTACTTAATTTGTAAGTATTAGCTTTTCATTGGTCATAAACCAGAACCTATCACTAATTGACCTTCCACAACTCTTCGGCGTACCCATTGCACACGAAGGTGCCATTGCTAGTATATATTTACCGGTTACTCCAATATTAGGGCAGAGAGCTGAATAATGAATAAAAGCCACCACGTTTTATGTTTTCAGGTAAGTGACAGTTAAGGAAAAGACAACTTGCCTATGTCTCAACGCAAAAAAAAGGAGTCAAGACAAATTAGATTTAACGATGAAAGTTTTTTTTTAAATGAACCTCAAAATGCATTGAAAAGTGGATATGGAAATGGGGTTGGAAATACGTGCATATTTTTATCTTAATAAAGTGGCCCTCCATGTGGGAGGAGGGAATTAGTGGGGATTGGCAAACATGGCTATGTAATTCGTGCCATATAAATATGCAAACTTTAAAGTCATTCCTTAGAGATAAAATCAAAATAAATAAAATGATCTTAGGAATGTATGGTTTATGGTTTCTTTATTTATTTTATTTTATTTTATTTTATTTTATTAAAATAACATTCAAGTAAATTTAAGAAGATAGAAAGTTAAAGGCTTAAGGGGTAAATATATTAAGTTAAAGTGAAAGCAAATTATTTATATATATATATATATATATAAATTAATTAATTAATAATACTCCTTAAATAAAGAGGAATATTCCCATATCTTTAGGGAAGATTTTATTAATTAAATAAGACAATAAGGAAGGATGTAAGATAAAGAATTATGTATCTTTCTATTTATATTCCTTTTTCTTTAAGGAAATTAATAATATATATGCAAAGGAATTAAAATGTATTTATTTGTATAACTCATTCTTTAATTTTATAAATTCAAATTTATTTTCAAAGTTAATAAATATATGTATTTATTTATTTAGGGCATTACACATGCATTACCGTGCATTGGTTTATACTTGTTAAAATGTAATCACATAGTAGCAAAATTAGGACTACAATAGCACGAAAATGTTAGTTACTTTGGAGATTAATTAAATAACACCACTATCTCAATTAACCTTGTCACTGTTTAACTTTCTTACCCAATATAAATACATTTTCTCATTGTAATGTGTTGGATTTAAATAAGATCTATTTAGTTTGAAGTCGAGTTGGGATTTTGGTCAATTATCATCAAATAATGAAATCTAATTTAATTTAGTATATTTAAAGAGTTAGTTGTTTTCGAAGACTGCATCATCATGTAAATCAGTAATATATTTAAAATTTGTTTTATTTAAAATTAGATTTATTTTCAAAGTGCATTTAAAATTTGATTTAATTTACAAGTTATTTAAAGTTAAATTTATTTACAAATTCCTTACAATTTTAGATTGTGAATTGCATATAAATTGTCTATGTTAGATTTGAATTAGATTTACTTAGTTTAGAGTCAACAAATGCAAATGTTATATTTGATTAAATATATTTATATGAAGTAAACCAATATACTGCATTTTATTTAAATTTATTATTTTGAAATAACAAATATATATGTTTCATTTTAATGTTAATTATTTGAAACTTAAATAAAGGTATAAGTTAGGAATCTTAAATTATGAGAAATCTGAAGGTTTACCTACTGTAGGGTTTCATAGTGCTTATCTAATTAAAATAATTGTATGGTGGAAATGCATTTAAAAAAATAGTTTAATTATTTAATTACTCTCTACATTATCCTTAGAAGGATTGGTTTGTTTCAACATTTAAGTGAATGGACATTTATAGTTTATCTTGAACATGTTTGGATAGTTATTTATTATTTTGAATGCTCCTTGCGAATGATTCCTTATGCTTGTTGTGGTTCCATGTTGATCATGATTTTTCCTCTTGTTTTGGATATAATGGGAACCAAAATGTTTAAGTTTCTTCCATGTTCGATAGTTATGGGTGGTAGGTTGTTAGGCTTCTAGAGGGGATGGGAAACCCGTTTTATGTTGAATTTTCCCATGATTAAACTTTTGTGATTCCATTAATCATATTCCTATTTTAAGTCCTTGTGAGTGTATTTTGTTCTATGATTTGTTTTGTCTTAGTTATGACTATGAGCGAGATGGGTCATGCCTTGGTCATGCATTCATTTGTGATTTTCATGCTTGATACATTCCTTACTTTTCCTTTGTTTTCCTTCGGAAGCAGTTACCTTGTAAGTGGTCATTGAAATTGTCATATGTCATGTTTTGGTTGACCTTGTGAGTTGGTCTTGTGATCATTATGCTTGTCTATCTTGTTTGTGGGTCTTTTCTTGTCATCTCCTAGCACGGGGGGTGGACCTTCGGGTCCACGTGGTCGGGTGGAACATGCTATGCACCCCATTGGGTTCCCAGGTTGTGTTCATGATGTAGAAGCAGATGCAGAATTTCCAAAGCTTCATGTTGTTGAATACTATTCCTCACTTTGTCCCTTACTTCCCATTAATGTATTATTCTTATACTCGATGTACTCTTCCCATTGTTATAAGAGAAGCACTATGTAGTATCTTTGGTGTGTTGTGTCTGTGGAAATATGCTCCACAAATGTATTATTGGTCTATTAAGTGAATTGTAATAGAATGATGTATCATTTTCCTCTCTATTGTTATGGATGAATGTATGCTATCATTATGTAATCGTGGTTTTTATTTTCTTTCATTCTGATTAAAGTTTAGGATTCGTAACGACTGTCTCGTGTATCCCAGAGGATGTAGATGACTTTGCAAACGTATAATTGCTTTTCATGTTAAGAAAATACATATTCACCTTATGCAATGTTTCACTTTCATAAAATAATTTTTGCAGTGTTTTGTTGTCCTTTGGTGTTCACACAATAGGGCGTTACATATAGCTTATCATCTCTCACTTTCTTTGCTTGCATATAAATTCATATGCAATACAAAACCTAGTGAATTTAAATTCATTTTAACTTTTCCTTATTGAATCTATTTTCAAATGTATAATTTTTTCTATATGGAATTCTTTTGTTCAAGAATCTTTGATTTCATTTGTCTAAATCCACTTATAGCATCATCTCTCACTTTCTTTGCTTGCACGTAAATTCATATGCAACACAACCTAGTGACTTTAAATTGATTTTTCCTTTTCCTTATTGAATCTATTTCCAATCGTATGATTTGTTCCATGAAATTTTTAAGTTGAAGAATCTTTGATTTCATTTACAGTCCAACTCCACTTATATCATCATCTCTCACTTTCTTTTCTTGCATGTAAATTCATATGCAATAGAAAACCTTGTGACTTTAAATTCATTTCGTCTTTTCCTTATTAAATCTAAATCTATTTCAAATTGTATTTGTTCCATGGAATTCTTAAGTACAAGAATCTTTGGTTTTATTTGTTCAAATCCACTTATAGCACCATCGAGCTCACTTTCTTTGCTTCCATGTAAATTCATATGCTATACAAAACCTAGTGACTTTAAATTCATTTTTCCTTTTCCTTATTGAATCTATTTCCAATTTTATAATTTACTCCATGTAGAATTCTGAAGTTCAAGAATCTTTGGTTTCATTTTTTCAACTCCACTTATAGAGATCATCATTTGTCACTTTCTTTGCTTGCATGTAAATTCATATGCAATATAAAACCTAGTGACTTTAAATTCAATTTTCCTTTTCTTTATTGAATCTATTTCCAATTGTATAATTTGTTCCATATGAAATTCTTAAGTTCAAGTATCTTTGATTTCATTTGTTCAACTCCACTTATAGCATCATCTCTCACTTTCTTTTCTTGCACATGTAAATCCATATGTAATTATACAAAACCTAGTGACTTTAAATTCATTTTTCCTTTTCCTTATTGAATCTATTTCCAATTGTATAATTTGTTCCATGTGGAATTCTTAAGTTCAAGAATCTTTGATTTCATTTTTCAACTCCACTTATAGCATCATCTCTCGCTTTCTTTTCTTGCATGTAAATTCATATGCAATACAATTTACCTAGTTTCTTTAAATTCATTTTTCCTTTTACTTATTGAATAATTTTCCAACTGTATTTGTTCCATGTAATTCTTAAGTTTTGTGTCATAGAAAAATGGCCCCTTGTCATTTTCATGGCCTTTTAGGTCTTGTTTCATGGTGTTGGAACTATGTTGCTTTGATTTTATGTTGCAAAATGGCTTGAACATGCTTATTTAGGTACTAAAATTCAAAGAACAACGTCTTGTGAAGGTGTTGTGAAGTGTTGTAAGACATTTCTACATTCTTCTAGACTCTATTAATTATAATTCACCTAAAAATCACCTTTTTATTCATGAACAAGTCCTATTTTGAAGTGTTGTAAAGTCTTGTAACAAGCTTTCACACTTTTCTAGGTACATCCTCACTATTTATCCCTTTCTCATGCTTTATTTGACCCCTTTATCATCTCATATGCTTAATTAAGTGTATTTTTGAGTATTATCCTAACAAACAACATTAAATGCAACATATTTTTTGACACTTTTTTTTAGGTCCTAGGTGGGATCCATTTGCCAAGAGTGGCGAATGAGTCCCCCTTGGCCCCAAATTCAAAATATTTTAAATTTCCTTTCGGGATTTTCTTCAAAATCACTTGATGTCGGCCTATGATGAGGTATGAATGGGTAACTAAGGAACAAGTGTGTATAAATGTGTGATTTTCACGCCATTTTACATCTCCTCACTCATTCAAGCATTTAATCTCATATTTCAAGAATTCAAGCATTTTACATCTTTTCAAGCACTATTCAACCACTTTGAAGTAGCCATTGACATTACTTCAGACTTGCATCATGAAGGGTTTGGTAAGTTGATAGCAATTGCATGTTGTTAGTTTATCATTCATTTGCATTTCCTTATTTTATTAAAGGTTTGATTACCAAAACAGGGTTTGACCAAGGCAAACCCCTACTCACTAACCTTAAACCATTTTCCCCCTATTGCATGTTTGTTTGCAAACCTAGGTATGGAGATTTGACAAGATTTTTGGTGTTGAAGATTGGTTTACAAGTCAACTAGGTGCTTCAAGTCAACTTAAGTCTATTTCAAGCTTGGAAAAGGTTTTCTGTTTGTTTTCTGCATAATTGACTTCGGTAATCCGACAAGTAGTGATTTCCAAATTTGGTGTTGCAGAGCTATCTCCTGGTTTTTCAGAAATTTGGGAGAGGACTTATTCACCACCTATGGGGAATGAGTCCCACCTTAGGACTAAAAATCTAAATTTTGTTAGATTCTGGATCTCGAAAGATAGAAACTTGCTTCCGACAATTTTTCACCAGGAGGAGGACTAATTTGCCACCCTGGGCGAATGAGTCCCGCTGTGAAAAATCAGTAATTTCAACCAGCATTCAAAACACTCCAAATTCATCACACTTCATCTAGGTGCACTCAGATTCATCACGTTCCTTTCTGTTCTACATATTTTATTCATTTACTTCATTGTTTGCATATCACAGTGTGTTTTCAAACATAGTGTAAATCTTAGTTTTGCATTTATTTTCTTTCATTTAAATCAGTCAATTTCATTTAGTTAACTTCATTTAGGTTAGAAAACATCACACATAACATTATTTGAATGAACTAGTTTGTATTTTTGGCCTAATTCTCTCCTTTTAGGTGAAAAACCCTAAAAGAGTTAGAGAAGTCCAAAGAGCCAAAAATATACTATTCATTTTGGTGAACCCAACTTTTGAGCACTTTTCATTTCTACTTTCATTTACATATTGCATCCTAGTTTTCATTTGCATTAACATTCAATAAATACATTTTTTTGTTTTTTCACTTTAGGACATTTTATCTTGCATTACTGAAAGCTTCATTTAGATTTCATTTTTGCATTGCATCCCCTTGAAAAAATTAAAAATATGCATTCTGCATCATTGTTTGCATTTTGTAGGACATTAAAATCATTTTAATTTTTTGAAAAATATAAAAAATTTGCATATTGGGACTCATTCGCCACCCAGGGTGAATCAGTCCCTCTACACTTTTTAAACAACATTTCTGTAATCTTTTTAGCATTTTTTTGCACTACTACTTCCTATTTCTGCATTTTGTTTTAGTTTCTAGAATCTCTATTTTTCATCATTTATTGCATCTTATTTTATTTGCATCATGGAATTTTCTTTCAATAAGTTTTGGAATTCATTAAAGTCATTGGTAGACACGTCCAATTGTGCCTTTGGTTGTGACCCTACTAACCTTGAACAAGCTCATGCTCTTTTAACTCATGATTGTCCTCCACGTGAAGTAGACATTATTGGAGAAGATGATGCTAGCATGAACAAGTTCTATAATGATTTCCTTGATCACCTAGAAGAAAATGCAACCTTTTATCCCTCCAGGAGGTCACAATATCTTCCCACTATTGCACCTCTTGATCACTTTTCCTACTTACATCCTGAAGCCACTATAGGACCTAAGGTTCCTCCCTCAAGTGGACCTAGTCCCTCTTACCAGTCACATTCACAACCCTTTTATGATCACAAAGTCACAAACACTCCTATCAACCTTGAAGAGACATATGGTAAAGGATTCACTATCTTAAGTAAACAAGGTTGTGACACAAAACATGAACATGACATTCATCAACTTCTTGAACAACAATCAATCAAAACACACACAACATGATTAGGATATTGTTGATCATGTTTTTTGCACAATAACAACCAGACAAAATATGATATCCTATCTCTCTTGAAAGGTAAATCTCTATCGGCAAGCCTCAAGAGATAACCCCAAGGTCTCTAATGTCAGGTCTTGAGAGTGCATAAACAACTCAGTAACAAAATGTGAAAATGCTGGTAATCACAATGGGACCTTACTACGAGCAAAATACTGAATCGATTTTATCAAATCTAACAATCTGATGATACTTCATCCCTAGATCTAACCCAATAATCAAAGAAATAGAAAAAGACAAGGGTTTTGAAGAGATTTTAAATCTAATGCTACTCCTAAGATTAACAATGCCAATGATAAACACCGAAATGGACCAATCCCTCAAAATTGATCTCTATTCAACCCAAATAAATTTGCAATCCTATAGAAATAGTGCAATATTCTAAGGTGTTAAGATTTTCAAATCATGAGTATTCATTCAAACAACCTTATTGCAGCTGAAATGGATAAACCCTCACAATTGAACTTAAGCACAATGAATATGATAGTCTAGGCTAACTTTGCAAAGCAACTAACAATCAGTTGGTTGTGAAAAGTATGGACTGAGGGATTGCTACAACATTCAAGTACCAAACCATAAGCATTATTGAATCGAATCTAATCTAAACATTAACCAACTCAAAGCAATTTTAAAGATGAGATAACAGGAACCATGCAAGACAAGAGAAAACAAGTATGGCACCAAATCACAATGTCATTTCTTGTATTCAAGTTATCCACTGTTGCAACAATTTGAGCCCTCTATTACAATATTTGCTTGAGAATACCTACTTGCTAACTTGCTTCTAACTATCTCTGTATTCTAATTACAAATTCTAACTATCTCTAACCTTCTAACCCCTTTACAAATGAGGCGAAATGCCCAATATATAGAATTCTCCCATAAAACCTGTTGGCCCAACAAGAGTTTCACAACATTAATGGCGCAACCACTCGGCCAAGAGTGGCTCAAAATTGGTCAAACAAGCATTAAACGCATGTTCCATCCAAGTCAGCCAGGGATCTGCAATGCAGTCGAACAGATGCGCAAGAAGATAATAGGGAAGCACAAATCGCGCTGCCGCCTATCATTAGCTCCCTTCCCTATTGTCCTTGCTTCGACCCAACATTTCATGAATCTTTAGAAGCGTCCCATCCAAGTCAGCTACTGGTGGAAAATGCAGAACCCTAAGTCGATTCTCAATGGATGCAATCTCTTCTCTTGACCATTTGAGTGACTTATCCCAATCCACCCTATGTGTCATGTACTTATCAATAACTGTGAGGTAGGTGGCCATATCATCCAACTGGTGCTCAGAAATAGAACCATCATCAAGTAGCACGTAAACATCCTGCCACCAATTTCTCAACTGTTCCAGACTCAAATATTTGGGAGCAATCTTCCTTCTTCCAGTCATTATCTAAAAAAAAAGCAATACAGCCACTATAGACGCCAGCTAGGGTGTCATCAATGTGTCTTCTCTGTTTGTAAATCTTTTTCAATACTTTCTGCCTAATTTGTAATACCTCGAACCACTCCCATGGTTCGACAGCTTCAGAAGAAGGAAGGAAGAATTCCATCACTCATTAATTTATCTTTGGTGTATTCCATGATGGTCCTGGTTTTCTATAGAAGGAGGTCTATATCTTCCTTATCTTGGGCCAACACCACCTTCAACCGCTCAGTTGCCATGATAGCATCCTTGCTTAAATTCCTCATAGTCCCAGAGGACAACATTTGTATCAGTGACTTCTGACCAGACATAAGTGATCTTACTCTCAGGGACCTTAATCTTAATGTCCAACTTAATCCTCTCTGCATCAAACAATGAAGACCCAACTGCTGCCTTGCTTGATTCAACCTGCACTCAACATGAAAATCACAGTAAAAACCTTAGGAAAGAGTCATGTTAATCCATCAAAACACCGTTAGAATGCATCTCATAGTCAAGGTGTTATTAAATCTCATATGAAACGATCACAACAAATTTCGGGTTTCAAGACCATCCGCGGAATCTGGGCCAGAGAGGAATTTCAGGAAATTCTAGACCACTCGGATTCCAACGGAATGACCAAGAAACACCTACTTAACCATTAAACCTGGTCATTTTTTATCAATAAACCACATGGGAGATCATAAGATAGCATGAATAAATCATAAAATGTATTGAAAATCACTAACACATCATGCCACTCCATATTCCTCTACATTTCATCAAATTTCAGGAAAATCTGTGAGGGACGGATTCCCGCAAAGAACGAGCCAGAGAGGAAACCTCAGAGAATCAGGGAGACACCAGATTTCAGAGAAATCCAGACCCGAAGGAAATCCGTGGATAGGGTGAGGTTTCGAACCAACAAATGCAAAAGCATATCTCTCAGGAAAACAAAGTTCATTCAGAATAAGGTCACACCGAGGGGGGGCATGTCTCACCGACCGTCGATGAGGAAATCATGCCAATGAGAGATCTTTGGGGTGAAGTCATGGCGAACCATTTCGGTCTCACCAACTATTAGGGTCCAGTGAATACTTCGGTCAGACAAGAGTTTTCGATATGAGGTCCTGGCGAAGTTAAGGTGTCTTGCCGACTAGAGATAACCACATTGATATGACCAACGGGTAGTCGGGGTAAGGTTTCAGCGAATCTCCTTGGTCTCACCGACTAGCGATATAACATAAGAGACCTTCAGTGTGAGAAAGGCACTGTCACAGTGAACATGTGGACTAAGGGGGGCTTTCGGTGAAACGTTTTGAGTTCGGCCAGAGGTCCCAGCGACTACGTAATATTTCGCTAATGTAGAGTTCCATTGACGTAACCTCTTGCCGACACTATGTGGTCTTCCCGAAAAGGATCTGAGCTCGCCAAGAAAGGAAGGCTTCGTTATAAGGTCCTGGCGACTGCTGGTAGTCACGCCAAAAGCGAAGGTCTCGGCAAGAGTTGTGATCTCGCCAAAAGGTCTCTTCGACTAGACAGAGTCTCCCCGGCTTTGAAGGGCACTTGACGAGAGCATGATATGTTCGGCGAAAGGTCTCGCTGAAAAACGGATGTCTCAGCGATAGAAAGGAAAATTGGCAAGACGAAAGGAGCCCGCTATGAGCTCTTGGTGACTAGGACTTGTCTCGCCGATGGGGGATATGAAAAAGCATGTCGATGAGACATTTTCTTACAGGGTGAGGTCTCGGTGAATCCTCGTTGTCTCACCGACTGATATGCATAGAAGACCTTATCGGTGAGAGAAATGATATTGTCACGGTGATCCAATATGAACCTAGGAAGATCTCTTTGGCGAACTATAGGGTGATCGAAATGACATTTTCCCGACTTTGAAGGGTCACAGCGAAGAGATTTCGGGAGGGATGGAGAGTCCCAATTTCACCCAGACACCGAACCAATCAAGAATTTCAAAAGGTTTAATTCAGGACCAGTTAGGGATGAACCTTTCATAGACTTTCTTTACGCTCTAGGTCAATTTAAGATGAAATCACCTGATATGGCAATGCCCTAGGTCTAAAACCCTACTCACCCGCCATTAGCTCACAGGAAAGTTTAGAATTTAGCTTTTTCAACTGTTAAGTCATCACTAGGGTTTACTAATTACTCTCAGGCAAGATTCATTGAAATGCAAACAGACAAATGAGCTCAAAAACTCGCCTGGGAGATGAAAAATGATGCAATACTGAACAACCCTAGCATGAAATGATCAAGTAAGCATGATGGCACAAAAGATCTCAAAAATAAAGTAAACTCTAGCCTTCAAAGCACGTACGAAGCCATTAATGCAATCGATAAGACAGTCAGGAAACCTGGGAAGCCGACGACAGGGCGGAACCCAGAAAAATCTAGCCCACGCAGAAATCTGCGAAAACTGAAAATCCCTGAACAACAAGGTCCAACCGAAAACCAAACAGGATCCGAGAAAATCCGGCCAGGGTGGAAAATCCCGAATCGGGGCAAAAGCCCGAAATTCTTCCAGAACTCAATATTTTTTCAATGAATAACCTGGGGGGAATACTTAGGCATTCAAGATAAACATTTTAAGCACATGCCTAGGTAAGACAAAACCTCAAAAAGAAAGGGCCCAAAAGCCAAAATCGAAATGAAAGAGGGTCCCTGCCTTCAACGGGGCGTGTGTGCGAAAACTGCACAACAGATATCAAGATCCTTCACATCTTGATAGATATCCTCTTCAACCTAGGAGACTTCGGGATGTTGGAACAGTGATCTTGAATGCTCCTCCTAACTTAAACATTCTCCTTCCACGTGAACAACCATTATCTCCTTCTAATGACAAGGATGTTAGAATCCCTATGGGTCCTCTTCCTCCTATTCATGAACAAGGCGAATCTAGCAAGCGAAAATGACCTTACAAACTCAAAAAGATCAAGTTTCCCACACATCCTCCACCTGAATGTGAAAGGAGACTTCAAGTGCTCTTAAATAAAGGTCTTATACTTTTACCACCTATGAATAGGTTGGTTATTCGTACGAAAGACTCTAACATACCATTTTGCAAATATCATCGCATCCTTGGACATCGTACTAAATAATTTCGGACATTGGAGGACATACTGGATAAGTATCACTTCACTGATACCAATTGTTTCCCCGTCATACCTTAACGCAACCAAATCCCCTCATCATGCCATAGTTGTAGAATTCCCTATTCTCACTATTGCATGATTATTTCACATCACCCACCTCGGCTCATTCTTTCCTTTACACATTGTGGAGGGCAAGATGTTAGCCTTGTCCCTTGTGTCACGTCTCAACCCTGATGCATGTTGCTTTGGCTTTGTGTGGATTTGTTACATGTTTTGATGTGCGAGGTAGAATAATAATTAATACTATGGTGTTTTGGTGTGAAGGAATATGAAAGTATTTACTTTGAAAAGTTGTTTAGTAATGAATGTGTTTTACTTGAGGATGAAGCAAAATAGAGTAGAAACATTTTAATTAATGTAATGTATCGCTTTATTAGCCGATAGGCTATATATATAATGAACGTTTGAGCCGAAACCTGTCTCACGCCGATATACAGCTCTTTTTTCGTCAGAATACCACTCTTTCATCGCTGATATACAACTCCCATAAAAAGATCCATCTGGTATTGTGTGTTTCACTTTCTTTACGTTTAGGTAATATACACACCTAAAACCGCTCCCGTCAAACTGCAAAACCTCTCTTTTGTCAGTAAATTTAGCCTAAAAAGAAGGTAAATTTTTCGGGAAACAAGACAACAATATATATCTGTTCATACGCATTTAATATCCTCAAATGCTTCAGTGCTTTTCCAATTTTAATATCTGTCTTTGCAGGCCCCACGGCTTAGCCCCCGAAAAACTTAAAAAAATTAAAAATAAACCAAAATTCGATCCTCCTATCTCGGAGAAGGATCCGTCTTTACAGCACAAATGTGGGCTCGATCAAGAAATAACGCCCCCATAATGGAAGTTGTGCAAGCCAATCGTGAGTTGCCACCTGGTAAAATACTAAAATGTGAGTCTCTTCCATAGCGGGAAAGCCACGTGGCAGATGAGACCAATGAGGAGGTTAGGTCCAAGCTGCCGCCACAACCTCACATCTCTTATTTCTAAACAATTTTTTTTTTTTTTTTGCCTTTTCACATTCTTAAAAATAATTATATAAATAATTAACTAAACATATAAAATTTAATTTAATTTTATTTTTTTACATTTTTTATTATTTAAATTATTTTATAAAAAAAATTACAATTTAATTGGTTTTTTTAGAGAGAGTTATTATACCATTCACTAAAGTTCAAAGTAAATTTTGAAGTTAAATTTGATATTAAAAAAATATATTTATTTATTATTATATAGAAGTTCAATTTAACAATTAAATTTTTAATTTAAAATAATTTAAATTATTACATATATTTTTAAAAGTATTATTATATAAATAAATTTTTAAAAGTATTATTATATAATAAAATTGATATGGCATAGACAAATTCACCACCAACAATTAACCGTGGGAAAATTCACCGTCAAAAAATTCATCGCCATGACAAATTCACCTCAAAGAAAATTCACCACCAACAATTCACTGCCACTAAAAATTAATCACAAACTTTTAATGTGATGAATTTTCCACGGCGGTGAATTGCTGGTGGTGAATTTAGGTGGATTTGTCATGGCGGTGAATTGCTAGTGGTGAATTTAGGTGAATTTTTCATGGCAGTGAATTTTCCTACGTTGAATTATTGACAATGAATTTTCTCGCACTGAATTGTGGTGGTGAATTTTCTTAGAGCCAATTAATATATTTATATTATATATTTAATATTTATACATTTTTTATTTAGATTATAAATAAAATCTATATTATATTTATATTAAATAATATGTATTAGATATATGATACACAAAAGGGAAGACAAATTTTTAAAAAATAGAGATTAAGAAAGACAAAGAGGTGGATAAAGAAACAAAAAGGAAGATAGAAAACATGAGAGAGAGGGAATGGGATACATATATATAGTGAAACAAAGAGAGAGACAGAGCGAGGTGGAGAGAGAGTGAAAGAGAGAAAGATAAGAGAGAGATAGAGATAAAAGAGAGGAGAGGAAAATAATCATATCTATCTCCCTTTCTCTCCCTCCCCCTCTTTATCTCTCCTTATCTCTCCCTCCATCACTCCCTCCTTATCTAGACTATTTATCTCTTTATCTTTACCTTTCTCCTTCCCTATCTCGACTATCTATCTCTCTATCACCACCTCTCTCCTTTTATCCTCTCATATATCTATATCTCTTTGTTTCTCGTCCTACATATCTCTCCATCTCTTTATCTACCCTATTTATCATTCCCTCTATCTCCCATCTCCAATTTTCTATCTCTACTTCTCTTTGTTTGTATGTCTCTCTATTTGTCTCCCTCACTTTATCTCTCTATCTATTTAGATCTCCCTCTTCCTCTCTCCCTCTATCTCCACATAGGTCTCCCTCTCTCTATCCATCCAATTTTCTCCCTTTTTCTCCCTCTCCCTCTTTCTAGACCTCTATATAGATATCTTTGTGTCTATCAATCTCTATCTCTCCATATTTCCTTTTTCACCTCTTCCTCTACCTCCATCTCTCCATCTCTCTCTACCCCTAATATTTATCTTTCTATCTCTCATTCTCTCACTCTTTGCCCCTCTCCATATATTTATCTCTTCCATCTCTATCTCTCTCTCCTCTCTCTCTTTTTATCTTTCTCTCTCCTCTCTATACCCCTCTCCTTCTCCATCTCCTTATCATCTCTATCTTCCTCTCTATCTCTATCTCCTCACCACGCCCCCTCTCCCTCACTCTTCCACACCTCTTTGGTTAACCCATTACACACCAACACTCTAACCTACTTGTAATGCTACACTTCCTTTCCATATTTACTTCTATATATTTTTCTATCGGCGTAACCCTTACACCCCCTAGTGCAAGTGCTATTTATATCTTAATGAGATACTAATTCAATTATTGTTGTGTGCTTGAGTGCACTTGAGTTGCAGGGGGTCAAAGACCAAGGGTGTGATTAAGGAGATGAGGTTAGCTTCTTGACAAGACAAAGTAGGAAGACCTCTCGATCACACACACACACTTAGATTCATGTAGTTTGCATTTAGGGATGTCAATTTTGGTGTGTTTGTTTTAAATTATTTGCAAATTAAATAATGATGAAATGAAAGCATGATAAAGTAAATGAATTAATTTTAGTTATAATTTAACTTGGTTTTTAAATGATTATCATGATATAAATTTAAGTGAGAATCCTATTTTCTTTAAATTATATTTTTGTGATAATAGAATAAATTAGTAATTAATTGGCAATTATTTAAATGCTAGATAAATAATTATTTCGAATTAATTGATATTTGTTCAAATGTTAGATAAATACTTATTTTGAATTTAGTCTTGGGTAAGTATTTTTGAAAAAGTTTTCCTTTGTGCAACAGTAAATTGTAGATTATTTCTATATATATATTTCATATATATGAATATGGAATGAAAAACACAAAGTTATGTTTATATTTATATTTTATTTTAAAAATCCATTTTCAAGATTAGGGCAGGAAATGGAAAGGTAAAGCAATATTAAAAAGGGAAAAGAGTTCTCACGAAAACGACGGTTCTTGAAAAAAATTCTTGAAAATATGCTTGCAATTTTGCTCTAATGGCTACCAAGAAAATGCTGAATCTTTTAAAATAGTGTATTGGGAATTACTCTTGGGTAGATAGTGGAAAGTTAAAGAGTTGGAAAAGCATCTGGAAAGGAGGAAAGAAGAAAAATATTTTCAGAAAAACTAGTTTGAAAAGAGGCAAAAAGAAGAGGTTGTCTGAAGAGCATCTCCAATCTCCAGCTAGAAGCGAATTATCTAGGTTTTCCATTCTTTTCCGCAAATCTTGTTGAAATATGAAAATACTTCTAAAGAATTTGAATGAAAAGTGTTTGAATTGTTTGCAAAAACTATGAGAATTTGAGAAAATGTTTCATTCTTTTGAGTGCATTGGAAGAATTCGCACAATTTTACTTATTTCAGATTGGGGCTTTTCTCTTTTGCAAACGGTGGTTTATAATTTTGTTCCAGTTTACTCTTACATTTCATAGAAATTCTGAATATATATATATATACACACCCAATTCCTCTGTGCATATATATATATATTTATTTTATAACTGTATTCATATTTGTTTATAGTCCTGAATTATATTGGCATTATATTCAACGAATTTATGAAGAAAACCGTTTCTAGAAATCATTGAATTCAAAATATTTTCTAATGAAAATCATGGTATGAAGAGGAGGCGGCTAGGATCTCTCCACAGCCGAGTCCTCCCCATAAGGGAAGGGTTGTGCTGTGGGAGACAACGCTCCCTCCACAGGCCGCGGCCTATGGAGGAAGCATTGCCTTCCACAGGCAGCGCCTCCCCCATATGGGGAGGGGTGAAAGCCTTAATTTGTATGTTCTTTTCTTTTAGAAACAGTATAAGGATTTTGAAACCACGTTTTTACTGAAAACAATTTCGTAGATAAAATACAAATGATGATTTGAAACCGCAACATTTTGTATGGAAGAATACAATGCACAGTTTGATATATATATATATATATATATATATATATATATATATATGCTACGTTTAAATCTATATATATGTTTATATATATATATATATATACACACATACAAACAGCAGGAGTATGGAGTTGTGAAAATCCTTTCTTGTCGGAGTAAAATTATTTTTCTTTTGAAAAAGATTCCTGAGTTTTAAACACATACACATAATATGATTACCTCGGAAATGAAATACTCATATACATTTAAAATGTAACATATATAACATACAAGTATATGAATATATATATATATATATATATATATATATATGTATGAATATCAGTCTACCTTTGTAATATATATATACACATACATATGTAAATCTAGGCTTTTAAATGGACTGTTTTATAACAAAATCAAGTTGAAACCATTCATATTGACATAGACTTAGCCTTTTCTGAATTTAAGCACAAAAGTGTGCATATAAATGTATTGAAAAATATAGTTATATCAATGAATATTAATGAGTTACAAACTTAACATTTTAATCTCATGCTTTTAATGGAAGATTAGTTGTCAAATTTGAGATACGTAATTTATAAATCTGAAAATGATTAGATAAACTCTTGTGCTAGAATTATTCAGTTTCTTTTTCTCCTTTATGTGGATTTAGTTTCCGTTGTATACTTTTCTAGATAAACCTCCATTAATAAATGTGGAAATCTATGTATTCCAATCCATACTTATAAGGATGATTTGTGAAGTTTCTTTTAAAATTTATATAAATCTGTTATTTTCGACAAATTATTCAAATTCAAGTTAGAACTTGTGAATTCTTATATGCTCTTTTCAAAAGACCCAAACTTAGATCATTTTGAAAGAATAGGAATTGAGTTGCAAAACCAACTTGTGATCAATTTTTCACTTAAAAGTTAAAATGCTAAAGTAAATTTATTGTGAACCTTGTAAGTTCTTTGTAATTATTGGTATTCCTTTGCAATTGAGATTTCTAAAATTGAATGAAAACTTTAGATGGAAAGTGTTTTATTTACTGTTCACTTTGAGAAACTTCTGGGACAGTATGTCGAAGGTGGACCCACAGAGACGGTAGTTTTACCTTTTCTAAAACTATCATTTGTTTTATTTATTCTTGGCCAAGCACTTGCACCATTGAAATAGATGGAATTAAAAGCCTAGAACTAAATGAATATAGGTCTCTGCCACCTCCTATTTGCAAGAAATATGTGATTCTCATTTTAGGAATGCATATAGGCATCAAGCTTGCATCGAGAGTTCCCTCCTGCATTGTTGTTTCTGGTTGCTAGGCTCCTCGTGCAGGGCCGAGGATTTCTTCGAGTTAGGAAGAAACTCGAGGGAAGTATTGTACTTCGTGGTTGGGCGGAAAAGGTGCCTTAATCACACTCTTGGCCCTAGCTTGCAAGAAGACCAGTGGCATCACAAAAGTTGAGGTTTAGATATTTATGTGCTATAAATGTATACATGTATTATTTTGAAAGGCTTGTGAAGCCCACTTGTAAATGTAATTTTATTTGTAATTCAGTATTGTAACATTGAAATAGATGTATAAAATGAAAGTTGGTGATGTAATTGAAATCTTGAGTGAATTTATGGAAACTTATTAATAAGCAATTGGAATTTACATAAATATCATTGTAATGATCCTTGTTAATGGAATTTACTTCTTTTGCATACATGGAAATAATTTTTTTATTGAATTTTCCTTTTAAGCAATTATGGAAAGATCTTGATCTATGCATCCTTTGTTATTAATATACTTGGAATATAATGATTTTTGGAAAATTATGTGGTTTAAAGAACATCATTTTGGTATCAGAGCCCTAGGTTCAACACTCGAGCCTCAAGGCTTCTACGCTATGGGTTGCAATGTGAACCTATTGGTGACCTAAATTTCTAGGTGCATCGAGTGATTTAGCACCGTATTGTGGGTTGAAGATTTCTTTGATGAGTTGGAATCTCGATGAGTCTTGGATGGTTCAGTTGGGAACCAAGAAGAATAGACATTTTATGACTATATTAGTTGAGAGTACATGTCACTTTAGTGGCATTTTCAAAAGAATCCCCAGTAAGAATAATGTCATGGTTGAAACAAGGATTGGAGATTGTATCTTTAAAAAAAAAAAGTTGAGATATTTTGATGTATATACCTGAGCCAAGATGGCTAAGACATGATGACAACCCGTGAAGTGATGATGTAGAATAGAGAAATATTGAGAAAAGAGATCTCTCTGAGGACATAAAGGGTGAATGAGAATGATAAAAAAGGATAAGTTACAAGATTACCAGAGGTAAAATAAATATATATATATTAAGCAAGAAGAAAGAACAATCACCTACAACTATTAATGGTTTAAACTTTTGATGATACTTTAAGGAAGAAGAGAATCCAAGAAGGATGTCTGTAATGGTAAAGGTATTTGATTATGAGTAAGCTGATTTTAGACAATGTTTGTTCTTTCCTAATTAGGATGTGTGTATGATCCATGCGATATTTAGTAAATGAAAGTTAAGCTTCCTTAGGAGTCTTCGATGTGGTCCTAGGAGAAAAATTTCCCTCGCATAAGTTATCATTGTTAGCCTTATTGATAAGGCATGAGTTTTTGATCTTGTGAGACCTTATGAGTCCTATATACCATATTTATATAAATGATATATTTATGAATATGCACTTAAGTGAGTAATGCATCGTGCGAGTTATGCACTTTGCATATATTGTGCGAGTAATGCACTCTTGATTGATTTATATTTGGTGTATGTAATGCATCATGTGAGTTAGGCACTTTGTATATACATATATATATGTATAATGTGCGAGTAATGCACTTATGATTGTTTATAGTTGGTGCGGGTAATGCACTCAAGCTTGTTTTTCATATTATGTTAGAGATGGTATACTTACCTTGTGTGAGTGACGCACTTGAATGATTTTTGTTTTCACATCTAGTGTATGTGTATTGCATGCTTAAGTAGATTTTCTATCTCCATGTGAGTGATGCAAGTGGGGCAATTTTTGTATTTATTTATTTATTTATTTTGTGTGAATGTTGTAATAATGCGTTATCCATATGAATGGTGTATATCTATAAAGTGTGAATTGGCAATTGCTCTTCATTGTGAAAATGAAGTACTTAGATACCTTGGGTTGTGGATGTTCGCTAGTAGATGACCATGTGTGTAATTATGTGGCGATTGAAATTCCCTTGAAAGGGATGCAATATTTTTTGTTTGGCATCTTCAGTGATGTTGGAAGGTGAAGTGGAATGGACCTCATGTTTTGTGTGATTGAGTCCTAAATGACTCATTATTCGCCATGATTGAATGTGTTCTCTTACTTACCTCGGATTTTGGGAATCCAGGTATGGTTTGGTATTGTACTCCATCTCTTGTGACTAGAGTTAGTCATGCAGTTCATGTGTTATGTAACTTGAGAAATTTGATATTTTTATTCTATTTTGTTGCTTTTATTCAATTTACTGAATGTTGTAAAGGCCAACGTTGAATTTTTATTCATGTGCATGAGTAAGTATAGCCATCAAATTTTTTATACTTATTTATCTTGTGACCATTAGGGTCATGTGTGAATTATTGTTGAAATTGTGCACATTTTATGCCTTATTGCTAAGATTGACTTTTCTTTTCCTTGGATTTGATTTACTTTTCTAAATGGTGGCTATGCTTGAATGTTTTAAATTTCTTGTCAAGTTTCATGTTATGTGCTCTATCGTGTTCATGATGGACATCTGATAGATTGTATGAGGGGCTATAGTACAGGGAATGCTTCAGTTCCTGGTGTGTATGTTGATAGAATTATGATTGATTGAACTCCTTAATACATTGTCTGATACAAGTGTTTAATTTTGAAATGTTGGGAAGGTTTTGAAAACATTGGTGCTACTATGGATCTATTAATTTGAATATCTTGTTGGTATTATTATTAATATTTGTGAGGACATCATGTCTAGATAGTACAAAGGGAATTTGAGAACATGCTTTAAGGTTGATTCCTAATTATAATCCATGAGTTTTGAGGAAAACTTGTTTTGTGTATGTTGAAATAACAGGTAGTGGTAGGAGGAATGTTAGTTTAGAAAGCAAAGTAATTGTGTAGTGAACTTCAGTTAAGGTGGATGTAGTGGAACACAAATGGAAAGTAAAGAGATGTTGTAGGTGGGAAAGGGTAGAGCAAAGAAAACACTTGGGCAACATGTACTGCTAGATCAGAAGTATATATTTTAGAATGGATAAGGTCATGGGAAGGAAAATTCCTCATAACTATGTATTAAATAATAGAATGTGGGATGTTGTAGTAGCAGAGTTTGAATGGAAGAATGAAAGACTAAAAAGACAATATAATAGTAATGGAAGTTGAAAGGGAGAAGAAACCCTTGAGACAAGAAGAATAGTGTGGAATGAGAAGAAAAAGATAAGATTGGTAATGTTGATTGAAGTTTGATATATAGAGTGTATTGTTAAAACAAAAGGGATAATAAAAGTGTTGTAGAACTAAAAATGGATAAGGAAGTTACTAAAAGGTGTTCTAAACTAGAATAAACCAATAGTTGGTAATGGAAGTAAAATATGGATTGATTAAGGAATACATAATAAGTAAGATGGAAAAGATGAAATAAATGAAGTATAATTCAAAGTAAGATGAAGGGCACTAAATATAAGAAGAGAAAGTTCAAAAATCAAAATTGTCAAAGGAATGGATTGCAAGTGCCCTAGTCTCATAATAGTCGGTGTGCACGATGGTTGGTTTGGACCTCGTTGGAGCACCTTTGCAATTTTTTTATTATTTTGTAATTTATATGTGAAGTAATAAAGTGGATAATAATAGATAACATTGGTTGAGCCTTCTCGAAGGCAGGAAACCTAAGAAGGGATATTTTAAAGGCAAGAATGTTCATAATGGTACTAAGCTTTGGGAAAGTTGATGGTTGAAGATATGGATCTAGTAGAATCCACAATATTTTTGAAGATTGCAAAGTTGAGATGCCTTAAGGGCCTTCACTGGTAAGGATGATTAGATAAGTTTTCTCGATTTGTCTTGCAGACAAGGTATGAATGATTGATAGGGTGAATCATGTATGCTTGATTATTTTTAGCAAAGGTACTTACATGTGTATCATATGAGAATGATGCTTGTGCAATAAAGCACTTCTCATGCTCTGTGCAATGACACATCTGTATGGGTGATTGTACTCATAACATAGAAATTGTTTCCTTAACTATACTAATATTTATACTTGAACGAGAAATGTTCTTTACACTTATACCAATGTGAGTGAGTAAATTATTATGCTTGAATGATGTGATGTTATTTGTTACTTGGATATAAATTTGATGGTAGTAATACCATATGTGTGGTGTGCATGACTGACATACTAAGCAGGATCCAGGGGTGGTGCTAGCGGAGCCCACCAAGATTTTGGAGAGGCGCAATGTTAAGTTGTGGAACCACGATATTGTGGAGTACAGGGTCCAGTGGGACTAGTACTCGGTGGATAATGCCACTTGGGAGAATGCAGAGGACATTGATAGAGCTTTTCCTCACTTGAGATCTTCGCATGTTTTTCTTTTCTTGCATTTAGAGACTTATGATACACTAATGTTACAAATTTTTTTGTGTGGTTTTGTAATAAGACATCGAGACGATGTCTCTTCCTAGTGGGGAAGGATGTCACGTCTCAACCCTAATGCAGGTTGCTTTTTGCTTTTTGTGGATTTCTTACATGTTTTGACGTGCGAGGTACAAATAATAATTAATACTATGGTGTTTTGGTGTGAAGGAATATGAAAGTGTTTACTTTGAAAAGTTGTTTAGTAATGAATGTGTTTTACTTGAGGATGAAGCAAAATAGAGTAGAAACATTTTAATTAATGTAATAAATTGCTTTATTTATATCTTAATGACATACTAATTCAATTATTGGTGTGTGCCTGAGTGCACTTGAGTTGCAGGGGTTCGAAGACCAAGGGTGTGATTAAGGAGATGAGGTTAGCTTCTTGATAGGACAAAGCAAGAAGACCTCTCGATCACACACACACACTTAGATTCATGTAGTTTGCATTTAGGGATGTCAATTTTGGTGTGTTTGTTTTAAATTATTTGCAAATTAAATAATAATTAGTAAATTAAATAAATGATGAAATGAAAGCATGATAAAGTACATGAATTAATTTTAGTTATAATTTAACTTGGTTTTTAAATGATTATCATGATATAAATTTAAGTGAGAATCCTATTTTCATTAGATTATATTTTTGTGGTAATAGAATAAATTAATAATTAATTGGCAATTATTTAAATGCTAGATAAATAATTATTTTGAATTAATTGATATTTGTTCAAATGTTAGATAAATACTTATTTTGAATTTAGTCTTGGGTAAGTATTTTCGAAAAAGTTTTCCTTTGTGCAACAGTAAATTGTAGATTATTTCTATAGATATATATTTCTTATATATGAATATGGAATGAAAAACACAAAGTTATATTTATATTTTAATTTTATTTTAAAAATCCATTTTCAAGATTAGGGCAGGAAATGGAAAGGTAAAACAATATTAAAAAGGGAAAAGAGTTCCCAAGAAAACGACGCTTCTTGAAAAACTTTCTTGAAAACATGCTTTGCAATTTTGCTCTAATGGCTGCCAAGAAAATGTTGAATCTTTTAAAATAGTGTGTTGAGAATTAATCTTGGGTAGATAGTGGAAAGTTAAAGAGTTGGAAAAGCATTTGGAAAGGAGGAAAGAAGAAAAAGATTTTCAGAAAAACTAGTTTGAAAAGAGGCAAAAAGAAGAGGTTGTTTGAAGAGCATATCCAATCTCCAACTGGAAGCGAATTATCCAGGTTTTCCATTCTTTTCCGCAAATCTTGTTGAAATATGAAAATACTTCTGAAGAATTTGAATACAAAGTGTTTGAATTGTTTGCAAAAACTATGAGAATCTGAGAAAATCTTTCATTCTTTTGAGTGCATTGGAAGAATTTGCACAATTTTGCTTCTTCCAGATTGGGGCTTTTCTCATTTGCAAACTGTGGTTTATAATTTTGTTCCAATTTACTCTTACATTTCATAGAAATTCTGAATATATATATATATATACATATATATATTTATATACACACCCAATTCCTTTGTGCATATACATATATATATATATATTATAACTGTATTCAGTTTTGTTTATAGTCCTAAATTATATTGGCATTATATTCAACGAATTTATGAAGAAAACCGTTTCTAGAAATCATTGAATTCGAAATCTTTTTTAATGAAAATCATGGTATGAAGAGGAGGCGGCTGGGATCTCTCCACAATCGAGCCCCCCCCATAAGGGAAGGGCTACGCTGTGGGAGACAACGCTCCCTCCACATGCCATGGCCTATAGAGGAAGCGCTGCCTTCCACAGGTAGCGCCTCCCCCATATGGGGAGGAGCGAAAGCCTTAATTTGTATGTTCTTTGCTTTTAGAAATAGTATAAGGATTTTGAAACCACATTTTTACTGAAAAAAATTTCGTAGATACAATACAAATGATGATTTGAAACCACAACATTTCGTATGGAAGAATATAATGCACAGTTTGATATATATATATATATATATATGCACTACATTAAATCTATATATATGTTTATATATATATATATATACACACACATACAAACAACAAGAGTATGGACTTGGGAAAATCCTTTCTTGTCTGAGTAAAATTATTTTTCTTTTGAAAATGATTCCTGAGTTTTAAACACATACACATAATATGATTACCTCGGAAATGAAATACTCATATACATTTAAAATGTAACATATATAACATACAATTATATGAAAATATATATATATGTATGAATATCAGTCTACCTTAGTAATATATATATACACATACATATGTAAATATGGGCTTTTAAATGGACTGTTTTATAACAAAATCAAGCTGAAACCATTCATATTGACATAGACTTCGCCTTTTCTGAATTTAAGCACGAAAGTATGCATATAAACGTATTGAAAAATATAGATATATCAATGAATATTAATATGAGTTACAAACTTAACATTTTAATCTCATGCTTTTAATGGAAGATTAGCTGTCAAATCTGAGATACGCAATTTATAAATCTTAAAATGATTAGATAAACTCTTGTGCTAGAATTATTCACTTTCTTTTTCTCCTTTATGTGGATTTAGTTTCTGTTGTATACTTTTCTAGATAAACCTCCATTAA
The DNA here is from genome assembly GCA_007258455.2 of Sequoia sempervirens. NCBI lineage: Eukaryota > Viridiplantae > Streptophyta > Pinopsida > Cupressales > Cupressaceae > Sequoia > Sequoia sempervirens. The sequence goes on along the minus strand of VDFB02256132.1, from coordinate 178,439,106 downwards.
TAAATGTGGAAATCTATGTATTCCAATCCATACTTATAAGGCTGATTTGTGAAGTTTCTTTTAAAAATTATATAAATCTGTTGTTTTGGACAAATTATTCAAATAAAAGTTAGAACTTGTGAATTCTTATATGCTCTTTTCAAAAGACCCAAACTTGGATCATTTTGAAAGAATAAGAATTGAGTTGCAAAACCAACTTGTGATCAATTTTTCACTTAAGTTAGAATGCTAAAGTAAAGTTATTGTAAACCTTGTGAGTGTTGGAAATAATGTGCATCAATCTCACAGGCTGAAACCTCCGAAAGAGCCAAGTCGGTGTGACATTCCTTTTGTTTGGCCAACTGGAAGTTTAGTAACCTTGTGGTTTGTACAGGTCGCCGAGACAATGCTTCTGTCTTGCCGACTAGTGTTGTTGCTGTGACTTGTGGCATTCACTGTAACCTTCTGCCGAGTGGGTTGGTTTGGCCGCCAGGCCATTCTTATCAGATATCGGAGAGACTTGGACATTCGATATGTCTCATACCGACAAGAGAAGTCTCGCCGACTGCTTTACTCTTGGAGTCTTCGAGTTAACACGGAGGCTTCGCTATGAGCTCTTGTCGGCATATGTTTGTCTCACCGATGCTCATCGGGGTAACATGGAAGCCTTGGTAAGAATTCTTGCCGACGGTTGGTTCTCTCGCCCATAAGTATGAACATCGGTGTAATCTCTTGGCGATAGCGGTAAGTCTTATAACAGACACTGTATGTTTGTTATCGGGTGTCTTCGGTGAAACTCCTAGCGACTGAAGTCTTCAGAGAAAAGTGTGAACATTTGGAGTAACGTCTCAGCGATAGCCTAAGTCTTGCCGATGAGTGTTCTTTTCGGTATGACTTGAAGGCTCGGTGTGATCTCTTGGCGAGTTGAAGAAGTCTTGCCGATGGAAATGCTAACGTCTATGTGACTTTGGAACTTCGGTATGATGTCTCATCGAAAACGATAGTCTTGCCGAATAGCGATACAAGTGATGATCATTGGTATGAGGTCTTGGTGACAAGGCGAAGTCTAAGCAAAAACTTTCTGAACTCGGTGTAACCTCTTGCCGATAGTGATGAATCTTGGCGATATCGACAGTCAGGTCTTGTGGCATCAGGGAGACATGGTTAGTGTCTCACCGACATGCGACACAGGTTGAACGCCTTTGACCGAGTGATGACTATCCTACATGGTGAGTCTATGACCAATCAGAGAAGCAGAATGGGAACTACTAGCAATTGGACTTTTGTGGTCGTTACTAAGAGGAAGATCAATAGACCATGGGCGTCAGGGATATAATCAAGATTTGAAGATGTTGTTCTAGTTCGATGGTTGTATGAATAGTTGGATGAACAGTTTGATGAGTGATCAGTGAATTTAATTCTGAGTGTTCTGTAGTAAGGTTGATCATTGTGAATGTTATTGTAAATTGACATTAGAGAGAGTGAAGCCCATACTCTGTATGTAATTCCATTACTGTAATACAAAGGGGTTTTTCTTGGTGTGGTGGGTTTTTCTCCCATAAGGGTTTTCCCATGTAAATCTGGTGTTCATCTGTGTATGATTATTTCTCTGTTTCTGTTATTGCTTTCAAGTGTATCTTAATTAGACTATAATTGAAAATTTAAAAGTATATCTGCATTCTTCCCTGAGGTTTTGACGTTAGGAGAGTTGCTTCTGCACCTTAGCTTTCCTTACAAGTGGTATTAGAGCCTAGCTAGTTGTGTTATCCTTGTGGGTACGTTGGGTTTTTTGAGTCAATTTTGTTTAGTGGGAGTCTTGTAGAAGTTTGGTAATTCGAATTAGACGTTAAGATGGCAAGCACGTCAGGAAAAAATGAAATTGAGAAATTCAATGGCAGCAATTTTGAGTTGTGGAAACTTAAAATGCAAGATCTGTTGGTTGATCGTGATCTTTGGATTGATGTGTCTGGAACAAAGCCTACAGGCATGAAGCAAGAGGATTGGGACCTTGCAGATAGAAAATCTAAGGGGCTAATAAGGCTCTATTTAGCAGACTCTGTTCTTCTAAATGTTCATGAAGAAAAGACTACATCTTCCTTATGGAAAAGACTAGCAGCTATTTATCAGGGCAAGTCCTTGGTGAATAAATTGTTATTGAGGAAGAAGTTGTACTCTTTGAGAATGCAAGAAGGAGTGTCTGTTGTTGATCATTTGAACGCATTCAACACGTTGATTGCATAGTTAATATCTGTGGGTGTGAAGATTGATGAATAGGATCGTTGTATGCTGTTATTATGTTCTTTGCCAGATTCTTGGGATCACTTGGTGATGGCTATTGGGAGTACGACATCCAATTTTAAGATGGAAGATGTTGTTGCTTCTTTGTTATCAAAAGAGATGAGAAGGAAATCTTCCGAGATGGCGAAGGAGGTCCTTGCTGTTAGAGGAAGGTCGAAAGAGAAAGGCAAGAAGAAGGACAAGAAGTCCAAATCCAAATCAAAGGGGAGATCAAAGTCTCCTGGCAAGAAGTCCAAGGTGAATTGTTGGAATTGTGGGCAACCTGGTCATGTCTGAAAGGATTGTAAAGAGGAGAAAAAGAAGAAGAAGAAGTATTCTTCAGACAATGATTCTTCTCAGAGTGATGCAAACGCTTTCATTGCAGCCTTGGCTACGCACGCATCAGATGATGTCTGGCTGATCGATTCTGGAGCATCTTTCCACATGACATCTCATTGAGACTGGTTCACAAAGTATGAAAAATACGATGGTGGAAAGGTGTATTTGGCAAGTGATTCATCATTGGAAATAGTTGGCCATGGAAGAGTCAGAATTCAATTCCATGATGGAAGAGTGAAGGGAATTAATGATGTAATGCATATACCAAGTCTGGCTCGAAACTTACTTTCTGTTAGTATGCTAAATGATATTGGAGTGCAAGTCACATTTTCTGGAAATGGCTGCAAGATGACTAGAGGCTCTATGGTGCTAGCAAGAGGTGCTCATGTTGGTACCTTGTATAAGATTGATGCACATGATGTGCAAAGCAATAGTGTCTCTGCCAAGTCACAGAAAGCTACTCATGGAGGAAAAGAGGAAGAAATTCCTAATAGTGTAAACTCTATGGAAGTTAAACTTCCAGCAGAAAATACTATGCTCTGGCATCATAGGCTAGGCCACATTGGTGAGAAAGGTTTAAAAACCTTGAAGAATAAAAACCTGGTTGAGGGGATTGAAGATTGTAACCTCGAATTTGAATTATGTGAACATTGTATATATGGTAAACAACACCATGTTTCATTTTATTCTAGTCGTCACAAATCTTTTGGTTTGCTTGATTATATACATTCTGATGTTTTTGGTCTAGTGAATGTTCCTTCTTTGTCTAAGTCAAGGTACTATGTATCATTTATTGATGATTATTCGAGAAGAACATTTTTTTTATTTTTTGAAAAGTAAATCAGAAGTGTTAAGTCGGTTTAAGGAATTTAAGAACCTTGTAGAAAATCAGACTGGAAGGAAAATAATTTTTTTAAGGACTAATAATGGCGGTGAATTTTGTTCTGATGATTTCGAGAGGTACTGTAAAGATCATGGGATTAAAAGACATAAAACTACACCTTATACTCCACAACAAAATGGAGTTGCAGAAAGGTTCAACAGGACAGTGATGGAAAGAGCACGAAGTATGCTGAGCAGTGCTGACTTGGAGGAGAAGTTCTGGGCTAAGGCAGTTGCTACAACATGTTACTTGATAAAACATTCTCCAAATTACGCTCTTGTTGAGAAACCACCTTTGGAAGCATGGTTTGGAAGAAATCCCTCTTTAAGACATATTTGTGTTTTTAGCTGTGAGGCATATGCACATGTGCTGTATGAGAAAAGATCTAAATTGGAGAACAAGGCTATCAAATGTATTTTTATTGGTTATAGTACTGGCATAAAAGGATACAAGCTTTGGAATCCTCATACGAAGAAGGTTCTATACAACAGAAGTGTTATCTTTCATGAATTGAATCCTTCTACCTTGGATCTACAGTCAAAGACAAAATCAGAAAACAAAAATGATGTAGTTGAAATTCCTCCTACACCAGATAAAGAGGAATTGAAAATTCAAAATATACCTGAAACTGAGGAGAGCTCAAGTAGTTCTGAGAGTTCTGATGAAGAAGAACAACCTCAGCCTCAGCAAGTGAGGAGGTCAACTCATGAAAGAAAGCAACTTGATAGGTATGGGTTCTCTTTGATAGATTCTACTTGTTCCTATGCTTTAATTTCTAGCACTGATGAGCCTAGGACTGTGAAAGAGGCATAATTTAGAATGTCTGATTCAAACTCTTGGTTGGAAGCCATGAATGAAGAAATGGCATCATTATAAAAGAATGATACTTGGAGTTTGGTGCCCTTGCCTAAAGGCAGAAAAGTTGTGGGCTGCAAATGGGTATTTAAAAAGAAAATAGGTCTGGATGGCGGTGTGGAAAAATATAAGGCGAGGTTGGTAGAGAAGGGTTATTCCCAAGTAGAGGGAATTGATTATGGAGAAATTTTTTCTCTTGTAGCTAACCTGACGTCCATTAGATTTATTTTGTCACTTGCAGTAGCGTATGAATTAGAGATCGAACAGATGAATGCGAAGACAACATTTCTTCATGGTGATCTTGAAGAAGAGATTTATATGTCCCAGCCTGAGCACTTTGTGGAAAAAGGTAAAGAAAAATTGGTTTGAAAGTTGAATAAATCTCTGTACGAATTAAAGTAGTCTCCTAGAATGTGGTACCAGAAGTTTGACACTTTTGTTTTATCATTGGGATTTGTAAGATCAAAATTTGATCATTGTGTGTATTATAAAGCTGAAAGTGATCAAGTCCTTATTATTGCTCTCTATGTTGATGATATGTTGTTCATAGGCAATAGTAAGTTAATGATTTTGGATTTTAAGTCTCAGTTGTCTGCAAAGTTTGAAATGAAAGATCTTGGTACAACAAGGTATATTCTGGGAATGGAAATAACTAGGTACAGGAATAGTAGAAAAATTTGGCTCAGTCAGAGTAAGTATATCAAGACTATTCTAGAGAGATTTTGTATGAATGATTGCAAGTAGCTAGTTGTTCTAGTTTTGTAGGGAATGAAGCTATCTGTTGAAGACTGTCCAAAATCTCCTACTGAGATGGAGGACATGACCAATGTACCCTATGCTAGTGCAGTTGGATGTCTTATGTATGCAATGGTCTGTACAAGGCCAGACATTGCCCAAGCAGTGGGAGTACTTAGTCGGTTTATGGCTAATCCTGGAAGGACACATTGGGATGCTATGAAAAGAGTATTCAGATTTTTTGAAGGGAACTTCAGATTATGCTTTGTGTGACCATGGTAACTTGGTTGAATCATAGAGGACTCTCAGCATTCGAGGCTATGTGGATTTTGATAGGGCAGGGGACATTGACATCAGAAGATCCACCAATGGACATACTTTCATGTTGAATGGTGGTGCAGTTAGTTGGATGAGTAAGCGGCAGGTTGTAGTCGCTTTGTCCACTACAGAGGTACAATACATGGCAACAACACATTCCTATAAAGAAGCAATTTGGTTAAGACGTTTGTGTTCTAATATTGGTTTTGATGCAGGGAAAATAACTATTTACTGTGACAGTCAGAGTGCTATTTGTTTGGCAAAGAATCCTACTTTCCATGCCAGGATGAAACATATAGATGTATAGTATCATTTTGTACAGGATATGGTGGAGGATGGAAAGGTCTCATTAGAAAAAGTGGATACTCTGGAGAATGTTGCAGATGCATTGATGAAGCTAGTGAGCACAGACAAGTTCAGGTGGTGTGCCAATTTGATGGGCCTCAGTGCCCATGAATTTCAGTAGTTTTGTTGTGCTCTGGAGGTGCCTGTGTGATCTTCGTCAAGTGGGAGATTGTTGGAAATAATATGCCTCAATCTCACAGGCTGAAACCTCTGAAAGAGCCGAAGTCAGTGTGACATTCCTTTTGTCTGGCCAACTGGCAGTTTAGTAACCTTGTGGTTTGTACAAGTCACCGAGACAATGCTTTTGTCTTGCCGACTGGTGTTGTCGCTGTGACTGGTGGCGTTCGTTGTAACCTTCTGCCAAGTGGGTTGGTCTAGCCGATAGGCCATTCTTATCGGATATCGGAGAGAATTGGACTTTTGGTATGTCTCATACCGACAAGAGAAGTCTCATCAACTACTTTACTCTTGGAGTCTTTGGGGTAACATGAAGGCTTCGCTATGAAATCTTGGTGACATATGTTTGTCTCACTGATGCTCATCGGGGTAACATGGAAGCCTCGGTAAGAAGTCTTGCCGACGGTTGGCTCTCTTGCAAATAGGTATGAACATCGGTGTAATCTCCTGGCGTAAGCAGCAAGTCTTGCCGACACTGTATTTTTGTTATCGGGTGTCTTCGGTGAAACTCTTAGCGACTGAAGTCTTTGGTGAAAGGTGTGAAGATTTGGAGTAAGGTCTCAGTGATAGCCTAAGTCTTGCTGACGAGTGTTCTTTTCAGTATGACTTGAAGGCTCGATGTGATCTCTTGGCGAATGACGAAGTCTTGCCGATGGAAATGCTAATGTCTATGTGACTTTGGAACTTCGGTATGATGTCTCATCAAAAATGATAGTCTTGCCGAATAACGATACAAGTGACGATCATCGGTATGAGGTCTTGGCGACAAGGCGAAGTCTGAGTGACAACTTTCTGAACTCGGTGTAACCTCTTGCCGATAGTGATGAATCTTGGCAATATCAATAGTCAGGTCTTGTGGCATCACCCAGACATGATTAGTATCTCACCGACATGCGACATAGGTTGAACGCCTTTGACCGAGTGATGACTATCCTACGTGGTGAGTCTATGACCAATCAGAGAAGCAGAATAGGAACCGCTAGCAGTTGGACTGTTGCGGCCATTACTGAGAGGAAGATCGATAGACCATGGGCATCAGGGATATACTCAAGATTTGAGGATGTTGTTCTGGTTCGATGGTTGTATGAATATTTCAGTTCGATGAGTTTAATTCTAAGTGTATTGAGTGTTCTTAGTAAGGTTGATCATTGTGAATGCTGTTGTAAATTGACATTAGAGAGAGTGAAGCCCGTACTTTGTATGTAATTCCATTACTGTAATACAAAGGAGTTTTTCTTATAAGGGTTTTCCCACATAAATCTGGTGTTCATCAGTGTATGATTATTTTTATATTTCTGTTATGTATCTTAATTGGACTGCATTCTTCCCTAAGGTTTTGACGTTAGGAGAGTTGCTTCCGCACCTTAGCTTTCCTTACAGTGAGTTCATTGTAATTATTAGTATTCCTTTGGAATTGAGATGTCTAAAATTGAATGAAAAATTTAGATGGAAAGTGTTTTATTTACTGTTTACTTTGAGAAACTTCCGGGACAGGATGCCGAAGGTGGACCCACAAAGACAATAGTTTTACCTTTTCTAAAACTATCATTTGTTTTATTTATGCTTGGCCAAGCACTTGCACCATTGAAATAGATGGAATTAAAATCCTAGAACTAAATGACTATAGGTCTCTGCCACCTCCTGTTTGCAAGAAATATGTGATTCTCATGTTAGGAATGCATATAGGCATTAGGCTTGCATTGAGAGTTCCCTCTTGCATTGTTGTTTCAGGTTGCTAGGCTCCTCGTGTAGGGTCGGGGATTTCTTCAAGTTAGGAAGAAACCTGGGGAAGTATTGTACTTCGTGGTTGGGCGGAAAAGGTGCCTTAATCACACTCTTGGCCCCAACTTGCAAGAAGACTAGTGGCGTCACAGTAGTTGAGGTTTAGAGATTTATGTGTTATAAATGTATACATGTATTATTTTGAAAGGCTTGTGAAACCCACTTGTAAATGTAATTTTATTTGTAATTCAGTATTGTAACATTGAAATAGATGTATTGGAATGAAAGTTTGATGTAACATTGAAATAGATGTATAAAATGAAAGTTAGTGATGTAATTGAAATCTTGAGTGAATTTATGGAAACTTATTAATAAGAAATTTGCATTTACATATATATCATTGCAATGATCCTTGTTAATGGAATTTACTTCTTTTGCATACATGGAAAGAAATTTATTACTGAATTTTCCTTTTAAGCAATTATGGAAAGATCTTGATCTATGCATCCTTTGTTATTAATATACTTGGAATGTAATGAGTTTTGTCAAATTATGTGGTTTAAAGAACATCATTTTTTTGAGCATTACACCATGTAATGCACTTGTCTTTGTCTCTTAACTATGTTATTCCTTTTTTTCTTATCCATTTAAGATTGTGAAACCAATAACTTAGTTAATGGTTGACTTACATTTGCATTACTTGTCCCTTTGTCCTTTTCATGTGTGTATTGTGTTCCCCTATATCGTGTGTTTTATTTTTTACCTCTCTTCATACACTTCTTCTATTTGTATCTCTCTTCTTCTATATGTTGTATATTGTATTTTTCTCTTTTTATGTTTTGTGTTCTCCTTTTGGGGATGACACAAAGCATTGAGATCGCAATGTCTTTTCCATGTTGACCCAAAATGGACTTTATTTTTCCTTTCTTTTCGCTCTCTTTGTGTCATTCTTCTAGTTCTATGTGGTTTGAGGAATGATGATAGTTCTAAGCTCTTTCATAAAAACATTGCAGGAACGAACATACTGACCCCAAATCCATAGATCCCTTATGTGTTTGGTGTGCTTTCTTTTCTGGGGGCAGCTCCCTTTCTTTGTTTTTTATTTTCCTTGACATGGCGCAGCCTAACTTCAAAACATATGACTTGGAATAGGGATTTCCAAGGTTGGTCTCATGTCTTGTTTTGTTTTCGCTTTTTCTTTTCTTTTATACTTTAAAGTAATTGCTCACATAATGATGTGTATAAATTCCTTTAAAGTGGAGGGAATACATTACCATAATTCATATGCATTCTTGGTTCCTAGTGCAACCTTGTTGTTTATATGATGTGTTCGTCACTTTGTGGATGACATTGGGTGTGATGTCCTTCATAATTGTGATCTATCTTAGCATATTACATTCCTCTTGGTGGCCTGATGTGACACACTGCATCCCCTAAGTTGTGAATATACTATTCTTTGATTGGTCCTCTCTTGGAGACATTAGACACAATGTTCCCTAAGTGATAGACCTTGCATGAACTGAACAAGACTCCTTTGAACTTGTTTTACACTTTTAACATTTTTGCATTTTTGCTAACGCAACTTGCATGCCTGTGGTACCCTTTTTTTTTTTCATGAACATTTTTCTTTGAGGCGCCTTGTTAAATTTATCAACATGTGTAACTTTAATATGGTTGAGCGGGAAGCCCACCTAGCGGCATGAATTTTCCGCATATCCACCTTTGTGTTTGTGAGTGCATACCAACTAGTGTATGTATCTTACCTTTTTGGGCTTTCTCACCCCACAACAACCTAATGTTTTGTGGCCCTAGAGTGAGTACACATTCTCTTTTTCAAAAAATTAGCCTAGATCTAATCCACAAGTAGCTAGATTAATGATCGAAGCTTCATTCAATTCTTTCATCTCAACACTTGTTTGTTCCTTTGTTCTTATGTTTAGTTTTCCATGAGATCTTCATCCTGGGGGCTTGATCATCCCTCTTGATCATTGTCATTCCATCTTGCTAGTGTAAGTTCATTTGAACCCTTCTCTTGATGCTCATGGCTACTTTAGTGTGAGTTTGAAGCAAGTTCATCCTCTCACTAAAGTGGGGGCTAAATGTGCCATATAATAGTGGCTCCTTGTCATTTTCATGGCCTTTTAGGTCTTGTTTTATGGTGTTGGAACTATGTTGCAACATGGCTTGAACATGCTTATTTAGGTACTAAAACTCAAAGAATGGTGTGTTGTGAAGGTGTTGTGAAGTGTTGTAAGACATTTATACATTCTTCTAGAATCTATTAATTATAATTCACCTAAAAAATCACCTTTTTATTCATCAACAAGTCCTATTTTGAAGTGTTGTAAATTCTTGTATCAAGTTTTCATGCTTTTCTAGGCACATCTTCACTATTTATCCCTTTCTCATGCTTTATTTGACCCCTTTATGCTCTCATATGCTTAATTAAGTATATTTTTAGTATTATCCCAACAAACAACATTAAATGCAACATATTTCCCGACACTTGTTTTTAGGTCCTAGGTGGAACCCATTCGCCATGTGTGGAAAATGAGTCCCCCTTGGCCCCAAATTCAAAATATTTTAAATTTCCTTTTGGTATTTTATTCAAAATCACTTGATGTCGGCCTATGATGAGGTATGGATGGGTAACTAAGGCACAAGTGTGTATAAATATGTGATTTTCACCTCATTTTACATCTCCTCACTCATTCAAGCATTTCATCTCATATTTCAAGCATTCAAGCATTTTACAACATCCTTTCAAGAACTATTCAAGCACTTTGAAGTAGCCATTGACATTACTTCAGACTTGCATCATGAAGGGTTTGGTAAGTTGATATAAATTTTTATCATTTCTTTGCATTTCATTATTTTATTAAAGGTTTGATTACCAAAATGAGGTTTGACCAAGGAAAACCCCTATTCACTAACCTTAAACCATTTTCCCCCTATTGCATGTTTGTTTGTAGACTTAAGTATGCAGATTTGACAGGTTTTTTGGTGTTGAAGATTGTTTTACAAGTTAACTAGGTGCTTCAAGTCAATTTAAGTCTATTTCAAGCTTGGAGAAGGTTTTCTGTCTATTTTCTACAGACTTGACTTCGGCAACCCGACAAGCAGTGATTTCCAAATCTGGTGTTGTAGAGTTGTCTCCTAATTTTTTATAAATTTGGGAGAGGACTTATTCGCCACCTATGGTGAATGAGTCCCACCTTAGGACTGAAAATTTGAATTTTTTCAAATTTTGGATCCTGACAGACAAAAACTTGCTTCCAACAAATTTTCACGAAGAGGAGGACTAATTCACCACCCTAAGAAAATGAGTCCCACTATGAAAAATCAGTAACTTCAACCAGCATCTAGAAAACTCCTGATTCATCACACTTCATCCAGGTGCACTCGATTCATCCTGCTCCTTTGTGTTCTGCATATTTTCTTCATTTACTTCATTTTTTTCATATCACATGTGTTTTCAAACATAGTGTAAATCTTAGTTTTGCATTTGTTTTCATTCATTTAAATCAATCAATTGCATTTAGTTAACTTCATTTAGGTTAGACAACATCACACATAACATTATTTCAATGAACTAGTTTGCATTTTTGGCCTAATTCTCTCCTTTTAGGTGAAAAACCCTAGAAGAGTTAGAGAAGTCCTAAGAGCCAAAAATCTATGGTTCAAGTTCAAGAATATTTTATTTTATTTGTTCAACTCCACTTATAGCATCATCGATCTCACTTTCTTTGCTTGGATATAGATTCATATGAAATACAAAGCCTAGTGTCTTTAAATTCATTTTTCCTTTTCCTTATTCAATCTAATTCTAATTGTATAATTTGTTCCATGCGCAATTCTTGAGTTCAATAATATTAGATTTCATTTTTATAACTCCACTTATAGCATCATCTCTCACTTTCTTTGCTTGCATGTAAATTCATATGCAATACAAAACCTAGTGACTTTAAATTCATTTTTCCTTTTCCTTATTGAATTTATTTTGAATTTTATTTGTGCCTTGGAATTCTAAGTTAAAGAATCTTTTATTTCATTTTTTCAACTCCACATATAGCTCATCATCTCTTACTTTATTTTTTTGCATGTAAATTAATATGCAATACAAAACCTTTTGACAAGTTAAATTCATAAATTTCCTTTTCCTTATTGAATCTTTTTCCAGTTGTATTTATTCCATGGAATTCTTAAGTTCTTGAGAATATTTGATTTCATTTCTTCAACTCCACTTATTGTTGAAAATGGAGGTAATTATGTAGCTTTAAAACTTATAAAACTATGAGATTGTAGATCTAATTAAGTGTTCTTTGTTAAAAAATCTTTGTGTATGATTATTTGTTTAGATCAATTTTACCAATTGTAGAAAGAGACAAAAGATTGTAGAAGAATGAGACAAGAAGATAGAAGTGACACAACATATACGTGGAGAAACCCTTTCGAGAAAAAACTCCACAACTAGAATCAATAGTGCTTGTATTATTTAACCTTAGAATAAGATTACAATAACATTGTATTAATCCTTTGCTTGATATGCTTCTTTTTCCTTCAATAATTCTTCTTCACAACTTGCAATAAACTTTGGTAAAACTCTCTTCAACTTGCTGCAATTAATAGAAAATAATGAGCATTGTAAAATCCAAAGAGTTTCCAATTACAAGAGCACAAAGCTCCTCTAAAACACCTACGCCTATTTTGTGTAAGTAGAGTTCCATCATGTAACATGAATTCAAAACCAAAGTTTCCTCAATTTAGGCACCCCAAACTGAACTCCTAATAGATTGTTGGTCAAGAAAATATCTTCCAAGCTTCTCCTTAAAGTTGGCACCCAAGAATGGGCCCACTTAACTCAGCCTTGTAAATATATTCTCATGAAAAAGGTGTTAACTCAAAGATGCCAACTTGGGCACCCAAGGTGGGTCCAAGTCAATCTTTGTTAATAGAAACATATCTCTTCATCAATTCATGAAAACAATATGCATGATTGATCATCCCCACTTAACTGAATGTGTCTACCTATTATCTATCATGCAACTGAAGTCATTATTCATGCAACTCAAGGCAACTGAATTCAACTAGCATTCAACTGAAACTAATACATGCAACTAAAGATAACTAAACCATAACTAAACTGAACTAAACTAAACTAAACTAAACTGATACTGAATTGAACTGAACTGAACTAAAATAAACTGAACTAAACTAAACTGAACTCCACTCATGTAAATATCAATTCCTAACTTGTAGGATCTTTACATGCATTACTTAAGTGTGATCTATTTTCCAAATAGTTAACTTAAGCAAGGTGGGTTCCACCTTCCATGTGGGTGCCCCATGTGCTCCTATTATTTGGGAACTCTTCTTGGATGCCCTCACATGTTCCTATCATTTAGGAATAATTACAAATGTCAATTTACATGTTCATTTCATTCAAATTTAATCTCTTTCTAATTCTAGTGTTGGGGAACACTTTTCAAGTACTTAGGAGATACATGAAATATGTTTAGGATTGCAATTAAATGGAATCATATTCCCAACATTCTCCCACTTGACATTATACATTACAATTATTCTAAACAAGGAATCATTAAATTATAAATCAAGTATAGGACTCAAGGCCAATGGCCTTTCTACAACAAGAGAACTTATCTGTAGGAACTAGTTTCATAAGATAATTTGCAACATTGATCAAAGTGTCAACTTTCTCAATCAATACCTTCCCATTCACAACCATTTCTCACAAAAAGTGATACTAAACATCAACATGCTTAGTATGACCATGACACATAGGATTTTTGGCTAAAAAAATAGCACTCTGACTATCACATTCAAGTTTAATTTGCTTGCAATTAAAACCAATACCTTTTCCAAGTCTCTGTAACCAAGCTGCCTCTTTAGAGACATGTGTAGTAGCCATGTACTCTACTTCTGTGGTCGAAAAAACAACCATAGAATGCCTCTTACTCATCCAACTAACCATATCTCCAAAAAAAGTAAACACATAGCCACTTGTCGACCTCTGACTATCCAAGTCTCCTGCCCAATCTGAATCAACAAAACCATGTATGTCTAATGATCTATGGATAATATCAATATAATTAGCACCATGATAAATCAAATAGTAATTAGAAGTACCTCATAAATATCCAAACACCCTCTTAACATGAGTCCAATGTTCTTTACCAAGGTTGGACATAAACCTACTTAGAACTCCCACTGCTTGGGCTATATCTGGTCTCATACAAACCATTGCATACAATCAAACTACCAACTATGCTAGCATATGGAATTTCAGACATTTCCTCATGATCAAAATCAGATTTAGCACTCATGTCTAAACTTAACTTTGTGCCAACTGGTAAAGGAATATTAATTGGTTTGCTATCCTACATGTTAGAACCATTTCAAAATAGTATCAACATAGTTGCTTTGACTTAAGAAAATATTTTTGTTACCTCTATCTTTGTTGATCTCCATACCAAGGATATATTGTGTAGCCCCTAGATCTTTCATCTCAAATTTGTTAGAGATTTGTGCTTTCAATTCTTTGATCATTACCTTGTTACCAATAAACATGTCATCAACATACAAGATAATAATCAAAAGTTGATCATCAATAAATTTTATGTAAACACAATGATCTTTCTCACTCCTAACATAACCAAATTTTAATGCAAAAGCATCAAATTTCTTGTACCACATTCTCGGTGACTGTTTCAATCCATATAAAGATCTTTTTAACTTGAAAACTAATTCTTCTTTTCCTTTTACAATAAAACCATTAGGTTGCCTCATATAAGTATCCTTATCAATATCCCCATGCAGAAAAGTAGTTTTCACATCCATTTACTCTATCTCAAAATCATAAGCAACAACAATAGATAAAAAGAATCTAATAGAAGTTAATTTAGCAATAGGAGAGAAGATTTCATTAAAGTAACTCCCTCTATCTGGGAGTAGCCCTTGGATACTAATCTAGCCTTGTACCTTTCGAGATTACCATCTGCTCCAATTTTCTTTTTAAAGATCCATTTACAACTAATGGCCTTTCTTCCTTTGGGAAAACTCTCAAGATCCCATGTGTCACAAGTATCCAAGGAATCCATTTCCTCATGCATAAATTGTGGCCAAAGCTTGTTCTCATATGAAGACAAAGCTTCCTTGTAAGATCTAGGTTCATCATTAGTACTCATCAAAGCAAATATACAATGGAAATTAGGTGGGCTATACCTGTCAATGGGATTTCGTTGTCTTGTGGATCTTCTCAAAGGGGGTTCTTCTTGTTCCTCAATATGCTCATCATGAGCATCTATCTCAGAAGAACTTTGTGAACTCTCCTCATGCAATCCATCCAATTGTTCTTCAATATGTGAATCTTCTTGCTTCTTAGTATTTATCTCAAAATGTATTATTTAAGAAGTATCCATCTCCTTTGGTTGTTCTTCTCCTGAATAAGCTCTAAATTCCCTAAAAATCACATCTTTAGATAAAGTAATTTTTTGGGTTAGAGGATTCCAAAGCTTGTAACCTTTTACATTTTCACCATAACCTATAAATATGCATTTTTGTTCTTTTGGATCCAACTTAGATCACTTTTCATTAGGCACATGAACAAAATCCTCACAACCAAAGATCCTTAAATGTGCAACAGTAGGTTTCCTACCTAACCACATTTCATAAGGGGATTTATCTTCAATAGATGAACTAGGAGATCTATTGATTAAATAACAAGAATTACTTATAGCCTCGGCCCAAAGGCACCAATCTAGCTTAGAACTAATTAATATACTCCTAGCTCTTTCCATTAAGGTTTGGTTCATCCTTTCTACTATATTTTTTTGAGGTGTTTATGGAGTATTTTTTCATCTCACAATTCTTGCATGCTTACAATAATCGTCAAATTCCCTACAACAATATTGACCACCATTATTTGATCTCAACACTTTTATCTTATGATCTGATTGTTTCTCAACCAAAGCCTTAAATTCTCTAAACTTATTAAACACATCAAATTTTTTATGCATAAAATAGATCCAAGTGTATCTTGAGACATCATCAATAAATGTGACATAATATCTAGATTTTCCAATAGATTGAATATCCACAAGGCCCATTACATATGAATGAATAATCTCTAATAATCTTTTAGCTTTATTTTTTCCATTAGGAAATGAAGATCTAATTTTTTTCCAAACACACAATGCTCACAAAAATCATTTTTTTCAATATTATAATCAAGAATACCATCAACCAATTTCTTATTAAGAATGGTCCTAAGACCTTTTTCACCAATGTGACCTAATCTATGGTGCCACAACATACATGCATTTTTAGCTTCATTTACATTGGTTGATTTATTCAAATTAGAGGTATTAACCTTAAACAAAGTCCGAATCTGAGATCCTTTAGCAACCACCATATTCCCTTTCACCAATCTGCAACCACCTTTTTCAAATGTCACATGCATTTCAGAATCATTGAACTTAGATACAAAAAGTAGATTTCTAGCAAGTCCTAGAATATGTAAAACATCATTAAGGGTCTTAACCCTACCATCACTAAAACACAAATTTACCTCTCCTTTTCCCACAATCATTTTTGTGCTATTACCTCCAAAAAAGACATTCCCTCCATCATATGCAGTATACTTAGTGAACCACTCCTTGTTAGGACTCATATGATAGGAGCAACCTAAATCAATAATCCAAGAGTTATCACAAACAATATTAGATGAAATGACCAATCTATCATTATTGTCATCCGAGGATTTCTATGTAGAAGCATCAAAACTCTTTTTCTTGTTCTTACAATCGTTCTTTACATGTCCAAGTTTCCCGCAATTATAACACATTACCTTCCTCTTACCAAGGGTTTTAGACCGTCCTTTGGACTTACCCTTTCCTTTCTTGTATCCCTTAGGTTCCCTTTCCTTAGGCCTACCTCTTACAACAAAGGCATCTTGGTATCCCGTTTCAGACTTCCTCATCATCTCCTCTGATAGGAGAGTAGGAATTCTATTGTCCATGTTAGGATCTGCACCACTACCATTGATAGCAACACTTAGATTTTCCCAAGATTCAGGTAAAGAACAAAGTAACAAAATGCATTTTTCTTCATCTTCTAGATTTACATCTACAAATTCTAACTAATTTAGAACCAAATTAAGATCATTTAAATGATGTGCAACAAAATCACCATCTTTGATCTTTAAAGAATAAAACTATCTTTCCAGATACAAGTTATTAGTAAGAATTTTGGTTTGATAGATATCACCTATCCTATTCCATAGTTTATATGTGGTAGTTTCATCTGAAACATTCAAGAGAAAAACATCAACAAGAAATAATCTTATGGTCCCTCTTGCCTTCTTATCAAGCTTAGCCCAATCCTCACCTGACTTTGTTGTAGGTGACTTTGTCTCATTACAAATAGCTAACCACTGATCTCTCTCTTCAAGGAGATCCTCCATTTTTAGTTTCCACATCTCATAACCTAAACCATTGAATCTTTCAATATCTAAACGAGAAGTAGAACTCATTGTAACATGCTTCATTTACAAATCAACAATAACAGAATAGTAAAAGCTCCCACTACAGCCAAAAAAGTTCAAACTTTTAAGAGAAAGGCATCCCAAACTCTACCCAACCATTAGCTATGATACCAAATGTTGAAAATGGAGGTAATTATGTAGCTTTAAAACTTCTTAAACTATGAGATTGTAGATCTAACTAAGTGTTCTTTGTTAAAAATTCTTTGTGTACGATTATATGTTTAGATCAATTTTACCAATTGTAGAAAGAGATAGAAGATTGCAGAAGAATGAGACAAGAAGATAGAAGTGACACAACATATATGTGGAGAAACCCTTTTGGGAAAAAAATCCACCACCAAAATCAATAGTGCTTGTATATATTATTTAACCTTATAATAAGATTACAATAACATTGTATTAATCCTTTGCTTGATATGCTTCTTTTTCCTTCAACAATTCTTCTTCACAACCTACAATAAACTATGATAAGACTCTCTTCAACTTGCTGAAATTAATAGAAAATAATGAGCATTGTAAACTCCAAATATTTTTCAATTACAAGAGCACAAATATCCTCTTAAAAACCTATGCCTATTTTGTGCAATTAGAGTTCCATCATGTAACATGAAGTCAAAACCAAAGTCCAATTTAGGCACCCCAAACTAAACTCCTAACTAATTGTTGGTCAAGAAAATATCTTCCAAGATTCTCCTTAAATTTGGTGCCCAAGAATGGGCCCACTTAAATAATCCTTATAAATATCTTCTCATGCAAAAGGTGTTAACTCAAGGGTATGTGTAGGATCATCATGGAAAAAACAGGCCCTTAAGTGGCAAAAAAATCAGAAAAATCAGAGTTAGGAAACTTGACATAAAAATTTGAATAAGTTATCTATATTATTTCAAAAATATGTAACAATAAAATCTGTAGCAAATTGAATGTAGTTTCTAAACTACTAGGTTTGTTTAAAAACAAAAGAATTCTATTCGGTGAAAATTTGAAATTTCAATGCAATAGTACTTAAATTTCAGGGAAAAAGTAAGAAGTAGGTGTCTGTCTGATCACCCTAACCACAATAAAATGATAATATTTTTTTATAAGATTTTAGATATAAGTAGAGGACTCATATCTCGATGTGATGCATTATTTTTTATAAAAAATTCCAAGTAAATAATTAATTATGAATTTTTTATCACAACTTTTAAAAAATATAAACCCATATGTCGACCACCATAACTTGGTCAAAACTTAATGAAATTCATTTTTTCTTTTTTTAGTCCTATATTATGTGAAGCATAGAATGTGACGCATGTTTTGGATTCAAAAAATGTGATACCGTTTGAAAGCTATAAATGTTTTTCAATCAGTCTATCAAACATGACTTTAGTTGTAATTTGAATAGAAAATGAATAATAATTACTTATTAAATTCAAAGTAAAGCATAATTTATATTGGTGGAAAGTTGAGAATCTCCTTTAAAAACCCTTTTCGTTTCATCAATTTTGGGTAAAAAAAAAGTCGTCAACCACATACCCATCATATTGCCACTTTTTGGCCCATCATGATCCTGCACATACCCTCAAATATGACAACTTGGGCACCCAAGGTGGGTCCAAGTCAATCTTTGTTAACAAAAACATATCTCTTCATCAATTCATGCAAACAATATGCATGATTGATCATCCCCACTTAACTGAATGTTTCCACCTATTATCTATCATGCAACTGAAGTCATTAGTCATGCAACTCAAGTCAACTAAATTCAACTAGCATTCAACTGAAACTAACTACATGCAATTGAAGATAACTGAACCATGTAACTGAATTGAATTGAACTAAACTAAACTAAACTAAACTGAACTGAACTGAACTGAATTGAACTGAACTAAACTAAACTCCACTCATGTAAATATCAATCCCTAACTTGTACGATGTTTACATGCATTACTAAAGTGTTATTTATTCTCCAAATAGTTAACTTCAGCAAGGTGGGTTCCACCTTCCATGTGGGCACCCCATGTGCTCCAATTATTTAGGAACTCTTCTTGGACATCCTCACATGTTCCTATCATTTAGGAATAATTAAAAATTTCAATTTACATGTTTATTTCATTTGAATTTAATCTCTTTCTAATCCTAGTGTTGGGGAACACTTTCCAAGGACTTAGGAGATACATGAAATATGTTTAGGATTGCAATTAAATGGCATCCTATTCCCAACACTTATAGCATCATCTCTCACTTTCTTTTCTTATGCATGTAATTTCATATGCAATACAAAACCTCTTGACTTAAATTCATTTTTCCTTTTCCTTATTGAATCTTTTTCCCTTTGTATTTGTTCCATGGAATTCTTAAGTTCAAGAATCTTTGGTTTCATTTTTTTAGATCCACTTATAGCATCATCTCTCACTTTCTTTCTTGCACGTAAATTCATATGCAATACAAAACCTCTTGACAGGTTAAATTCACAAATTTCCTTTTCATCATTGAATATTTTTCCAATTATATTTGTTCCATGGAATTCTTAAGTTAAAGAATCTTTGATTTCATTTTTTCAACTCCACTTATAGCATCATCTCTCACTTTCTTTGCTTACATGTAAATTTATATGCAATACCAAACCTCTTGAATTTAAATTCATTTTCCCATTTCCTTATTGAATCTATTTCCAATTGTATAAATGTTCCATGGAATTCTTAAGTTCAAGAATCTTTGATTTCATTTGTTCAGCTTCACTTATAGCATCATCTCTCACTTTCTTTGCTTGCATGTAAATTTATATGCAATACAAAACTTCTTGACTTTAAATTCATTTTTCCATTTCCTTATTGAATCTATTTTCAATTGTATAAATGTTCCATGGAATTCTTAAGTTCAAGAATCTTTAATTTCATTTTTTCAACTCCACTTATAGTGCATCATCTCTCACTTGAATCGTTTCTTGCATGTAAATTCATGTATGCTTAGGTTTGATCCTATGTGGCTCAAGATTGACCATAAAATTTAATTCAAAATTTAAAAATTAAAATTGTATTTTCTTATTAGCTCTTAGAAATTGACCTAACTTATATGTTTGCATGAATCATTTCTATTTCTTAGTATTTAAATAAATTCATTTGTGTAATTAGTTACATCCATTTTTTTTAAATATGGTGGAACCCCTTTTTTTTTGTGTTTCACTGATATTAAATCTATATCTAGCTACTTCTTTGATTTTGGAATGTTGTCTTATGGCTTAGGGTTTTTCTTTCATGCGTCCTAGGGTTCTGTCTATGCCCTAAACCCTTGAAAAACCCTAAGTATTGCTAAACCTTGTGAAAGTTACTAATCACTTGGTGAGTTATGCTAGCCCATTCCTAGTTTCCTAAGTAATGACTTGAGCAATCAAACTCATCCATTTACTAGCCCCTAATGTCTAGCTCAACTGGTCGCTACCTGTTTAAAATATTTATATTGCGTCTATAGTTGTGCAAGTAAAAAAAATTGAAATATTTTTCATATATCCTAAGTCTAGGTTCACGAGTGTCCAAAGTCTTCTATCTTATTTTACCTAGTTGGTGACCCCATGTTAAGTCATTATTTGATGCATGTGTTGATGAAAACACTTAAACTATGGTTGTTGGGCCCCATCGATTATATTTCATTGGTTGCTTGGTAGCCCACAACATTAAAATATTCATGGACAAAACCCAACAGGCCAGCGGGCATGGTGAAACCTATCCATCCTTATGGTGGGGCCTACCAGATTAATAAGGAAATGATGATAAAAGGCATTAAAATCAATGGCTTAGATGTGATCCTTTGAGTTAATCCTAGTTGTTCCTCATCATCCTGCAGGGGACCCACATGGAGATCTTATCTCTCAGTGGGGCAGTGGGTGAGTGCCATGTGGCATGATCCATGACATTTAATGGACTTTAGAAAGCTTGAAATATTTGACCAAATATTGTTAGCAACTACAGTAATATTAAAGTGTGTGCTACTAAAGGGAATAAAGCACATGTGCATAAAAGTTCGATGAGGTGTTTTAATCTCAGTTGTCCACCATTAAAGAACATTAATAGCTTGGGCGTAAGCTTGAAAATTAAAGTGCACATTTTGAGATGTACTAGATGAATTTGGGCTATTTCCCGCCAGCCCGCAACCATTGATCAAATTCCTATAGATTTTAAAGGGCAAGCGGGAAAATGCCACGTGGATTCCCTCATGACTTGTAAAGTGTTGTGGGGCCATCGAGCTAGCAGGGAGAGTGTATACTTGGCAAGCATATGAGCAGTTGGATGTTGAGTCAGTGAAGGTCAGATTCTCAAACTTCTTTGACTCCATCTAGGTTAAACATCAATCCACATCACAAGGAGATCAACAACTAAAATTTAAAGTTGCTAAATTAGCATCATGGAGTCATTCTAGTTTGCACAAGTGAGCAGTAATGGCAGAGTTGATTTTTTTCTACAAAATTGAAGGCTTTCTTCATTGTAAAAGCTAGTTTTAAAGCTTATTTTTTAACACAAAAGCATTTTGAGGCATTCTAAAGTAGTTGCAGTGCAATTTGAGCTCTTGGCATCCATAAATTAGGGTTTTTCTACATTGATAAACTAGTAAGTTAAAACCTCATTTCTTATGCTCAATTCCTTGCAATTTCCATAAGTATTATTATTTCTATGATCTAAATAGGGTCATGGGGTTTCTTTTAATGTTTAAAATTCATTTTAAACTCCTATAAATTAGTGAATTTGGTTATTCTTTGCATCAAGTTTTCACCCTAAGCCTAAAATCCCTAGTCTCAACCTATGAAACCTAGGGCAAGTCACTCATTAGCACAATGGCACAAAGAGTCCAACCCCCTGGATCTGAGCCTAAAAAGAGACCTATGGTCCGATACCTAATATAACAATTAGAACCCTCAAAAAATGGCAAGTGCATAGGGCAGTTTTTGTTTCAAGGACCTAGAATAAATGAGGGCATTATTAATAGACAATGTGCTATCAAGGATGGTACATTTTCATACATAGAGTGGTAATTGTTTCAATATTGGTTTGGAAACATAAATTATCACATTCCTATCTACAACCCATGGAGGCTATATATGGGTAAATTGATTGTCACCGACATGTACTTGGATATAGACCTCCTCAAATCTATTGTAACTAACTATGACCCTATTTTCAAGGTTGTTAGAACACACACTGGTAAGAACATGGTTTGGGTTACCAAGGAATATCTCATAGAATTTTTTAGATTAAACAAGTGGAGTTATGAGATGGAGGAGATTGATCAAAAGAAGTTAAGAGCATAATATGAGAAGGTGAGACCAAATTTTGAGGTCTCAGTGCTGGCACATTTCTTGGCATCGGGAAAGGGAGGAATTAGAATTGTATTAGGTCCATCTAAAATAAAAACCCTTTCTAATACAGTACTTTTCACTTTATTTCCAAAAGACATGCTATTCCCTTTTTCAAATTTTGGTATTTGATCCAACCTCAAGCATGCCAATTTCACTCATGTGCATGGCTAAAAATATATAAAATCCCACTCTCAATACCTCCTATTATTTTGCAACATATTTTTCAAAGGAGATACACAAAGGTCTAGTAGCTTTGAAGAATGGAGAGACAAGAGTGAGGTTCTGGTGGTACTCCTTATTTATGCACATGTTCTTGTATAAGGGGACAAATTTCTTTGGTAATGATATATAATTGAAAATAAAGGTGGATGGTGAAGATATGTTAGTTCAAAAATGGAACCCTCTCTTGGATAGACATGAGAAAAAATATAGTTTTTTGGTTTTATCAAATATTTTTGCTTCTAAATTGATGAGATTTTTGGTATTGAATATGCCAAGGATTCCAATTGAGTTGCATGATTTCCTTAGGCCAAATGAGGGGAGGCTTTATTTAAAAATTGATCACAATTGGGGGATGTAATCCCATATGAAGATTGCACAATCCTCCAGATAGATGGAACAAAGAAAACACCTCATGTACTCCCTAGGGATGTACCATTAAGGGTTAGCTTCCTAGAAGTCATGTGGAAACTCAGTGATGTTGAGGAACAACACCTGGTCAACATGAGGAAAGGAACCTTCTTTCCAACTTACACTATATTTTTAGATTTTATCATGACAACTAGTGGATGGAAGAACCTCATTGAGAAGCTCAAGCCATACAGAATGAAATGGCGAGCACACAAGAATCATGACCTAGAAGATTTTCTAGTATGGCTGAAAGACAAAGTGAAGGGAGGGAAATTTATTCATGACTTCTCTTTCCTTGAGGATATTATCATAAATATTTTTGATTTCCAGATTCAAGAAGATAAAAATATGAAGTGGCCTATTTTTGACAAAATGGAGAGAACAAAATGGGTGAAGGATCCTCAATTCAAGGTTCTCTCAAATATTAAGAATGAAATATTGAGAGTAGAATTAGTTCTTTAGAATTTTGATAAAGGAAGAAAGAGTGATTCAAGTTAAAGGAAAGTCTATGGTTTCTGAAGAACAAGATAAGGGGAAGGCCCCTATGATTGAAGAGAGGCCAACATATCAACCTCCAAATAAGGTGTACATATTTGCAAGGAGGAAAAGCATTGTAAAAAAGTAGTTAAAAACTACTACCCCTACCCAATCAGAGGGGTCAAGGGCATCTTCTACTTAGCCACAACTCCCACCACCTTCAATCTCACATTCATCTACCTCATAGATTATTGAGCTGGATTCACCTCCTAGAGGACCATTGCCACCAAAAGAGCCATTGACAAAGAAGAAAAAGGTTGATTTAATTGGCCTCATGGATTATCCAATAGATGAATATGATGAAGAAGATTTTGTTACTAAAGATGAAATGATTCAAGGTATGCCTTCTCCCATAAGGGAAATAGTGCCACAAATATTTAGCCTTAGATAGACTAAAGCATACTTAAGTGGGGTAAATAATTTTGATGATGTCAACGAAGAAGCTTGTGAAAAGTTCATGAATGATTCCTTTTTGAAGACACAATCATTTTAGGAATATTTCTAGAGAGCCATGAAGGATGAGTATGTTGAAAGTGTAGACATGAAAAGGATTGAACATCTTGAATTGCCTAGGGAAGTAATACAAGCTAAAGTTGTTGCAAGAATGAAGGTGTTGTCATTTATGTCAACTAGTTAACTGGTCATCAACTGGTTGGTATTGTCATTGATGTCATGGTTGCAAGTTATTGGCTAAATATGTTGAGGATATTGAGAAAATTGTAATGGAAAGGTTGCAGGTATTCAGTGGTTTCTCTAGGTTTTTCTCTAGGATTTTATCCTATGTTCCTGTGACCTTCAAATATGTTAATCATGGTTGTTTTAAGCTGCTATATCCATGATTTAGGCTTCTAGATCATTGTACAATGTGAGTTATGTTCACCAGTTGTGAACTGTGCTTTTCAAGGTTTCTAGTTGAAGTTTGGGAGAAATGTGGTTGCTCTATATTTCTTCTTCTTTAAGTCTTATGACTTGTGGTTCTAGAGTTAAGGTGATATGATCATATTGAAGATAATATTTTCTATCTAGAAATATTGGATCATGTCAAGAGTTGCATGTGCAAGTAATTGATCTATGTGTTCTACACTAGTTTGGTCGACCTTGTATTGAACACTACTTTCAAAGTTAATGAAGTGTTTTGGGACTTATTTGGGTCCTCATCAAGCATGTGTTTGGGTCTCCCTCATTTTAATTCCACCCTAGAATGTTTTGGCCCTGAGCTAATTTAATTCAAATGATGTATGGACGAATTTGGATGTGTTTCAAAGTTGAAGATGGTATAAATACAGGATGAGATATTAATGAAAATTAGTACAAAGAGATAGTTGAAAGACATAGAGCAAGATAGATGTGAAATGTATGTGATGAAAGTTTGGAAGATCAATGCAAAATCTAATTGTTGAGTTTCCAGATGCAGTGAGTTGAAGGAGTACTCTATCATTCAGGATTGTTTGTAAGTGGTTGAGTGAATTATGGTGGAAATCTCTATTGCATTCAGATTTTCTTCTCTGTGTAACATATCTCTTCTATCTTCTGTGTCTGTATGGAAGTGAGACCTCTGAGTGGTTAACCCTTGTTGGACAGTGAGTCCTGGTTTGGATAGTGAGTCCTTGTTTTGGTAGTGAGCCCCATCAGGCAGTGAGCATTTGTAATCAATTTTGATATTCTCTATATTTTGAGCCAATCCTTACCGTGGTTTTTCCCTTATTGGGTTTTCCACATAAATTTTGGGTTATTGTGTATTTGTGATGCTTTTTTAGTTTCTTCCTTTGCATTTAATGTGTAATCATTTAGTAGAGTAATGATTTGTGATTGATATAATCTTTGGTGGAGGTTTTAAAGGTTAATTTTTGTCACAACTGATTCACTCCCTCTTAGTTGTCTTGTTCAAAAATTGGTATCAGAGCTTGGTTCCTTGGAGAAGAGCTTAAATGCTTAAGGAAGTTCTAGGATGGAAGGCAAGACCACTTTTGAGTATCTTAAGTTCAATGAAACTAATTACGGTATTTGGAAAATATTGATGGAAGCATATCTTAGAGTATTGTGTATATGGTGTAGAGAAAGCATATAGGACTCCTTACACTCCTCCTACTAATGGTTTGAGTATAGCTGAAAAAATCAACACACATGAAGCGAACAATAAGGCAAAGTTCATTTTGAAGAATAGTCTTGCTCATTCTGAGTTGATTAAAGTTCAAAATCTAAAAAATTGCTAAAGAGGCCTGGGATGCTTTAGAAAAGGTGCATCAAGGTGATGAAAGGGTCAGAAAGAAAAGTTACATAATTTTGAAACACAATTTGAGCTCTTGCATATGTTTGAAGATGAGAACATTAAATCCTATGTATAGAGAGTAGATGAAGTGGTGGGTGGAATGTGAGAACTTGGTGCTACAATAGATGAACCTAGGATTGTAAAGAAGATTCGTAGAACTCTCCTTGATGCATATAGTGAAAATATATCTGCTATTGGAGAATAAATAGACTACAAGACCTACACCCAAGATTAGTTATTAGGAACTTTGACATCATATGAAATGAGGAAGCCAGACTTGAGAAATGGATCCAAATCAAAAACTGCTTCTAAGGCTATAAGAGCTAAAGATCCAGATGAAGAGAATCTTGATCAAGTAGAAGCTAACTTTGTGAGAAGAATAAGGAAAGGCTCCAACAAGTATGAAGGTAAGTTACCCTTTAAATGATTTACTTGTGAAGGAATAGGTCATTATGTTTTGAGGTGTCCAAAAAGAGATAAAAGGAACAAACAAAGATATGAGAAAGAAAACAAAGGTAAAATGATCAACAAAGCATATTATGTGAATGAGGATGCTAGTATTTCTGATGAAGAATTTGACTATGGAGATCCTAATGACAATAAATGCTTGTTCTTAGCTATAAAAGATGAACCTACTTCTGCTAATTTTGAAAGACAATTGAAAGAATGTCTTTTGGAGAAAGAGAAAAAGGAAGACACTATAATCTCTTCCCTACATGCTAAGTAGGAAAAGAAATATTGGGTTGTTGATAGTGTTTGTTCACATCACATGACAGGTGATAAGAGTAAGTTAAATTTGAAAATTATGATGGAGGCCTAGTTATGTTTGGAGATGATACTGGTGCTAAGATTTGTGGGATAGGTTTAACAAGTTTTTATGGAAAGCATAACACTAATGATGTCTACTATCTTAAGGGCTTAAGGAATAATCTCTTGGGCATTGGAAAAATGTGTAGCAATGTATATAACATTGTATTTGAAGATGAGAGATGTGAAATTAGGAAAGGATCTGAAACAGTGATTGTTGTAGGAAAGAAGTACGAAGGAAACATATATCAAATTAAAGGTGTTGATGGACATTGCTTTATGACACAAATTAATGATAGTTGGTTATGGCATCAGAGAATGTGCCATATGAATTTTGATAACCTAGCAAGGATTAGTGCAGTGCAAGCCATGAGAGATCTACCAAGGATTACAAAGCCTATTAATGTTATTTGCAAGAATTTCCAGTTTGGGAAGCATTCAAGAAATAAATTCAGATCAAAGGAACAATCTACTACCAGACTACTGGAGTTAATTCATATATATCTCCATGGTCCTACAAGATTCAAAAGTATACAAAGTGAAAGGTACTTTTTTCTTTTGATTTATGATTACTCTAGGTATACATGGGTTACATTTCCTAGAGAGAAATCTGATGCATTAGATAGATTCAAGACATTCAAAGCTATGGTTGAGAATGAATTATATTTGAGAATAAAATGCTTAAGGCCTGACAGAGGTGGTGAGTTCACTTCCCATGAGTTTAATATGTTTTTTGAAGTACATGGAATAAAAATATAACTTTATCTACTTTGAGAACTCCTCAGTAGAATGGAGTTGTTGAAAAGAAGAACAAAATAATTCAAGAAGCTGCTAGATCAATGATGGCTAAAGTTGGACTACCAGAAGTTTACTGGAGAGAATCTATTCATACTATTGTTTATGTGTTCAATCAAATTCAAGCAAGAGATAATAGTACTAAGACCCCCTATGAGATATGGTGTGGAAGAACTCCTATTGTTAAGTACTTCAAGTTATTTGGAAGAAAATGTTATATTAGATAGGATGAAAATTTAGGAAAGTTTGATGCTAGAAGTGATGAAGGTATTTTTCTTGTATATTCTACTAGAATCAAAGCTTATAGATGTTTCAATAAAATATTGAGAAATATTGTAGAAAGATTAAATTTCAAAGTTGATGAAGCAATGAAGAACTCAATTGAAGTTGATGGATATGTATCTGATGAACCTGATTGTGTAAGGATTTAAGAAGTTATGGAAGAATAGAAAAATGATGAGCAAGAGAAGAAGAATGAAGAAGAGGAAGAAGAAGCTCTGGTGGTGTCCCAAAACACACCTAAATATGTGTAGAAAAATCATTCAAAAAGTCAGATCATTGGAGACAAGACAAAAGGAGTACATAGAAGAAGAAAAGTTGTTGGTGAGATAAATCTCTATTTACTTTCTGAGATTGAACCAAAGACCATAAATGAAGCATGTAAAAACGAGCATTGGATGGAAGCTATGAAAGAAGAACTTATGTAGATTGAGAAGAATAAAACTTGGGAATTGGTCCCTAGATAGGTAGATAAAAACATAATTGGATCAAAATGGATATTAAAAAACAAGCTAAATGAGAATGGAGAAGTGGTTAAAAATAAATCAAGGCTTGTGTGTAAAGGCTACTCACAAGTAGAAGGCATATATTTTCAAGAGAATTCCTCTCTAATGGAAAGAATGGAAGCTATCAAGATGTTCTTATTGTTTGTTTCTCATAAATATTTTAAGGTCTATCAAATGGATGTTAAGTTTACATTTTTGAATGGTGAGCTAGAAGAAGAGGTCTATATGAAACAACTAGAAGGATTTTAGTTGCTAGATCAACCAGATATGGTTTGTAGATTGAAGAAAGCTTTATATGGATTGAAGTAAGCTCCTAGAGCTTGGTATGCAAGGTTAGATAGGTGTTTTATTCAACAAGGTTTCAACAAAGGTACGACAAATAGTAATCTATATTTTAAAATTGAAAATGACAAAATGTTGACTGTGGTTGTATATGTTGATGACATTATCTTTGGAGGAAATGAAACCGTGTAAGATGTTTTTTTAAGAAATGCAAAAAAAATTGAAATTTCCATGTTTGGTGAATTTCTTTCTTTCTTGGGTTGTAAATTAATCAAACAGAGAAAGGGATTTTTATTTCACAGTCAAAGTATGTAAGAGAGATGTTGAAGAAGTTTGGGATGGATGGTTCCAAACTAGTATGCACTCCTATGGTGAGTGGTTGCAAATTAAGTAAAAATAATGATTCACCTAAGGATAATCAAAGAAAATATAGATCTATGATTATTGGACTATTGCATTTGACTGAGCTACTAGACCAAATATTATACATGCAGTCTATCTTGTGGCTAGATTTCAAGAAGATCCTAAACAAACACATGTTGCTACTATTAGGAGAACATTCAAATATTTGAATGGCACTTTGGATTATGGCTTATGGTATCCTAGGGATACTAACTTTACACTAAGTGCTTATATAGATGTAGATTGGGCTAGTTGTGTAGATGGTAGAAAAAGTTCAAGTGGTGGTGCATTCTTTCTTGGTTGCAGATTGGTGGCTTGGTTGAGTAAAAAGAAAGATTAAGTTTCTTTGTCCATTGTTGAAGCTAAGTATATTGTTGTTGCATCATGTTTCACACAATTTTTATGGATAAAATAGACATTGAAAGATATCAAATTAATGTATGAAGATCCTATTTCTATTTTTTTCCCAATGATGCATTTGAGGACAAAGCATATATCTATCATGCATCATTTCTTGAGAGAAAAGGTTGTGGAGAATGAAGTGAAACTTGAGTATGTACCTATGAAGGATTAGATTGTTGTTATATTTACAAAGGCTCTTCCTAAAGATAATTTTAAGTACCTCTAGGAGAAGTTAGGGGTAATTTCCCCTCCTTTCTTGAACTACATGCATATGGATATGCATCAGTCTAGTGGGTATATGGATCTATATTTCTTCTAGATTGATGCTTTGGTGGATACCTCTCAGGGAAGCAGGTAGTGTCATGTGTTGTCATTCAAAGAATATTTTGTACTCAATGTCAAAGGGGAAATCAATGTAAAAAATATTTTTTCCTTTTCCATTGATGTCAAAGGGGAGATGAGGAAGATGTGAAAAAAAGGATTATCTAAAGAGATGAGGAAGATGTGAAAAAAGGTTATCTACTAAGGGGGGAAATAGAAAGTAAAAAGTGTATAGAGCTAGAGTATTGGAATTGATGGTTTTTCACATCATGTGTTGCCATCAATGACAAAGGGGAAGATTGTTGCAAGAATGAAGGTGTCACCATTGATGTCAACTAGTTAACTAGTTTTCAACTAGTTATTGTTGTCATTGATGTCAGAGTTGTAGGTTATTGGATGTATATGTTGACAATATTGAGAAGATTGTAATGGAAAGGTTGCAGGTATTCAGTGGTTGCTCCAGGTTTTTCTCTAGGATTTTCTCCTATGTTCGTGTGGTTCATATATGTTAATCATAGTTTTTGTAATCGACTATATCCAAGATTTGGGCTTTTGAATCATTGTACAGTGTGAGTTATGTTCACTAGTTGTGAACTGCTATTTTCAAGGTTTCTAGCTGAAGTTTGGGAGAAATGTAGTTCCTCCAGATTTCTTCTTGTTCGAGTCTTAAGACTTGCGGTTTTAGAGTTAAGGTGATATTATTCTATTGAAGATAATTTTGTTGTCTAGAAATATTGGATCATGTCAAGAATTGCATGTGCTTAATTGATCTATGTGTTCTACACTAGTTTGGCTAACCTTGTGTTAAACACTACTTTCTAAGTTAATGAAGCGTGTTGGGAATTATTTGGGTCCTCATTCTAATTCCACCCTAGAATATTTTGGCACTGACCTAATTTGAATTCAAATGACGTATGAATGAATTTGGATATATTTTAAAGTTGAAGATGGTATAAATACAAGATGAGATATTAATGAAAAGTAGTATAAAGAGATAGTGAAAAGAAATAGAGCAAGATAGATGTGAAATGTATGTGATGGGAGTTTGGAAAATCAGTGTGAAATCTAATTGCTAAGTTTTTGGATGTAGAAAGTTGAAGGTTTACTCTATCATTCATGCATGTTTGCAAGTGGTTGAGTGAATTATGGTAGGAATCTTTATTGCATTGAGATTATCTTCTTTGTGTAACATATCTCTTCTATCTTATTTGTATATGTGTGGCAGTAATCCCTCTGAGTGGTTAACCCTTGTTCAATAGTGAGTCCTTATCTAGAAAGTGAGTCCTTGTTTTGGTAGTGAGCCTCATCAGGCAGTGAGCCTTTGTAATCGGTTTTGATATTCTCTATATTGTGAGCTAATCCTCACCATGGTTTTACCCTTATTGGGTTTTCCATGTAAATATGGTGTTACTGTATATGTGTGATGCTTTTTTAGTTTCTTCCTTTGCATTTAATGATTAATCATTTAACAAAGTAATAATTTGTGATTGATCTAATCTCTGGTGAAAGTTTTAAAGGTTAAATTTTATCACAACAGATTCACCCCCCTCTTAGTTTTTTTCTTCAACAAAAGTCCCTAAGGAAATGAGAGATAAATATCAAGATATCACTACAGTTGATGGAAAAGATTGGTTAGAAAAAGTGTTGTGTTACTATTGCTAGAATGGGATCTTGCATCAAAAATTTCCTTTGATACAATGAGAAGACATGATGCCCCTATATTTACCACTGAAGAAGAAGTGACACTATCCTTGCAGGGATTAGCATTCAGTGCCCAATGGGAAACATTGGCTATTTGGTCCTTAGCCCCAAATAATGAGAAGCCAGAGGTTGTAGAGCTAGTTGTAGGTTTAAGAGGGGGGTTGGTAATAAAAAGAGTATCTTATACATCAGTAGTGGAGGAAACTACATTGAATGTGAATGTAGCTTAGTTCACAAAGGCCATAGTGGAATCCCTATCAAAGGAAAGGAAAAAAATTAGAACAAAGTACAATGATATGGTGGTTGAGTACAATAAGGGACAACAAAAGATTGCTAAGATGAAACTAGAAATTACATTGTTAAAGGAAAATATCTAGTCAATGAATGCATCGAGCCCTTCACAAGAAACAATTCTTCCTCCCCCATCTCCACCAAAACAAGCACCATCTTCTCCTACTCATTCCCCTCTCCTAGTTTTGACTAAGGTTGCCTCCTAGTTCTAAAGATGTGCCCATTACACAGACACCTCTAAGTACATCAAGTGCATCTCCTACAGAAGAAATCACAAAGGAAGAGTTGATGGAGCAACTCAAAAATTATGAGGAGAAATTTTAACAATTTGATGAATTAATTCATTTGAACAACATCAAGATTGTGACAGTGGCATTATAACATTTGAATAAAGGGATTGAGAGGAAGTTAAATAGTATTCATTCAAAATATTCTTCCATGTTTGATGCAATGAGGAGTTTTGATAGGGAGAAGGAAGTTTCCATCCCATTGATGGAAAAGTGGATCCCTAGATTCCAAGAACTAAGAGATATGGCTATTGGATCAAAGCATGATGCAAATTAGCCACCAAGCATTGTCCCAACTTTCAAACTTGTAAATGTAATTAAGTAATTTCAAGGGTTGATTGAACCATTGGAAAGGAAAATAAGGGATATGGTGTAAAAAATTTATGAATGAAGGTTGAGTTTATTCACAAACATTTTGAATGAACATGGTGAAGTCAAGCCTCTGCAACAATGGAAAAATCAAGCAAGCAAGGTGATAGCAACTCAAGAAGCATTAATATGTGATGGAGTTGATGTAGAAATGTTGAAGAATAGTATAGAAAAGCTCTCTCACACACATGTTTTCCTTGAGGAGTTTGATAAAGAGGCTAACCAAGTAGTCATAAAATATAGCATATACATGATCAAAGAAGATGAGGTCATGGCATTTGATTGGCCTTCTGAGGAAGATTTTGAGCTTTAGAATACCAAGTATGTTGATATCCTGGACTTGTAGGTTGTTGCAGTGGCAGGATGGTGATAATTTTTTTTTATCTTATGTCATCAACAACTATTGGTTTGCAGTAAGGGAAGTTGCAACATGAGGAATACAATACATGGCCTGGAACTAGTATAGTTTAGGCCTTTGATGTGTCAACATTCAAATATTGTATATTCCTCAATTTCAAAATTTATGAAATGGACTATTGATGTGGAAATGTTTTAGTATATTATTTTCTTCTTATTTTCATGCTTTTCATCCTCAAAATTTGGAAGCACATGGAAAAGGTGTGTTGTTCATGGAATGAACCTCTTCACCAACTAAAGATCCTTTTGGAAGGCGGGAGATATTTTCATCAGCGAATGGGAAATAAATTTTGTCTCATATGGAAATCTCCCTCAGTTTTTGGAAAATATAATGGTCTTTTGAATGTAATTGTAAATGTCAAATGAAAAAGTGACATGTGTACATTGCCCTGAGGCCTGTTTTTCTCCCTTGTTTTTATAAAAGGGAATTCAAGGCCAATTATACAGGTTGTTGATTGATCTTAGAGAGAAATTTTTTTAAAGAGTGAATATAGAGAATAGAATAGAGTCTATATTTAGGTTATGAGTCTTTTGTGTCTATAAACACTTTTGATAACAATACTAGCATTGAAATATAAAGGATGACATATCTTTAAAGACAATTCTCTTCTGATGTATTCATCATTTGAATTATCAATGAAATAGTCAAAGGGGTAGCTTCAATGGTCTTTATTATTTCCAATGAATGTATGGTTTTTCTTTTTTCCTAATTCAAAGAATTGGTTAAATTGCTTGGGTGAAATCATAGGATTAAATGGTTTGAATGTCAAGATATGATAATGAATTCTAGTTTTGAGTAATTGAGAATGATGTTGTAATGTAGCATTTTGTAAGCTCTGTAATGCTGAGTGTTAACCTATTGTAAGTTTTTTTTCATTTGATTAGACTCTGTACCCTAGATTAAGGCATTGTTTTGAGATTTTTGTTTATGTTGGAATTTTCTTGATCATTCACAAGCAATAGATTCAAATCACTTAATATTTTAAATTCTTGTTGAAATGTATGTCAATTCAAGATCTATCATGCTCTATTACTTTTGAAACAAGGGTATGTGCAGGATCATCATGGAAAAAATAGGCCCTTAAGTGGCAAAAAATTTAGAAAAATTAGAGTTAGGCAACTTGACGTAAAAATTTGAATAAGTTATCTATATTATTTCAAAAATATGTAAGAATAGAATCTATAGAAAATTGAATTTAATTTCTAAACTACTAGGTTTATTTAAAAATAAATAAAATTTATTTGGTGAAAATTTGAAATTTCAATGCAAGGGTACTTAAATTTCGGGAAAAATGAGAAGTAGGTGTTTGTCGACCACCCTAACCATAATAAAATGATAATATTTTTTATAAGATTTTATATATAAGTAGAGGACTCAGGTCCAGATGTGATGCATATTTTTATGTAATTTTTTTCCAAGTAAATAATTAATTATGAATTTTTTATTACAACTTTTAAAAATATATAAAAAATCGTATGTCTGACCACCTTAACTTAGTCAAAAATTCATGAAATTTAATTTTTCTTTTTTTAATCCTATAGTATGTGAAGCATAGAATGTGACACATGTTTTAGATTCAAAAAATGTGATACCATTTGAAAGTTATAGATGTTTTTCAATCAACCTATCGATCAGGACTTTAGTCATAATTCTAATAGAAAATGAATAATAATTATTTATTAAGTTCAAATTAAAGCATAATTTATATTGGTGGAAAGCTTAGAATCTCCTCTAAAAACCCTTTTTGATTCATCAATTTTGGGAAAAAATAAAGTCGTCAGCCACATACCCTACAAATACCCATAATATTGCCACTTTTTGGCCCATCATGATCCTGCACATACCCACAAATTAGTGTATAAGGATTTTCCAATTCTTTGTAGTTATTAAATTGTCAAGCAATTTTAAGTAGATATTATATGTTATTTACAATGTACAAGGTTAATTAGCAAAGAGGATCTTAAGGTACATTGTGTGGGATCACCTTCCTGGGTTTTTCATAGCCTAAAGTGTAGGAGGAAATCCTTTGCAAGCTTTCACTTGTTCATTGGCAAATCCCTCCAATTAGTCAACCATTGGAAGATGGCAATTACATAGGCTATATTGTGAGATCAGATTGGTTCATTAAAAATAGTCAACAAAATACAAAGAGTAAACATTCTAGGAACATTGGGTAAAAGTACAAACCTATGTCACACTTTGGGCCAATCGTATGGATTTTATCGAACCAGTTTTGGCCGAAAGTAATTCAGCCGAGTGGGTTTCGGTTGAAACCACATGGCGACAACATGACGCCTACGTGGTCTCACTGTTTAGGTCGAGCGGGTTTCAATCAAAACCTACTTGACCGAATTACTTCCAGTCGAAGGCCATGAATATAAAAGTAGATTTAACTATTCAACTAGATAGCCTGTGACAAATGAAAATGATTAGAAAAGTATTGTTCAGTATTATATGCTCAATGATTTAAGAGAAAAAGTAAATAATAAAAGTATATTTTTAAAAAAAATAGGAAATAGTTACTTCATTAAAAAGAGGAGAAAAAATGGAAAACCCCTAAAGAATAAACTAATAAAAGCTTACTTAAATAGTCATTTCAATAAAAACTAGACGAAAAATGGGAGAAATCTAAAAAATAAATTCAAAAAAATTAGAATTTCACCCGGATATTATTCGGCCAAACCATATTCAGCCTAATAGGATTCAACTAAATCCTATTTGGCTGAATATATCCACATATGGTAAGTGACTTGGCAGCAAAGTCGCCATTTTTTCAAATTTCCATAAATTTCCAACTTCTACTGAATATTTCCTCAATCAAAATTATTTTAAAAATAAAAATAAAAATAACCTTTTGTAGAGCTCACAATGTTGAATCCAAATATATATATATATATTTTGATTAGTTTTAGTATATAAATATTTTAAAATATTGCAAGTAGGTTGTTCAAAATCAAAAAGATGCCCAGTTGAAATTAAATAAAAAATAATAAATCATCATAAAACAAATTGGAAAATATATGATGCCCTAGAGGAGAGAATCCTCTTCAAAAGGGTATATTTTGTTTTTTGAAAATGAAAAAAAAAAAGACAATAGTTGACGTCAACTGAAAACTATCAAATTCGGGTTAGTTTGAATTTAAAATGTTATTATGAGAAAAATATACATCAAAATTTCATTTATTTTTTCCATGCCCTAGATATTGAAGTCAGCTATTTGGGGGGGAAAAATTAGGAGAAAATGTTTTTTTTTTTCTATTTGTTTCTTGGCGTCAACTGAACATCACTTTTTCTTGAAATTTTTAGCATTACAAAATATGCTTTTAAATTGATAAAAAAATATCAATTTTTTATTTTTTTTTTAAATTGAAAAATTATAGGAATAAACTTCAACAAAAGTTCTACATTTTATTAGTTTACATCATTTTGAAATTCAAAACATAAATACCACTTGTATGTGGTTGAAGTTGAGAACTTTTTTTCATGTTGGTTGATTCCTTTATAAAGTGTGACACATGTTTGTAATTTTACCCCATTTTTATTTAGATCATGTGTAAAATGAGGACCTAAACTACATCTCAAAAAAATTCATCACGCTTATGCATTTTCAAATGTACCAAATATCATAGTAAACTAGGTTGCAAAATGTTCAATGGTTACAATATATATAGAATCTACACCTCAAAGGATGATTCGTGCATTGATCAAGATTGACCTCAAAATTAATATGTACTATAATTTTGATTGAACATATTTAAGAAAAAAAAATTAAGGTACAAGTGCTAAATAAATAAAATTAGAAGGTAGAACTTGATAAATAAATAAGAACCATAATGTGATGTAAACCATAATGTAAAATTTGTATATAATGTGACAGATCACAAACCATGTAATGTGATGTACAAACCATAATGTGAAATGTATGTAATGTGACAAATCATAATAGAGAGTTCAAACCATAATAATGTACATACATATAACATGACATGAAAAACCATAATGTGACGTAAACCATAATGTAAAATGTATGTAATATGACAAATTTAATAAGAGTTTAAACCATAATACTGCACACACATATAACATGACATGATAAACCATATTGTGATGTAAAATGTATATATAATGTGATAAATCATAATTAGAATGAACCATAATGCATATAGCACATGTTTGTGCGTGAAAAACAACTCAAAGAGAAGGATATCTAGTATAGATAGATGAATCAGATCCCTACCCTGATGCCTGTCTTGATCCTTATCCCAATCCAAGCTATCTCGATCCTTGTCCTAATCCAATATCTCTTCAATCCCTATCATATGCCTTGTCCTAATCCAAGTTGTCTCAATCCCTATCCCAACCCCTACCCCAAGCCCTACACAAGTTCAAGTACATTTACAATTTAATTTAATATACATGTGTATATATGTAATTTATTATCTAAAAAATACAATGTACAAGCTCAATGTGTATCAAGTAATTTAAATTTATTATTTAAATGTACCTCACATTAATAATGCATGGGATCACTAGGATGCTCCAAATATCCAAAGTCTAGAAAATCACCATATTGCTAGAAATTTTCAAATATATGATTTCAATCAAGAGTTAGAACTACTTTAAAATCAATTTTATTTATTTAATATATGTATGTAAATTTTTTGACTACAATTTATATATAAATTATTCAAGTACCTATTTTCCATCATTGAGGGCTCTACCAATCCCACTTATATCACAAGAATGCAAAGAAACCTCAAGGAAATTTGTACATGGTATAGTATCACTGTCAAAACAAAGTGCACTATATGTGCGAAAAACAAGATTAGCTAGCACAGTAACCTCAATGTGATCCGGAACATGTTGAGAACCTACACAAGCTACAAGATCAATAGAAACATGCTACACAGGGGAGCCTATAGGATGGTGTGGAATATCCTATGAAGTTGCCACCCCCTGGATCGTATGTGTAGTATGATGTCGATTTCTAGTAAGGGTCAGTACAAAATCTAGAGGGATTCCATGCTCCTTACTGATGAATTAGTAAGCTACTAATAAATTAGTAAGAAAGACTACAAACACATTATGCACAATCATGTCACTCATATTGGTCAAATCTAATGGCAATTGTAGATTGACACAAATAAATGGATCATAAGTGGGTATTTGTAGGATCATCATGGAAAAAATAGGCACTTAAGTGGCGATAAAATTCAAAAAAATCAGAGTTAGGAAACTCGACATAAAAAATTGAATAAGTTATCTATATTATTTCAAAAATATGTAAGAATAGAATCTATAGAAAATTGAATGTAGTTTCCAAACTACTAGGTTTACTTCTTTTTTTTAAAATCTATTTGGTGAAAATTTGAAATTTCAATGCAGTAGCACTTAAATTTCAAGGAAAAAATAAGAAGTAGGTGTCTATCTGACCATCCTAACCACAATAAAATGATAATATTTTTTTATAATATTTTAGATATAAATAGAAGACTCATGTCCCGATGTGATGCATATTTTTTGTAATTAATTATGAATTTTTTATTACAACTTTAAAAAAATATAAAAAACTTATATGTCTGACCACCTAAACTTGGTCAAAAACTCATGAAATTCAATTTTATTTTTTAATCCTATAGTATATGAAACATAGAATGTGATGCATGTTTTAGATTAAAAAAATATGATATTGTTTGAAAGTTATAGGTGTTTTTCAATGATCAGCCTATCAATAAGGACTTTAGTCATAATTCAAATAGAAAATGAATAATAATTATTTATTAAATTCAAAGTAAAGCATAATTTATATTGGTGGAAATCTCAGAATCTCCTTTAAAACCCCTTTTTGTTTCATCAATTTTGGGTTAAAAAAAACTCGTCAGCCACATACCCATCATATCACCACTTTTTGGCCCATCATGATCCTACACATACTCAAGTACTAGATGTAACCTCAGTGGGAGGAAGGATAATCCGCAAAGGCAATAAGTATCTACCAACACAATCAAATGACATTTGATCGATCTGTGTGGTAATGGTGGTAATACTATAAAAAATATGAGATCTGGCGGGACCTGTTGTTGTCTCCCCTACTGCTACTAATTCCAAATTTTTTGGAAGAACCAAAAGGTTTGGACCAACTAATACCCTCTTATTGACAGGTAGTGGTGAATTTGGACATCTATACTCAAGTTTGTTAGAAAACCTACCTCTACCTTATGTAGCATGCTCAAGAAAAGATGTGTAGTCCACATCTATCTATAAATAAAACTCTACATATAATTGTTTGTAAAAATAAAGTGGCAGCTCATCATTATGAGGCCATCTATGATGAGCTACCAACCATCTAGGATATATAAATGGAGCAACAAGCTTATCTACACACCTATTAACTATATATCCTCTAATTATATGTTTTCCATTATAAAAAGGGAACATGTTATGTGCATTATCTTATGAAGCTAACTTGCTAACAAGTTTCCATTTCATAGTGCCAATAACACTCCTAGCAAGAGACAAATAAAACTGCTCAGTGCTAACATCATCATAAGGATTGTATGATCGAATGACACCAATCATACATAAAATCTCATCTCTGATAGTGACTAATCTGTCTCTATTGGACAGATTAAGGGAGTTATGAATGGTTTGCTCTAAAAATCTCAATGCATTTTCTAATCTCCTAATACTCATAAAAATTCATTCTAGTCTAAGCATTCTCCTCATACTGAGGAGAATGGTGAGATCCCTAATCATCAGCCATGGATATATATAAATAAAGAAATATGCATATCATTAAAACAAAATATTTAAATTATAAATTTATCACTTGTTTCAAAGTCATCAAAACAAAATATTTAAATTACAAATTTATCACTTGTTTCAAAATCATTAAAACAAAATATTTAAATTACAAATTTATCACTTCTTTCAAAGTTCTAAAACATATTTAAATTACAAATTTATCAGTTAGTGTTCATCAAAGTTCAATGGAAGTAAATCATTTCAGTGTTAATGTGAGTTACTTATTAGTTCTATGTTTCCAAACATGGTATGAGTAAAGCATAACAACTGAAATATCCTACACAACAACCTCTTCTAGCTTTCAAGTTTTATTTTTCTTTCCTTAAGCTTAGATTGGAAAACTTTCAATGCTTTTTTATAGAGTATATTGAAATTCCTACATGTTACAATTATGAAGTTTTTTCTTCACAAACAAGTCATGGTAAGTGAGTTTAATGCCTCCCAACCAAAATAAAATAATGTAGGCTGCTAAAGTTATGAATGGACATTACCAGATGTGGGTTTCAATAATTTTATTTTAGAAAATTGATTAGAGCTAAAATCCAACTCATGCAACTTGTGGAAACTGGTTATGGCATAATCTAGGTTATTGGTGACCAATCCAAGTCATGAAAACATGAAAATAATGCATTTAAGTCATGGGAACTATGTTGTGATAAAATTCAAGTTAAGGAGAATCCAACCAAGTCATGGAGAATGAAAAGGATGTAGCACACCACAATATTATTTCTATTGGAATCATACCGTCATTGTAGATGGTGGGGAACAATGACTAATTTAGAATTTTTCTTAGATATCCTACCAGACCTAAGTTTCAAATGTTGATACTTAGGCCTGGTAGGATATCTAAGTGGTAATTTTTCATGGGCATAACTATTCAACTAAATTTTATTTCAAAGTATTGATCAAGTGATTTGAATGACTTGCATGGGTATTCATTCATACCAATTTTTTATCACTCAACTTTTTAGCTAATTGATTTTCCTATGAGGAGATAGATAGATTACTGACACATAAGGGAATTTTGGTACTTTTCTCTTTCATTTTCACTTTCTATCCCTCTGTTTTCAATAAATGAAATAGAAATATCAATGTACAAATGAGTGAGAATGAACAGTTGACTATGTGACATGGAAAGATTTTGAAGTTAGACAAAGTCTTCTTTAGGCAATGTGAGAAAAATTAAGAGACAACAAACTTCTCTTTATGATGAGTGAAATTTGTACCACATCTTAAATATAATAGGTTTACTCAATGTTTAGGAGTGATTTCCATAATTATTTTGTTTCCATGAATTGAGTAAATTTTGGAAGGTAGTTAGTGTTTGTCAAGCCCTAGATAATGTAGCAAAACCCCCATTTTGGTTTGTACTAGTTTCATTGCAAACTTATTGTTTTTTTGCATTCAAACAATAGCCAATCTCTTGGAAAGTGGGTTACATTGTAATTTTATTATAGACTGACCATTCTTTCAATGTAAGAAAACAATTAAATTTGCAGTGAATTCTTTGCAAACAAAAAAATGAGGGTATTGCCTTTCCATGCCCTTATTTAATTTCTATTGTGGTAATTTATAAAGACCTAAAAAATAATACCTTATATATGTGGTCTTTTATGATCATCTTACTAGTTTGCTTGCCCAATTTTTTTTAAAAATGATAGATTTATGATAATAGAATAAAGCTTATTACTAGTTTGCTTGCCTAGTTTATTAAAAATTTGATGGATTGTTGATAACAAAATAAAATCTTATTACTGGTTTGCTTGCCCAATTTTTTAAAAAATTGATGGATTTATGATAAAAAAAAATGTTTCAAACAAAAATTTATGTTTTTTCCAATATTGAATACCCATACAATGAAATATCAACATATTGCTCAAAAACTATATTACAATCCATTTCCACCAATGTACATTGTAAACTCCTTTTGAAACCCTACAAACATAGTAACTAGAAAAACAATAACATTTCAATGAGAGACTATGAAAACTCCAAAATAGGCCATAACTTTGTGCTTATTCGAATACCACACATGTCACCAAAAACTCCATTTTCAGCCAAATGTCACAATACAGTGTGGAGAAAAAACAAAATAGAAACCATCACATACTTTCATGCACTACCTAGAGGCTAAAACATAGAAAAAATCACATGCAAGAGAGGAAATGTGAGATATGCACTTGGTGTCAAGGTGTTTTATAGCCACGTATAAAAACCTATCTCGACCAACTCACACTCGCCCTCAAACACTTTAGCCAAACATGCAGAAAGTGGGTTGGGCCACTTTTAAAAATATATATATTTAATGATTCTGGCCAAAAAGTATTTGACTAGAAGGGATTCGATTGAAACCTTTCTGGTTGAATATGGACTACCACATTGCTGCCACATTAACTCCACATAGTTTCAACCAAAACTTTCTCTGTTGAATCCTATCTAGTCAAAAACAATTTTCTTAGAACTATTTAGTTGGTTGAAAATCTGTTGGATGTCATTTTTGTAACAGGGGAAAATATCTCACCATAATCAACACCCTCAACTTGAGAGTAGCCTTTCACAACCAACCTTGCTTTGTACTTCTCAATACCTCCATTTGAACCAATTTTTTTCTTGAACACCCATTTGCAACCAATAGGTTTTCTTCCTTTTGGAAATGGTACAAGATCTCATCTATCATTCCTTTTCAAAGTTGTCATTTCTTCATCCATATAATTCTTCTAGGATTCTACATTATTCACACCAAATTCCTCTTCTACTAATTTGGAGTCATCCACATGGTTAATATTTAAACAAAAAATACATCTCTAATCATTAGGTGAATATCTTTCAAGTGGTTTTCTATGCCTTATAGACCTACAGACAAGCTGAGTTGGAGGTTCTTCCTCCTCTTATAAAGATTTAGAGCTAGACGAGCTCTCCTCAAATTCTTATCTATCTATGGGCCTTGATTCAACTTTCTAAGGTGTAGAAGGAAATTGAATCACATCTTCCTATTTATTTTGTTTTGTCTGCAATGTAACATAAGAAGGCTTAGTTTCTCTAAAACTAACACTTCTACTATATATTACCTTTTGTGCAATAGGTTTCCAATTCTTGTATCCTTTCACACCATAACTATATCTGATGAAGATATATTGCATAGTCTTGTTCTCCAACCTTATTCACTTCTTTGGCACATATGCATATGCCTCACAACCAAAAACTCTAAGATGTCTTAATGAAGGCTTGTGACCCAACCATGCCTCTATAGGAATCTTATCAAAAAGAGTTGATATAGGGGACCTATTAATC
This sequence comes from Sequoia sempervirens, assembly GCA_007258455.2. Lineage (NCBI taxonomy): Eukaryota > Viridiplantae > Streptophyta > Pinopsida > Cupressales > Cupressaceae > Sequoia > Sequoia sempervirens. Next base: position 178,396,194 of record VDFB02256132.1, on the reverse strand, counting down.
AGGCAACAAGCAATAGCAACAACTTCGGCCCAAAACCTTTGTTCAAAACTAGCACCACTTAACATACTCTTCAGCTTCTCCATTAGTGTCCTATTCATTTTTTTTGCAACTCCATTATATTGTGGATAATACAGAGTTGTCTTTTGTCTATGAATACCACAATTTTTACAGAATCTATCAAAATAATTAAAGAAAAATTTACCACCATTATCAATCCTCAATTTACATTTTATTTTATCTCTAGTCTACAACTCAACCATTGCTTTAAATTCTTTAAATCGACGAAAAAATTTAGATTTACTTTTAGAAAGTATACCCATGTATTTCTACTATTATCATCAATAAATGAAACATAATATGTGGATTTTCCAATTGAACAAACATCTACAAGACCAAACACATTAGAATGAATACGATCCAATATGCCACAAGATTTATCAAAACTTGAGTAAAGTTGAACATGGTTTTATTTTCCATAAATGAAATTCTCATAGAAATCAAATTCACATATTATATTCAATGAAATCATTCTAAGTAATCAACATGTCCATAGATAATAACTAAACTTGAAAAGCAACTAATAAAAAAATGTCGGAAAAGCAACTAACTTATCTAAGGACTCAACCACCAGCTATATACAATCATGGGGGAGTTTATTTCAAGTAACAACTCACTGTAATCATTAACTTCCACTCCTATATATCAGATAATATAGTTAAGATTGAATTGTCCAAACTATAATTGAAAAGAAAGAAGAATCCTAATAGAACTGAAACTCTATAAAATAGATTTGCATGTAAAACACACAAATAGTTATTAATAATCCTATCAGCAAAAGAGTTCTTCTTCTCCAACACTTTATTAACTTTCCATAATGATTCACATTCAATTCCATTAGGTGCCTTCATACAGTAGTTATTGCATTCAACTTAATCTGGCACTTCTCCTATTTCGTTGTCCTAGTCTTCCTTTTGCTACAGGTTACAATTTCCAGTTGCTACGTGCTACAGTTCTTTGTGAGATATAAGAGGTTAATAAACAAAAAATATACACAAATCTAGCTACCATAATTAAACACAAAATTCCATCCACATTTCATGCATGCTCACACATATAAACTATGCAATGCTACTATATTATAACCGTATTTCCATTACTATTGTTTAGGTCCAAGGTTGTATAATAAACATGAAAGGATAGCATAGAATAGGAGTATTGTCTGAAAGGTATATCTAAAATTGTTTGAAATTATGCATAAAAGAAACAAAAAATAGGCTAATAACTGAACCCATCATTCCCCCCAACTATACTTTTTCTTATCCTCAAGAAAAACACTAGGGGTATAAATTATATCACAGTGTGATCTCCCTAGGGTGCATGACAACATCAATACCCTTGATCTCTTTTAAGTAGAAATCCCTGTAAGTTGCAAGTTGCCTCATTTTGATATTCCCATCTTTCTCACATTCCTCAACTTTCTCCCTGATCCAATGTGGAACTAGATAGAGTAGCATAGGTGTGTAAAAGGTGAGTGGTACCCAATGAATTCCTATTTTTGCACCAATTCTCATGTATTTGTGTACCCTTTCAAGCATTGTGATGAATTTGTATGCGGAATAATGTTCCTTTCTCTGAAACTCTAGGGTCAAGTTGTTCCATCTGCTCTGCATATAACTCTAGCATTATTGACCCAAACCCACAACTAATGTTTGCATTCTTTTATAGTCAGATGTCCTTAGTTTTATTTATTTATTTCCTACACCCTTATGATCCAAGAGTTTCAACCATTCATCTATAACTACATCAGTGTCTTTCTATTATTTCCTTATGGTGAGAGAAAATAATTTCTCCCTCTCCTCATATTCTTCCATTATTTCTCCCCTAAATTGTTTATTTCTGTAATATGATGTTAATGCTCTTACTTGGATATCCCCTAAAAATATCAAAGGATTCCACTATGTTTCATTTGGAACTACATAATTCTATAAATAGTATTCACACAATTGATCCTACTCCTCAAGTGTAGAATCAACAAAAACATTAAGAAACTCAAAAATTCTACTCATCGCAACTGACTGATTACTAATTAGCCTACTAAACTAAAAACTCAGAAATCTTTCCTACATAAATAATGCATAAGTCCTTGTTGGAGGTCTACATCTTATGATCTATGCATATTTTTCTGCCACTTCTTCTAACCTGACTGTTGATCTTCTTAACTCAATCTCTTTCTTTTCCAACTCCTTAACATGTTCTTCAATAAAAAATTATTTTTCTTTCTTCCACTTTTCCTTTTCTTGTGAAAAATCATCACTCACCCTCCATAACTGATAACCAAGTGGCAAGGTTGTATAGTGAATTAGAGTTATTATAGGAGGAGGTCTCTGATCTAGTAATACTATTTCTCCATCCCTAGTTTTAGTAATGGCCAATTGTTCCAACAAATAAAGTTTAGTACCATGGCCATATGTTTGCAATTTTTCCTCCATTTCTTGTATTTTTTTCCTTTCCTTGTCTTTCTTTTCATAGCTCTACACTAACTCTTCCAAATGTTTCATTCTATCCAAGACTTATTGGAGCTCCTTCCTAACATTTCTTTCTTCTATATACACTTCCTCTATTTCCATCAACTGTTCATTACCTCCCCCTTCATAGTCTTCATAGGTAGGACTATCTAGGTTTTTATTTTTTGTTTTCTTAGCAACAATCACATCTTTTGATTCTGAATTAGAAGTGGTAGAAACATATCTCTACTCTTCATAGGTGTATTTATATTACTAGGGATATCTCCCTTTCCTTTAGAGTTTGTCTCTACTAACATGACATCTTTCTCCTACTATTATTTTCTCTTTTCCTCTTCCTCAAGTTTCTCCACATTTCATCTCATGACACCTTGTTTATTTAATCTACCTGAACACCTAGGTGTAGGTGTCTCCTTTTTAACATCTTCTTCTTTTGAACATCCTTCTTTTTATTTTCTATTTTAGAAGGTGTGGATGATGTGGATGTACTGCCTCTTATGCTCTTTGGTTTTTGTGGTTTTGAAGAAGATAGAATTTCCTCCACTGCTGGTGACCTAGACTTTGGAAATTATGCTCCTCATGCTTGCCTTGGCTACAAGAATTTGGAGCCGTATGTGAGACAAGAGGACTTTCTCTTATAGGTTCATCTTATCGCTCTAAGTCTTAGGTGCATAGGTGCATCTAGTAAACTGTTAATATCTTCACATTTCTTAAAATCTTCCTAATCTACTTATGGGTACTAAATTCTCAAGCTTATTTTTACTAGTAAAGAAATCAAATAGTGGTGTGATAGGGTAGTGTCACTTTTTTTCCTTTGATATTCTAATTCCTTTCTTTTCAACCTATTATAAAGAAAATTTGGTGCATTTACCAGCCTATTGTGCTGAAAGTGACTAAGAAATTTAAATGTATTATATACAAAATATTTTTCCTATCATCATAGGTAAGATACCTAACAATATAGTAAGTGAAATTAGCCCAAAACCATGGAAGAGAGAACCTATTTTTACCTTATGAATATGAGTCCAAATTCTTTCCTCACTCATAAAATTCCTCTATGGCTGCAACTACATCTTCATGTAGTGGAAACTCTGCTCCAGTTCTAGGTAACCCAAAAACTTGTGCTATGGAGACATTAGGTGCATCCACTGACAGTCCTTTCACCATTACTTCATCATGATCCAATGTGGCTACAAACCTTCTTTTTTATCTCATTGTAAAATTCTATTAGTTTCAGGAAATAATCAAGCCAATCCACTCTTGTGAAAATAGGTAAGACAATTGCATCTTCCAATATTTTCTTGTGAGATGACGACTCCCTCTTGATAACATCACCTCCCATTATGACTCTATTTACTTTTCTCAATGTGTTAACATTGAAAATTCAGCTTAATTCCACTCCACCACCTTCAAAACCCTTCTCCTTTCTATTATTTCCTCATACACTTTCATTACCATACCATAACTGCAACTCCCCTTCTTAGTATCAACTTAATTGAGCTCAAAAATAGCTTCTAGGTTTGAATCTAGATTGTACTTAGCTCAAGTTTGTAGGATTGGGAATTGGCAATGTAAAGTACCAAAAAAATGTAGGTGTAAGTTTAGGAGGGTTTTGCATGTCATATTTATCTATTGTATTTGGTTTAGGTGGAAAATTTTGAAAAAATTGGCTAAGTTGTACCCTCCCCTAAACTTATTGTTTGTTCAAGTGACCTCACTTCAACTCGTGATTGGGAAGGGTATGACTAGAAAGTATGGAAATTAATGGTATGAATATTTCACATGCATAATTTAATATGAAATACATAATGAAAGCTTAAAGAAATCTATGGTAATTATGATAGCATACCTTGCATACCTGCTGAAAGGGACTAACTAATCATCATGCTTGCAAACTGAATAGTATGTATCCAAAATATGATTTGATGTGACCAAAAATAGCTATAGGTGTATGAATTGTGAGGTGGCAGATGCAAGGTAATGAAACGGATTAGACGGATAATAGTTGGTGATGTGATAACTCAAACATTTAAAATTTGAATTGGCAGTAGGAAATAAAAGAATCATGTTGTGGGTACTTATTATGAATAGATGGATAGTTCATATGAGTATTTTGAGGTGAATGCATGTGAACTGTAGTTAATATGGTGCCAAGTGATATGAATTTTTTCTCTATTAGACGATACGACAGGTATCTTTGGCAACAACACCCGTTTTGAATGTTGACAACTATTATGCTACAAGTCCCTACTATAATAGTATCCTTTATAAATGTGTAATAGTTAAAATAGAGCTGAATTTTCAAGGTTAACACATTGAGAAAAGTAAATATGAAATTAACCATGAGTGATCTCAAGGATTGAGTTGTGTAGCTCAATCGCTAGGTCACCTGATGTACTCAGTATGTCATGTATTGCTGAGATATCACTTTGGGTGTCTAAATTTATATCTAGATCATTTCGAACACCATATTGTTGAAACAAGGAGAAAATTAAATTTTATTTTTGTACTAGTTTCTTATATAGCTTCAATCTGCGGCCATTAACTAGAAGAGAGAATTTGGTTGCATCTATGGCGTGTAACTTGACTGCTCCATTAGGATAGACTTGAATGAGTTCATAAGGTCCCAACCACCTAGATTAGAGTTTGTCTTTGAAATATTTGTACCTTGAATCATATAATAATTCCCATTTCCCTACATTAAACTCCTTTATTTTGATATATTGATCATGCCATTTCATCATTGTTGTTGTACTATCTCAGTGTGATGGATTGCATCCATCCTAATTTCATCTAGTCCATTTAAATTATGTAACCTCTCCTTTTTAGCTCTTGTTAGATCCATTTCTAGCTCCACTTGTGTCCTTAATGTCTTATACTCAAACTCAATTGGAAGGATTTTTTTTTTACCATGCACTAGCTCATAGGGTGTAAAACCAGTTGTTGTTTTCTAGGTTGTTCTATAAGTCCATATTGCTTATGGTAACCTTGTAACCCAATCTTTCCTATGTAACTACACTATTTTGGTTAGAATACTTTCAATTTCTCTACTATTAATCTCCACCTAACCATTGGATTGAGGGTGATAAGGTGTTAACTTCTTGTATCTAATTTGGTATTCTTCAACTAGTTTGGTGATGAGGTATGAAGTAAAATGTGAACCCTAATAAGTGACTATTTCTCTAGGTACTCCATACCTAGTAAATATATCCTCATACAAGAATTTAGCCACATTGCCATCTCTGGAAAATTGTAAGGTCTTTACTTCAATCCACTTTGTTAGATATTCAATGCAAACTAGAATGTATTCCTTGTTGTTGGAAGTAGGTGAGCTTGGTCCAATAAAGTCCAGACCCCATTTTTCAAAGGGAGCTAGTGTTAAATAAGGTTGTAATGGAATCTCATCACGCTTGGTTGGATTACCCTTTATTTGAAACCTATCACTGCTCCTTGTGTATTTAACAAAATCATTGTGAAAAGTTGGACAATAATAACTAGTTGTGAGGATTTTAAATGTTGTTCTTTTTGCTACAAAATTACCTCCACATGGCTCATCATGGAAAGCCTTCATGATATCAAATATTTCATCTTCTCTTATGCACCTTCTCATGATGTTGTTAAGGCCAGTGTAAAATAGATAACCTAATACCCAAGAGTATGGAAAACACCACTATATACTAGATGTCTCTTTTCCCATAGAGAAAAGTGTGGTGGAATTTTACCTATTACTAAATAATTGCCAATTGCAACATACCAGGGTATATGTACATTTAGAGAAAGTAAATATTCATTTGGAAATGAATCATCCACTACTCCTTCAGCTTATTATGTGGGAAATTTTGATAGAAAATCTGCCACTACATTAGCTTTACCAAGTTTTTCCACTATTATAATATCAAACTCTTGTAGAAGGAGCAACCATCTTATTAATCTACCCCCAACTACAAGCTTATTCATCAAGTATTTAATAGTTGTATGGTTTGTATGGAAAAAAAATGAATAACTAGTAATGTAATTCCTCAATTTATTAATGGAATACACTACTACCAACATCTCCTTTTCTATAAAAATATAATTCAGATTTTCTCCTTGGAGATTCTTGCTAATTTAGTAAATTATATATTCTTTGTTACCTTCTTTTTGACCCAAAACTGCTTTGATAGCAAAATCTGAAGCATCTATATGCACATGAAAGGGTAAGGTCCAATTTTTCCCCCTCAAAATAGGTACTCGAGTCAAGGATTTCTTTATCTCTTCAAAGGAGTGTTGGCACTCTAATGTCCACTCAAATTCAATGTCTTTACTCAACAAAACAAACAATGGTGTGGAAATTTTACTAAAGTATTTAATAAACCTTTTGTAGTATCCAACATGGCCTAGGAAACTTCTGATATCTCTTTGTTTTTGTGGAATAGGTAAGGTAAAAGTAATTTATATCTTATGTGGATCAGCTTGAACCCCTACACTAGATATAAAGTCCCCTAAAACAATTCCTTGAGTCATCATCATAAAGCACTTTTCATTGTTGAGTGGAAAGTTGTGTTCTTTGTATATTTTTAATGCCTTTTCCAGATTGTTGAGGGATTCTTCATACGTCTCCCCATATGTGGTGAAATCATCCATATATATCTCCATACATTCATGAGTATAATCAGAAAAGATGTTTAGTACTATGCTTTGAAAGGTAGTTGGAGCATTGCATAAGCTAAAGGGAAAAACAGAGTAGGCATAAGTACCCTAAGGAAAGGTGAATGTAGTTTTGTCTTGATCTTATGGAGCAATTTTTATCTAATTGTAACCACTAAAACCATCTAGGAGGGAAAAGTACTTCTTCCCAGCTAAAGAGTCAAGCACTTGATCTATAAAGGGCATGAAAAGTGGTCCCTCCTAGTGGTTATATTCAGTTCCTTGTAATATACAAAAAATCTCCATTTTCCACCTTTCTTTGGAACAATGACCAAGGGTGAGACCCATTCACTATTAGATATAAGATAGATAAAGCCTGCATCAAGAAGTTATTGAAGATCAACTTTGACTATGTCTCTCAAGGAAGGATTCATTCGTCTTTCAGGTTGCCTAATGGGTATATAACCATCATTGATATAGATCCTATATATACATAAGTTAGGATCTATTCCTTTCATAATATGGTAGTCCCATGCTTATGCTATTGTGTGTGCATGCAACAATGTGCGCAAGGAATTTTGTTGCTCTTTAGTTAAGGCATTGTTTATGTTTAGTATTTTTCTTGGCATGAATTCTAATTCCTTGCATGATTCTTGCACATATGAGAAGTACAGGCTTGGAATTATTGGTACACACTATTGTGGGAGGAAAGAATGAAAAATCTAAGATATTTCTTCTGAGGAATTGGTGGGTATAATGCTTTACAATGGGTCTTGTAGGCATGTGAGACAATCATGTTGTTGCTAGCTCCTGTTGCAATCATTGTGTATTATAGGAGAAATGAGCCCATCTTCATCCTGATCATCCAATAGAGGGTTGCATTTTATAGTCATTAGTGTGCAGGGAATAATTCTCTCCCTCATCCAAAGTGGTCCAAATAGTTTTCTCAAGATCAACATAAGGTTGGGCTAGAGGATAGAGGACCAATTTCTTGGTCACAATCCCATTATATATTATCATATTTCCAAACCTACAGCCTATGAATGCATCTGTTGTAGCTAACCATGGTCTTCATAGGATGAGTGGGTAGCCTACAAGATTAACCTTTGGATATAAAACTATGAAATCAATAGGATAATCCCAAGAATCTAATGCAATAACTAAATATTCAATGATTCCTTCAATATTGACTATTGACCTATCATCCAATTGTAAAAAAGTTTGTGTAGGTCTAAGGTTGGCTAACTAAAGTAATTGCATTGTTTCTTTAGTCATAACATTAATTGTTTCCCCTAAGTCTATTAAGTTGTTCTTGATAAGGGTCCCATTAATCTTAATGTCCACTACTAGACTACCAAGGTCTATGTACTTAGGGATGGTTATGTTCCCTAACATGATATATGTAAGGTTGCCTGAGACATGTACTATATGAGGATCCTTCCTTTAGCTCCCTAGTTTCTTAAGACATAGGTCCTTGATTGCTTTAGTATAGATTGGAATGCCCTTAATAGCTTGGATGAGAGGGATCTTAATATTGAAATCCCTAAGTTGACCCAATAGGTTTGTCTCAGCTTGTGTGTGATGCTTTTGAATGGCTAAGTGTTCAAGAAAATGATGCTTTGGACTTGAGGTAGTTTGGTGTACCTAATTTGACTCAAATTCCAAAGGTGTTTTCCCTAAAGCTTCAACTATAGGTTCCTCATCCTCCATCTTAGTGATTTGAGGGGATGAAGGTCCAAAAAGTTGTTTTCCTTATCTGAGAAGGAAATCACTTACCTCTACCCTGTAAGTGGGGTATTGCATAGCTTCATTAGTATAATCCTGTTGGACAAGCTTGTTGTTATGGTTAGATGTAGGTTGAGCAGGTATTTCTAGTGGCTTAGGTGGCTGGGATGTAGGATTTGATGGAGGCATATGATGCAGCGACGGGGTTCAAAACCTTCAACCATCACAAATAGATCAGTTTCAACAACTCTTCAATCACAAAACTTTCCACTTGCTGTCCTACTCACCATGCTTATTGATGGAATACAAACGATCATTACATCAAATAACTCAACAATGCATTATTTTGTTAAACCCTCATTTCACCAAAGGTTATGACAATATTTACTATGAAAAGACACACAAAAAAAAACCTCCATATCTTTCCAAATGATCAAATAATTCAAATCCATTTGTAGGAACCTTGTACAATAATGTAAATAAGACTCTCACCAAGTTTGAGCTTTTTTGGATGGCACAATACAAAGATATAGTTTTCTTAATGCTTGTTGGAAACCCTAGTTTTACCATAGACCTACTCTCACCAAAATTGTCATAACTCTTTCAAATCCTAATGAAATTAGATAATAATAAAAAAGGAAATGAAACTAGAATCATTTATCCATTATTTCCCATTGGTTTCAGATCATTATTGTACCATGCCAATTCGTACCATGCGTTTCTTTCGGACTGTTAGAGAAAAATCAGTTATTCACGACAACTTGTACCAAAAATGCCATAACTTTTACAAGTCTTAATAAAAATTGATGAGACCAATTGAAAATTAAAGTAGATTCTCATCACTAAATTCTCCAACTAGTTTCAGATTGTTATATGAAAGATACAATCTGTACAAACCAATAGAAAATTTTGCAACATTAGAAAAAATCAAAAATAATGCACAAAAATAAGGGTTTCTTCTTCACAATTTCCAACCATCTCCAACCCAAAAATTCGAGTTGGAATTACATATTTATCATATTGAAACCATTTCTAACATCCCAACTAAATAATCAACTTCTACAGGTGAAATCACAATATTGTGTCTCACTATTTTTTCCCAAGATGGGCATTTACATCAATATTTTTAACTAAATCTTCATCTTCTGAGACCTATAGCAGCTAAACCATAAAGAAATTAAAGATGATGTGAACTAGTGATTTGTGGAAATTTGTGTGTAGATTCTAAATATTTTTTTTTTCAAATTTTCCAAAATAAATCATGAATATTTCAACATCTCCTTTAATAACTAGTTTTAGAAAGAAAACAACATTTTCAGAAAGTAACGTTTGTGTCGTACAACATAATTTTTTTTTATAAAGGATTAAATTCTAATTTTTGGAATATAGATTCTAAACATCAATATCTAGGGAAAAGATATTTTTTCATAATTTTTTGTTGCATTTCTTTTTTTAAATTAATTTTTGAAGTCACTGTAACTATAATTTGGACATACATGTGTGTCATACAACCTAACTTTTGGTGTATATATTGAAATCCAATTTTTCTTTTTTGGGTAAAACAAGCATATCAATATCTAGGGAATGGGTATTTTTTGAAATTTTTTTACAATGGTTTACTATTTTTCCACCTCTGCACAACAAAGAGCTTGATGTTCAGAGAAAAACCTATGTTTAGTAAAAATTGAAAATTAAATACATGATAAAATGAAAATATATCAAACCTATACTTGTTGGAAAGCTAGTTTCAAGAGCTACAATATTGAAGAATATAATTTTTAAATGATGTTATTTAATCCCTCAAAACCTAAAGAAAAAGTGGTTTTTTTCCAACATTTTGATAGCTATGAAGGAGACTCCATTATGGGTATGATTTAATACTATAGGGATTGTAGTACCCCTCCATTTTGCTTATGTTTTCTATTAGCATGTTTTCACTTTGATAGACCATGGTACTTTGTTTTTATGTATTGATCGCTAACATGAGAACGATGGTGGATTTATTTTGTGATGTGATGATACATTGTATGGTGGTAATTATTTCTGACATGCTTTATGTTAGCATAGATGTTTACTTTAGATGTTACTGCCATGTATATGCTTATGGTAGATTAATTGTTATTTATTTTGTTAGTTTGATGTGATATGTATTGGTGAGAATGGAGTTGCATCACTCACTTGTGAGTGCCCAGTGATTTCCATGATTTTCTCCTCACGATGTGTTTGAAACATGGATTATATACATGCATGTTATTTGTTTGATTGTAGGATTGCAAGTACATGACATCGACTCCACCTGGTTTCACAGGTTTGACCGTGTCTAGACTCAATGGTAATGTTGATTGGGAGGTAGTAACGAGGTTTTTCCTAGTCTAGTCTCAAACCCAGTCACAGTATGTTGTCAGTTTAGGTCTGGTGTTTTTGGTTGTCTCATTTGTGTCTGTTTGGATTATTTGTTATGAAAGGTTAATTTTGTGAATTTAATGGTAGATTAATGTTCTTTTCAATTTAATGCTTATTTAAATTAATTCTGGATATTTTAGATAAAAGCTTTACATTTTATTTAATTAATGAAATTAGTTTATTTGGTTAAATAATTTAATCATTGTGATTAAAGTTATTTTATTAAATAAATTCATTAATTAATTAAAGTTACTTTTATTTGAGAAAATAGTTAAAATATTCTTTAAATGTTTTTGTGGGAATGAAATTTTAAATATGAATAAAAATAAAGAAAATAAATTTGATTTTTGAATTCTTTAATTCTATTAAATGGAATAATTCTTGATAATGGTGGGAAGAAAAATTTGTGAGTGGTTAGTAGATATTTTCTTGAAATTTCCATGTGTGTGAGTTAAATTTAATGCAAAAATTCTTGTTGGGATTTTTCTTGGAAAGAATATTGTGAGATCTGGGGAAAACAAGAAAACACTTCACGGGAAAAGAAAAGGGAAAATCTGCTGAAGAAATTGGAAAAATTTTGTGATTTCTTTTGGGTTTTTGTTTTAAATTTCTGGAAGAAGTTCTTGTATACATATTTGTTCAGTATTTTGCAATCTTGTGAAAAAGGGGATTTGAAAAGAGCTTTGGAAGTTGCACGCAACAGGAAAAGCTTCTCTTCAACAGTCAAATTCTTCAAGCTATAGGAATACAGGTTTTTCCCTATTTAATTAGTTTATTGTCTTTTGAAAAGATTGCCTGTAAAAAGAATTTATTTTGTAGAAGATTTGTTAAAATTTGTGAAATTAAAAGATTGCCTGAGGAAATTATTGTAATTGAAGTTTTTGTACTTCTCAATAGATTTTGTTAAAATATTATGTAGAAATCTGTTACTTCTCTGTGTTAATTTTGAAACAAAATTTTATAGTAAAATCAGAGAATAACACATAAGGCTTTCTTAAACAATAGAAGATTCTTGAAAGGAAACAAAAGAAATCTTTGAGATGACTGAACAAAAGATTTAGAGGATTTGAATTGGAAGCCCTTTGTTATTGAATTAAAAATCCTCTGTTGTTGAAATTGAAGATCTTTGGCAAAATTTGTGTTAATTGTTAGATTTTTTTCAACTTCCTATAGAAAACCCTGTTGAAGATAATTACCTGATTCCAGTATTTTATTTATCGTTTAAATTGTGTATATATTTATATATATATATGTATATAAATTATATATATACATATACATATACAAATATATATATAGATAATCTGTAGGAAAATTTATGAAAATCGCATGAATTTTAGGTGTGAAAATTTTATGAAATAACTATATTTTGGAAATCGTCGTATGGGAGAATTTGAATAAGAAATAAGTTTTTAAAAAAAATAAAACAGGCAAGTTAGGGCCGCAGGGTTACCCCACAGCCACCCATAGAGGGCGACAGTTGTGAAGGTAGCCGGCGCTGCCCTCGTAGGCAGTGCACAGTTGCCAACACAACTGTAGCCCCCATATGGGGTCGGCTGTGTATTGCGACCACTGGCTATGTATACAGCCAATGAAACCCCAAACTATTTATGCTTTTTGATTAAAACAAAAATCTGACTTTGATTTATGCGAATTTATAATGTAATGCAGATTTGTCATATATGAGTTATATTAAATACTAATAAAATATAAATATATATATATATATATTGTAGTAAAATTTTATATTTAATTTTAAATATATGGAAAATAGTAAATATATTTTCTAAATGTATGTTCTTTTAATAAAAGAATGAAATGAGATGTTTTTTTAATAAAATGTTTTGTAGAGAAAGATGATTAATATTTAATTATGATTGATAATTTGTAGTAAACAATTAGATTCCAACGCATTATTTGTTTGAAAATGAAATTGAATTAAGATAGTTTATTTTGGTTCATGTAGTATCATTAATATCTTGGGATGGCAATGGATTTAGGAAATCCTAGTCTTAGTCAATTAATTGTATGAATTGTATAGAAAATTGTGTATTCTTCTGATCAAGATTATTGGGAAAATTGGGGATTATATGTGATTTCAAGTCTTCCAACTGTAATTTCTTAAAGGGAGTTAATTTTTATAATGGTTTCATGTTTTGAACAAAATAGGGTAGTGCACATGGTTTTGTATGGTTTTTAGACACCTGGTTCTATGAACAGGTTGTGATGTCTGTTGTTATGTGTTTGGTATTTGATGTTGATTATGTGCACCTTGTCTACCCTCAGTTAATGGACTTAGTTTCCTAGTGTTATTTTTAGGGGAGTGGCTCTTTATGAGGGCCGGCATACAAAGTGGTGCCAGGATAACTCATGTAGAGTTAGTTAATCAATGAAAACTAAATCAACACATTGGGTGGTCTAAAACCTTTAACTAGATTAACAAGCCTCACTCATGGAATCAAGGGCTAGTTCAAACTTGGGGATGAGTTGAAAAGGCTTGGAATGGAAAAATCGATATCTAGTCACTATGAAAGATATTTGATTCCACAACAGTTTGCATGTGGGGCCGTGTTTCGTAAGAGGTTACCAGGGTAACCCAAGAAGGGGGCCGAAACCTAGGAAGAAACACCTGGGTAACCTATGCAACATTGTGATGACACTCCACCTATAATAACAGTATTCTTGTGAACTTAGTATTTGATCATTCAGTTCTGGAAGCAATGTAACCAATAAGTTAAGCTTGTACTTGTATAGTTTTGTCTATGGTTTTACTTGTGTCTAGGGTTTGTAGGTTATGTCTAGGGAACCTTTTTACTATCTCCTAGCATGGGGGGTGGGCCTATGGGTACCACATGGTTGGGTGGAAGGTGCACCTTACTCCGTTGGGTCCCTAGTTCTTGTTTGTGGCAACGAGTACTTCTTGGATGGAGAGCTCGTATGTGGAAATGTACTTTCTTATTTGTATTAGTGGAAACTTTATTTATGTATCACTCCTCAATTGTTAACGAGGTGAACAATTGTAATATGTAATTGTACATTTTTATTTGACCTACCTCATTTGAAAAATGAGTATTGTAATGTTATTTCAAATGCAATGTAAGAAAGAATCTTATTTGTACTTTATATCTTTAATGATGTAATTTAAATGTTATTCAATGTATGCTTTTAGGTTTATGAAAATTAAATACATGCTATGTTAAATACTATTGTCATCTATGGGATTTTAAAGTAGTGTGTTGTCGCATATCTTAGGGAATGTTTGCATTAGTTAAGTTTATATTTACGCTTTTTAAAAAAAAATTATTACACTATCATAGTCAATGCAACATTCTTCAGGTTACAAGACGGGGCATTACAGGGGTTCTATCCAAGGGGGTTTTATCTAATGGGATCTTATCCATCCCTCTTCAATTAAAACCCTTTAGATGAAGCCTCTCAAGAATTAAATCGTTAGTTTTTTTCTAAAAATAGTGATTTCAGGAAAAAATTAGCACATCCCAAAAGTGAGACACAGTATTGTGGCAGCACCCCTACATGATCTTGAATCTTCATATTCCCATTCTTACATTTTGCAACTTTTCAATATGACAATTTTGCAAGAATTGACAACTTTTAACCATAATTGCAAAATGACCCAACCAAGAACTCCTAGGACCTAAAATAGACTCAAACATGTTCAAAATTGTCTAAATGACCTTATTACAAGCTTAGATCACCTAACTAGCCCAAACTTCACAAATTGGCCTCATGGAGGCTTAAACCTGACAAGGTGCTCCTACACCATACTCCCAGCCAAAAAGAAACTCAAGTCCCTTGAGTGAGGACCTGCAAATGCATGAGAACTTGCATCAACAATCTGGTTCATCTTGAATCTAGGTTTACCCTTTCTTAAGGCTACAATCACAGCAAGAAAATAGTGTATTCCATACTCCTTATCAAATGCATGCTTAAACTCATCCACCTTCCTTAGCAAATCAACTTTAAGCTTTTCACCTCTGTTTTCCATCTTTTTTATCTAATAGTTTGCCCCTATGACTACTACTTTATCAGGTTCACTAACCTTTGGTGTGACAAAAACTAAAAGACCATTATCCTCTTTGGAAAATAATGAAGAAAACACCATTTCAACATACCTTTGAAGGAGAATGTCCATTGTATCAATAGGAAGTGCGCGCTCTTTGCAATTTTGAATTCTTGCAACTCTATTGCTCAATGAATTAACTTGGAGGGGGGCCTAAGGAGGCTTCCCCACCAAAGCAGCCTATTGTTTTCCAAAATAATGTTGCATCTCCATGTGGGAGGAATCCCCCATGCTCTGAGCATATTTTGGTGTCTAGGGGTTTGAAAAACTTAGTTTTCTCTCCTGAAGGCAAGTCTTATTTTGGCCCAGATGTCCATAAGGCCTCCTTTGTGGAAAAACTTGTTGGAGGTCAAACATCAACAAGGACACCTTAGAAGTCTATGACATTTTTTTGTATGGTGGTGGAGGTGAAGTTGATGTCCCAGATGATATTTTGAATGATGCTATGGAGGGGTTGAAGTTGTCCTTGGTTGGGAAATTCTTTGTTGGACGACCCAACATTGACCAGGTATGAAAATGGGCCTCTGACACTTGGAAACTCAAAGTTAGTGTTTCTATAAGTGTTATGACCAAGGGTCTCTTTTTGTTTACCATTGTTATCCCTGAGGATATGCTAAAGGTCCTTATAGGTGCACCGTGGGCTTTTCATAGTGGTTTTAAAAATATTTTGTCTTTATGCAAGTGGAAACTAGGGTTTGATGCCTCTGCTAATTTGGGGAAAGTCGCCCCAACCTGGGTTAGACTCCCTGGGTTGCCTCTGGAGTTCTGGCATTAGAAGGTTTTTAAAGGAATAAAAGATTCCTTGGTTTCCTTGGTCACCATTGACAATGTCACTCTTCGTAAAGCAAGGTTAGTCTATGCAATAGTTTTTGTTAATGTGGAGGTTAACATAGTTTTACCCACTTCCATTACCTTAAAATGCAAGTTTCGAAAATGGGTTCAGCCTCTAGAATATGAGAGAACTACAGTTGTTTGCCAGGGATGCAATAAATTTGGGCACTTACAATATGCTTGTAAAATAGCTCCTCTTATGCCTAAGATTCCCCAAATTGAGACACAAGAGAATGATTTGTTGAAGAATAAGAGTTTGACAGACAACTCAAAGGAATCTGAAATCTCAACTCGCAATAAAAAATGGTTTATTACTGAAAAAGACTTTAATCTGGATCAGGAAAACAGTTCAAAAGATAATATGGATAGGATGTTTTCAAAGGCTGCCAACAAACCTTCTACCCTGCCATCTTTGGAGAAATCAGATAAAGAAAAGGAAAATAAGGGAATAGCTTCACCTCCAATATTTCTGGAAGAATAACAAAATGAATTCTAGGAGGGAGAAATAATAATCCAAAAGGAATAGCTTTTAACCCCAACCCAAGAACACCAAGAACCAATTATGGGGGAGGAGAAAATGTATCAAAATAATGATGAAAAAGGATGGATAAACTCTAAATCATGAAAAAAGAAAAAAACCAGATGTGGGAGGAAATAGTAAAGTTGGTAGAGCACAATTAAAAGAAGCAAGAGTCAAAGAAATAGAAAAATATGTGGTAGCAGGGAAACATATGACCCTGGACTCATTGGCAGGTAACAAACCGAAAAGGAAGTAGGGGAGGTCGACTCCCCATTTTGGGCAGTATCAGCCTAATTTTTCTCTTTAGCTCTTTGTAGTTATGAAGATTCTTTCTTGGAATGTTAGGGGTCTTAATGGCCCATATAAACAACATGTGCTAAAGATGTGCCTAGCTAAGGTGAAACTTGATATCCTTTTGATACAAGAAACAAAAATGAAAAAGGAAAGTTTTGAGAAAAATTTGAAGTGGCTTTGGCCTGGTGCTAGTTTCAATGCCTGTGATGCGGAAGGGGCCTCTGGTGGGATTGCTACCTATTGGAATTATTCCCAGTTCAGTAGAAAGCTAAAATTCAAAAATAAGAATAGCCGCTTGATTAGCATGGAGGATGGAGATACTTCTATTAAATGGAATTTGTGGAATATATATGGTCCAAATTCAAGATTGGATAGGATATATTTATGGAACATGTTGGATGGAGTTATGTCTAAGAGTAAAGATGATCTATGGGTGCTTGGTGGTGATTTTAATTCCCCGTTGTATCCTTTAGAGAAAAAAGGAGGCCTAACTGACTTCTCAAAAAGTATGATGGATCTTTCAAGTTTCATTGATTTTGTGGGACTTATGGATATCCCTCTTATGGGTTCCCATTTTACTTGGACCAATAGAATACAAGGTAATCAACTTATCCAAGTGAATATTGATAGCTTCTTGATATCCTCTAATTGGAATATTTTACAGAATGTCTCTCTTACTACATTTCCTAGAACAGGTTCCAACCATAGTGCTCTTCTTCTTGAATGGGAGGATAGAGTGATTAAAAAACCTTACCTTTTTAGATATAAAATCATGTGGTTCCTTCATCTGTACTTTAAATCTATAGTTGAGGAATGGTGGAACATGTCTTGTGATGGCACCCCGATGTTTAGATTAACACAAAAGTTAAAAAGAATAAAGGAAAATGTTAAGGGTTGGAACAAATACACTTTTGGGAATATCTTTAATATTAAGGGAGATCTAAATTTGAAACTTAAGGAAGTTCACAATAAAATGGAGGTAGGACACTTTGATGAGGAGATCTATATAATAGAAAGGGAGCTTAGAGCCCAATGGCATAAAATAAGTAAGAAGGAGGAGATTTTTTGGAAACAGAAATCTAGGATTTAGTGGCTTAAGGAAGGTGATAGGAATACTAAGTTTTTCCACCAATCAACTATGAAGCAGAGAGGAAGAAACATGATCAAATCCCTCATTACCTCTAATGGTACTAAACTTGAAAGGGAAGATGAAATAGCTAATGAGGTTGTTTCCTTTTTTTCAAATTACGAGGAGCCTTCAAGGATTGATAACCTGGATTTGGAGGAATTCTTGCAGGTTATACCTAATGTTATCACAGATGACAACCTAAAAGTCTTAACTAAGAGTATTACTATGAAAGAGGTGAAGGTGGTTGTGTTCTCTTTTGGAGCCTTCAAGGCTCTGAGACCTGATGGTTTCCCTCCTAGTTTCTTTCAAGTTTATTGGGAGATTGTGTCTAAAGACCTCTTAACAACTGTCAAAGACTTTTTAGATCGGGTAAAATCTTGAATCAGATGAAGACCACTTTTTTGGCCCTTGTCTCAAAATCCAATGAAGCTACTTCAATGAATGATTATAGACCAATAAGTCTATGTAACACTACTTATAATATTTTCTCCAAAATAATTGTCAACAGGTTGAAGCTGGTCTTAGGGAAGATGATTGCTATTAATCAAAAAGGTTTTGTTTAGGGAAGGAAAATTTTGGATGCAACTATCTATACTCATGAGATCTTGCACTCTATGGATTATAGCAAAAATCCAAGTATGGTGCTGAAATTGGACATCTCTAAAGCTTACGATAGAGTCACCTTAAATTTTTCATTTTCTATTCTAGAAAAATTTGGCTTCAAAGGTAAATTTCTCAATTTGATAAAAGTCTGTGTTACTACACTGAAGTACTCAGTTCTGGTTAATGGTATTTCCCATGGTTTTTTCTCACTGGGTAGAGGGCTAAGGCAAGGGGATCCCTTATCTCCCTACCTTTTGTTATTGTGGCAGAAGCTCTTGGCCGCAACATATAGAAACAACTTAATAATAAGTCTTTGAAGGGTTTATGTGCTTCTTCTTCTTTATCCCCAGCCTCACATCAGCAATTTGTTGATGATACCATTTTAATGGGGGAGGCCTCAGTTATTGAAGCTAAAAATGGAAAACTATTCTGGATAATTATGCTAAAATGTTTAGACAATGTATAAATTGCTAGAAAAGAAAAATGTATTTCTTCAATACTAGTTAGCTTGTGAAAGATAAAGTGATAAGGATTTTGGGATGTCAAGAAGTAGAAATCTATGCTACTTATCTTGGTCTTCCTCTTTTCTCTCAAAATATGAACAGTAACTACTAGAATTATATTGTGGAGAAATTCCAAAAATAAATAGCTAGTTGGAAAGGTAAGTTGTTGAGCTTGGCTAGAAAAAATCATCTTTTAAAGGCTTCTCTTCAGAATATTCATGTCTATTATCTCTCAATGTTCAATATACCTACCTATATTTCTAAGAGAATTGAAACCATTCAAAGAATATTTTTATGGTCAGGAGTGGAGGAAAGGAAAATAATGGCTCTTATCAAATGGGAGGTGTGCATCTCAAAAAAAGGAGGGCTTGGCATAAAAAGACTAAAATTGTTTAATAAGGCTTTAGTGGAAAAAATGGGTTGGTTTCTCTTGGAAAATGAAAAATATTGGGCCACTATCCTTAGAGCCAAGTATCTTAACAATAAGGATGCTATTTGTTTTCTAAGAAAGAAGGAGCTTCCGCTTGGATCTATGTTTTGGAATAACCTTCTTAAAATTAGAGGAGTGCTAACTTGAGGTACAAAAATGAGGATTGGTAATGGGCTCAATGCTGATTTTTGGGATGACCCCTAGTCCACACTGACCCCACTATCGGCCTTAGAAGATATCCAACTAATTAAAAGAAGACTAAAAGGAGAAATTGGGAAAAAAAATTCTAATTATCTTGTGTGGGATGGATGGCAACCCAGGGGAAAAGCTTCAAAGACTATCTAAGTAATGTTGTTCTAAGAGGAAACAAACAACAGGATTGGGATGTTGCTATTGATCAACTTATGAGACAAAATGGAAATCCTGATTTTTTTTTAAGAAATAGAAAGGATGAATGGATTTGGACAAAAACTGCTAGTGGTAGTTTTTTGGTCAAATCTGCTTATGACTCAATGATGCAGTCAACTATGATCTTGGGCTCTTTTGACTGGATTAAGTTCTAGAGGAAGAACCTCATCCTAAAAATTAATTGCTTCTAGTGGATGGTTATTCATGGTAAGATCCTCATGATTGAAAACCTTAAGAAAAGAGGTTGGTACCTTGTCAATAGATGTAGCCTTTGTAATGAAGAAGAGGAAACTATCATGCATCTTTTTTTTCAATGTTCTTATGCCCAAGAAGTCTGGGGGTTTCTTCTTAACACTCTAAAGGTGGAGTGAGTTTCCCTTATTCCCACAATATAATTTGTGATCTGTGGGGACAAATTCCCCCATTTTTAGCTTGGGGTTTGTGGAAGGAGAGGAATAATAGAGTGTTTAGGGAGACTGCAAGAACTAGTAATGAGTTATGTTTAATTATGAAAAGAAAAATATAGGAAAACATGGAAATCTGTAAGTATAGGCAAGCTAAGAAACAACCAACTCAATAGGAGTTAAGCATAAAACAACAATGGGAGCTCTCTCATGACTTAAATAATGTCAATTGGTTAAAAAAATTATAAGGAACACAATCTGGATTCCCCTGGACCTAGGATGGGTGAAATGCAACTTTGATGGTTGCTCGAAGGGGAATCCTGGATGGGCTGCAACTAGTGGACTGATAAGAGATGATAAGGGAGCCTATCTGATTGGATACAACAATGGTTTAGGAATAGCTATGAATAACTTTGCTGAGGCTTCAACTGTTTGGATAGGAGCTAGACTTCTTAGGGAAAGGGGATACAATAAGGCTATTGTGGAAGGAGACTCTAAGCTGATAATAGACTCTCAATAGTAAAGAAAATATTCCATGGGAAATTAAAGATATGTTGGAAGACTGTAAAAGCATTTTGCAAGAGATTCAATTTGTTAAAATTTGTCACTCATTAATGGAAGGAAATAGGGCGACAGATGCAATGGTCAACCTTGGTGTTAATGAAGAAACTTTAATAAATTGGGACTTCAATGATTTTCCTAATCAAATTAAGGAAGTCCTAGCGAAAGATAGACTTGGGGAGAAATACTCAAATAAAGGTCTATGAGGAGGGATTTCTTAATTATTAAAATGAGTGTCAGGATGAGAAGGATAATGAGGATGTGGACCCTACAGATGAAAGTTGGCATGCTAAGTGGAAGGTGTCGTAGGCATATTTTAAAAAGATTGCTAAATCTCAATAAAAGGATTTGCAATCATGGGAATGGACAACCAGACGGAAAGGATGAGTACCGAGAAAGGAAAAATTTAAATCAGGACATAAATAGCATGTGGTGTAATCGGTGGATTGATCTTCGATATGATAGATGGAGATGCATCGACAATAATAAAAAAAGGTGGAATAAAAAAAATAGTATCATTGCTAGAAAGGGAGGTGGAGCTGCCGCAAGCAATAATGATTACCGGTGAAAAGGTGGCAATCATGGAGTGAATTCATTTATGAATTATAGAAAAAACCCTAAGTTTTTTATTTCCCAAATAAATAGTCACAGAGTTTCCATTAGAACAAAGTGTGTGGAGTTACCGGTTGCAAGTGTTGAGGACGTAGAAGGTAATAGGAGTGATTTCCTTCTCATTCCCAAAAGCTTCCATAGCTCTGATAATAATATGGGAGGCCCTAGAAAGTGCACCGAGCTGCACAAATTTGACTCACTTCGCAACAATGAGGAGCTTTGGAGTCTTTTTGAACAAGCGGGTTTTACTCAATATTTTGCTGCTATGGAGGGCTATAATGAGAGACTTAGCTACAAGTTTTCTAATGCTTGGAGAGATGGAGAAGTTACTTTGGGAGAGCTTTAGTTTAAGGTGGATGCTAAGCTAATTATAGAAGCAATGGGTTTGGTGTATGAAGGCACAAAGGTTGTAAAGGCCAACAATGGTAAGTATCGGGATTATTTCAAAAAAAAATTTGAAGGAAAATAAAAACCAGAAAGATTTCAAAATGGATATTCTAGGGTTAAGTTGCCACCTCCATATCACAATGTCTGCTTTATAGTAATGAAATATTTTACGTTAGAAGGTTGATACTAGTAAGTTCATGGTTATCACTTCCCCATTCTCAACCACATTAGGCATAAGGAAAAAATTAACTTGCCTTTCTTCTTGTTTTCCTCCCTAAGCTAGTGTCTTACTCATGGAGCCAATCCACCTTTACATCATGGCCTCATAAGATCCATTTGTAAATTTGTGACTTCTAGGACCCCATAGAACAATCTAGTTCTGAAAATGATTGAAAACCCCAAACCTCAAAGCTCGGTGAAAATTGAGCTTCTCAAAGACCACCCGTCCTCGACGCCTAAAAAATCTAGCAAGAAATACCAAAGCCCTGAGAATTTCGATAAGAAATCCCAAAGCCCTAATATTGCCATGTGGATGGATTTACTTGCGGTCACTCCTGAAAAAAGAAAAGATATCTCGATGGAGCTGGGAACTAAAAAAAGGAGATAGATATTGAGTGAATTGGGACAAGTGGTGGACACTATAACTATTCCTAATGATAATGAGATGGAAGGTTTAAACCAAGGTGGTAGAAGGTCAAAAATATTGGCTATGGAAGTGTCAAAAGGACAGGAGAAGAAGAAAAATGAACAAATCCCGGAGGAGAAAAAAACCCAAAGCCCTCTGGAAAGTGTTGAGAAAAAAGAAGAAGAGGAAAATGATTCCTCAACTGAACAAATTTCGGACAGTCTTGGTGGAGACTCGACTGAAGAAGAGGAATCAGAGGCTGACAACAAGGAAGGTAAGGGTGATGGAGAAAAGGAGGAGTCGCATCATGATATTGTTCGGGATGAGGAGGAAGCAAAGGTAATTGAAAATCAAGATGGGGTCGAGAATACTAGAAAATAGGAAATTAAAATTTAGGAGGATGAGAACGGGAGATTTAAAAGATTGGAGGAGAGGATGAAAATTCTAGAGTAGAAGATACTTGAGAAGGCAGGGGACAACAAACTCCAAGCCCTAGAAAATCTGATTAATGGAATAATAGAGGAAGGATTGAAGGCTCTAGAGAAAGGTATGCAAGAAAAAGAAAATGTCCATAGAATTCAGACCCTTGAAGAAGTAGTTAAGAATGTGTGCATGGTGGTTGATGTTGTGATGAAGAAAGCAGTTATGGCTACTATCTCAGGGATGGGAAAAATTAAAAAAAATAGAAAAAGAAGAAAGCAACGGGTGATGGTGAGGATTTAGCTGGTAAGATGGAGCTAAAGGCAACTATGCATGACACTATTGAAAATTTGTTCAAATCTTGGAAGATGATTGAGGATGAATAACCTGGTTGCTTTTTTGTGCTGGTTTCGTTTGTTTTTTTATGCTTATTTCTACTATGTTTAATAGGACTGTTGCTATTGGTTATGGTTGTGGGTGCCTGAACTTAAATTTCTATAATGTTGTGTACATTTTAAGTAGGATTATTATGATTTATGTTTATAAGTACTGTAGATGGATAGGGAAGGGTGCTACTGATGATAGTTTTTGGTTATCGGATTCGTATGATAGAACTGTTATGTTTGATCGAAAAGGGATTGGTTAAGAATTTTGGTTGGGGGAATGGAAGTTTTGTGGGCTCCCTATTTTTTTTTTTTCTCACCACCTACCATTCTTTTCATGATGTACTTTATGTTCAGGTTAAGGCCCTTTTCCCTTCTTAATCAATCAAAAACATACCTTTGAATCCAACCTTGATCCTCCAAAATCATTTCATCCTTAACCTTCAACAAATCAACTCTTGACACCAACTCAATATCATTTCCCTCCAAAATGAAATCATTCTTCAAGTTTTTTGTCTTGGTACCTTCAAATTCTAGAATGGCTACAACCTCCATGCATTTTTCTTCTTATACCATCATCACTTTGGATTTCTTTATTTTTTCATCATCTTCCTTTATCAAAAAAGGTTCCTTCACATTTGGTTTTAGTACTCCCATTTGTCTTCTCCTCTGAATAATCTTTCTAATAGGCCATGTAACCTTCCTCCTAACTAATAAGTGCCAACTTTGCAACTGCTACATCACAATCTTCCATCTCTCTTCCATTCTTTCCATAGCCTACCTCAACTCTTTTATCTATTGTTCAATTTCCATTTGTTTTTCCTTTTCTTTTTCCTGTCTTTTTCTTTCTTCTTTCCTCTTTTGTGAACCCTCAACCTGCAATTACTTCAACACATCAATTCTTCTCTCTTTTCCAAGCAAGTCTCTTTCACCTTACTTCTCTTGTCTTTGTGACACCTCACCTATGTTTTCCTCTCTTCTTCACTACCTATTTTCTTGGCATCCAGGTTATCTCTTCAACCTACAAAATACAACACACAAACACACAACTGTCCTTTCCTAGAGTCTTCTAGATTTGATAACAATTGATGTAGAGTCGGGGTTCAAAACCTTCAACCATCACAAATAGATCAGTTTCAACAACTCTTCAATCACAAAACTTTCCACTTGCTTTCCTACTCACCATGCTTATTTATGGCATACAAATGATCATTACATCAAACAATTCAACAATGCATTATTTTGTTAAACCCTCATTTCACCAAGGGTTATGACAATATTTACTATGAAAAGATATACAAAAAATAAACCTCTATATCTTTCCAAATGATCAAATAATTCAAATCCATTTATAGGAACCTTGTGCAAAAATTCAAAGAATATTCTCACCAAGTTTGATCCTTTTTGGATGACACAATACAAATATATAGTTTTCTTAATGCTTGCTAGAAACCCTAGTTTTATCACAGACCTGCTCTCACCAAAATTGTCATAACTCTTTCAAATATTAATGAAATTAGATAATAAAAAAAAGAAATGAAACTATAATCATTTATCCATCATTTCCCATTGGTTTCAAACCATTATTGTACCATACTAATCTATACTATGTGTTTCTTTCGGAATGTTAGAGAAAAAATTAGTTATTCATGAGGACAGCCTGTACCAAAAATGCCATAACTTTTACAAATATCAATAAAAATTGATGATACAAATTGAAAATGAAAGTAGATTATCATCACTTACTTCTCCAACTAGTTTTAGATTGTTATATGAAAGATACAATCTGTAAAAACCAAGAGAACATTCTGCAACATGAGAAAAATTCAGAAATAATGCACAAAAACAAGTGTTTCTTCTTCTTCACAATTTCCAGCCATCTCCAACCCCCAAATTCAAGTTGGAATTACATATTTATCACATTATAACCATTTTTAACTTATCAAATTCTACATTATCTTGACTCTTCATATTCCCATTCTTGCATTTTTGCAAGAATTGACAAATTTTAACCATAATTGCAAAATGACCTAACTAAGAACTCCTAGGACCTAAAATAGACTCAAACATGTTTAAAATGGTCTAAATGACCTTATTAAAAGATTGGAACACCTAACTAACTCAAACTTCACAAATTGACCTAATGGAGGCTTAAACATGACAAGGTACTCCTACACCAGCATAATGGCTTGCTATTAGGGTTGAGGAGGATGCATAGGCTGCTAATAGTTTATGTTTTGTTCTTGCAAGTGTTGGCATTTTTTCCACTAAGGCTGCCACTGGTTTTGTTGTGTTTTCCATTGGGGGTTGTAATTGGAACCATATAAGTTTTGTTGTGGCCAAGGATTTGACTATTGTTGGTTCCAATTTTACTAGGGTTATGACCATTGTTGAGGGTTTTGCCATTGATTTTGATTAACTGGCTAGGGTTGAGAATTCCAAGTAGGTAAATTCTGATTTCCAATGGGAAAGGATGAATTGAAGTTAATATGGTCTTGTGGCATACCTTTTCTTTGTTTCCATGGCCTTCTTTGAGATATTCAAGAGATTTATCCATCCTCTCCTTCAAGTGGTTGAAAATAAGGTCTTTTAGTTTTGTCTTGTGGAATACTAGCCACCCTATTGCATTTATAGTTTGCTTTTCTTTGCCTACAACTGGCACGGTATTTAGTGAGTATTGCTTAAGATTCATTTTGCTTCTTCTTGATGTGGAAAGTATCCAATTGAGTTGCTAAATGGCTAATAATGTCATCCTTCATGTTAGATATCAAGTTTCTTAACTCTATTTTTGAAATCCCTATGGATGATTTTCTAATAGTGGATATCTTATCACCTCTTGTTCTTTTAGTTGAAGTCTTGGAATAATTCTTTAAGAATTTACAGATGTATTCAAATGGTATTTTATAGATATCCCATTTTCTAATGAGGTTGAGGGTTGTTAGTGTAATTAATATTTAATTAAACTTCCATAACTTTACTTAGGTAATTATTTAATTCCTAGGTTTATTATTCTCATCCTTATCTTGTTGAGCTATCTTGTTCCTCAAGATAAGATTAGGGTTATGCATCTTTTCTTTTATAAAGAAAATCATATCTTGTAATTATTGAATTCCTGAATAATATTATGTTGCACATCTTTTTGCAATAGCTCTACTTTTTTTGTTTTTCTCTTCTGTGGAAGGCTTTTTCTGGTTTGCATTTCAGATCTTGGTTTCTAACATGGTATCAGAGCCTTGATTTGCAGCCCCTTCTCAGATTTTTGAGAAAATCATTGCAGATTTCATTCGGGATTCCTTGAGGGTATCATGCCTTGAGTTCATCTATGAGGAATTTTGGATCAGATCGGGCTTCACCATTGGATTCAGAGCATTGGAAAAAGTCAAGATTGGCTTTTATTTTGTAGATTTTGGCCATCATTTGCCAGATCTGTGAGTGTTTCAAGATGGGAGATTTTTTGCAAGTTCTAGAGGTAGCAGATTTTTCAGAGCAGTTTGGGCGGAAGCAGAGGTCACCATTGTGTTCACAGCGGCCAAAAACCCTACGAACACCTATTGTTTCATTGATTTTGGTGAAAGTTGTTTCTAAGGCAAAAAAAATTGCCTGGGGGACCATACGGCCTCCCCAACATACAATTCGCAGCATGTTTTTCGAAAAAAAAATCACAAAAATTGAAAAAAAATGCGTTCAGTTATGTGCCTCTAGTTATACAGCAATCTGCTGCCACTGCTCCGCTCGGTGGCCACCCGTTGGCCGCTTAGCCCAGTGGTGCCACCCAAAGGCCGTTGGCCCTTCTGCCCCTGCGGGCCCCTTCTACGCTGGCTCTGGTCATATGGGGGACCAAGCGGTCTGCGCCCAGCCCTTGGCTAACCCCAATCTCTACTCACGGTCCTATCGTGGACCAGGAGCCCCAAATCCAGGCGCCTGGGATGGAATATTTTGAAGACACAAGGTATATGCCGGCAAGTTTTGCAGATTCCTAGAGAATATTCCAAGGAAACATAATATACTGGCGGCCACAATTTTTTTCTAGTAGGGGGGCCATTTTTTTACCCCGATGGCCTCCAGGCCATCAAATTTTTTCCTGTGAAGTGTTGAAATTAGCATGACATCATTGGCTGTACGGCCCTCTTTGCCCCCTCCTAGCCCTAATTTTCCTTCAAGGAGCAGTTTTTTTTATTTTGGGCATAACTTGGGTATACGGTATCAAAATCGGGCAAACGAGATATTGCCGAAAAGTTGGTTCTGAGCACTTTCCAGTGGTGTAGTTTTTTTTTTTTTTTCTATTTAGCTGCATTTATTTCTGTTTGAAGTTAGATGTTCATTTATGGCTTATGAGCTCAATGATTTTTGCCATGATCTCCGATTTTCATCTTCTTTGCGGCGTTGGAAAGGTATTGAGGAGCTCTATTTTTTGTCTATGCACTTTTTTTGGTATTTTTCCCAGGTTGATCATTATTCCAGATTTGTCCTGATGGGTGTTTTGGAGATTACTTGGATGTTTTGGCAATTGGAAGGGTGAAACTTGAATATTTGTACTTCATTTTAGTACCACATCATTTTATTTTCTATTTATGCTTATTTGTATTCTCTCCTTTTACAATCATTGGTTATTGTAATAAATGAACTGATATAAAGTTCCATCAGGGGGGTTTCTTGCATAATAATCTTATTAGAGTGTGCATGCACTTTGATCTTCATCTTGTTTTGATAGCAACTCGCATGGGTTATCTGGTTTCTTATTTTCTTTTGGCCACGTTTTTTCTCTAGCTTGAAACATATCAGATTCACATTGGTTCACACTTTAGTTGAGAGATTATGGTTATTGATCTGCATTGGTTCACTTTAGTTGAGAGATTATGGTTATTGATCTGCATTGGTTCAGATCCTTCTCAGTTTGAGGGCCATGTTTTTATGGTTAATGTTCTAGAGTCTTTATGGTACTCCTTCCCATGGAAGAGTTTTAGTCTTAGTTTGGCCTCAACATCGATATACACGGTTTCTAGATTCTGTCATCATCTCATCTACTGTTGCTTCATAGATTCCAGGGTTGTTCCAGTTTGTGAGTTTTCCAGTGTTCCGTGGCATCGGGTCTGTTGTCGCATTATTATGATTCTATTTTGGGTTTCTTGTAGAAATAAGTATCTTTCCTTGCTTGTTGAATTGCGGTTCTAGTGTTCTTCCAGTGCTTCTTTGCAACAGTCATCTCATTGTAGGGGGGTTTTGTCCCACTGGGTTTTCCTTCTCTACCTCAGTATTGCATTTGTACTTGGGTACTTGATCAAGCCTTGTTGCCGAGACCCATTCATGCTTTCTTGCATTCATCTTAATTTAGGTGCATGCTTTTTTAGTCTCCCTAAGTTGCACTTATGGGGGGTTGTTAGTGTAATTAATATTTAATTACACTTGCATAACTTTACTTAGGTAATTATTTAATTCCTAGGTTTATTATTCTCATCCTTATCTTGTTGAGCTATGTTGTTGCTCGAGATAATATTAGGGTTATGCATCTTTTCTTTTATAAATAAAATCATATCTTGTAATTATTGAATTCCTAAATAATATTATGTTGCACATCTTTTTGCAATAGCTCTATTTTTTCTATTTTTCTCTTCTATGGAAGGCTTTTTCTGGTTTGCATTTTAGATCTTGGTTTCTAATAGGGCATCCATACAATCCTCATTGACTCCCCTCAAAAATACTAAAATAAGGGATTCTTCAAACAACTTGTTCTATGGGTTTTTCTTCAAATCAAATTGAAATATCTCCACATAATCTTATAATGGCTCATCATCCTTTTGTGACATTCTGAAAATGCCATATCTCCTCCCATCAAGTCCTCTACAATAGTCTTGGTATTTCTCCAAGATAACTATTTTCATAGTATCCCAATCAAGAACATCCTTTCCTAATCCCATAAACCATCTTAGGGTTGCATCTTTTAGAGTGGTAGGGAAGAGTTTGAGCCAATACGCATCAAAAGTATAGTCATAACTTCTGCATAAGACATAAAATTTAAATATAAATGTATTTGGGTCTTCAATCACCAACCCATAAAATAATGGTAATGTTGAAGGAGGGATATTCTTCAAAAAAATATACCTTTCTTGATTGGTGATTGGGAACTTAAAGGTTGGTCATTCAGGATCATCCATTGCAACACCCATGGTTCGGTATTTCCCCTTTATCTAAGTGCTAGATGTTGGTGATAGGGAAATTTATTCTTTAGTATTACCCTCGCTCTGAGTACTGGATTCACCAATTTTTGCTATGGCTTCGTGGTGTGTAGAGGGAAGGAATCTTCCCAAAGAGTCTCTCTGCCTCCGCATACATGAAATATGGCTTTATATAGTATCTATCTTGCACAATGTTAGTGTATCTTCTTGTGTTGTGAAAAAGATTAAGTCTAACAGTCATAATGATGAAAAAAAATGTAAATATGAAATCTCGGAAGAATATTCTATGAAGATAGCACCATCCTTGACAATGGTGCTAAAAAATGTAGAGTCTAAACTAATGTATTGTAAACTTGGTAGAACCTACACAATTTAGAGGTATGTCTAGCTAAATAGTCTACTCAACACTATAAAGACTACATTAAAATGTAAACCAAAGGTTTGTAAACTTGTGATGGTGCTACACTATATGTGACTTCAGAGACCTACGGCCACCTAGGTTATCTTATTCAATAAGTTCTAATTGTTAGCAATTTACATAATTGTGTGATAGTGAAAGAAACAAACTAGAGCAAATGGATACGAGTGCCTACAACTTAACCTGTAACTGAACTGTCGCTAATAAAGAATTACTAAATTAACTCAAAACTACTCAAACTAGCAATTAAACTTGCTCTAACCTTTGAAGTACTACAAATTAACCAAATACACACATGCTCATGAACATTCATTGTTGATAATCAAAATATAAAGATCTATTCTAACTCGCATGCAATTTATGAGACAATGATGAATAGAAATAACTACTTAAACACAAATAAAAATATATAAATGAAGTGAAGAACAATTACCTTGAGTGGCCTGCTCAAGTGGTTATCCTCACTTAACTAGAACCAGATCTAAATATCAGATTCTACAAATCCATGTAAAATTGAACATCATTCATTACACATCACAAAAGATTACGCAAAATCTTCTTCACAAATTATATTTGAACAATGGAATAATTCTAAGTAATCAACATGTCTATAGATAATAGTTGAACTTGAAAAGCAACTGATAACAAATTGTTGGAAAATCATCTAACTTATTTAAGAACTCAACCACCAGCTATATACAAACACGAGGGAGTTTATTTCAAGTAACAACTAACTAAAATCATTAAATTCCACTCCTAGATATCAGAGCATATAGTTAAGATTTAATTATTCAAACAATAACTAAAATGAAAGAAGAATCCTAATAGAATTGAAACTTTGTAAAACAGATTTGCATTTAAAACACATAAATAGTTATTTAGAATCCTATAAGCAAAAGAGTTCTTCTTCTCCAACACTTTATTAACTTTCCATAATGATGCACACTTCTAGTTTCTATGTGTTATAGTTCTTTGTGAGTTGCAAGAGGTTAATCCAAAAAATATATACACAAAGATAACTACCATTATGAAACACAAAATTCCATCCATATTTCATACATACTCACACATATAAACTATTCCATGCTACTATATTATAACCATATTTCCATTACTATGATTTAGGTCAAAGGTTGTATAATAAACATGAAAGGATAACATAGCATAGGAGTATTGTATGAAAGGTATATCTAAAAGTGTTTGAAAGTATGCATAAAAGCAACAAAAAATAGTCTAATAATTGAACCCATCACATCCTACATTAGAAAATACTACCTACACATTTACATCTATTAGTTTACTCATAGATAATATATTTTATGCTAATCCAAGGATATATAGACCATTAATCCTTTTTATTCTACCATGAGGAAACCTAATTCTAAATTTACCACAGCCAATAATATTTAAATACTTAAGAATCATCACATAAGTACACCTTACCTCCATCAAATCCTTCATATCTAGAAAAAAATTCTCTATTAAAGGTCATATAGAAAGATGCACCCGAGTCAATTAACCATGCATCATTGCCTACATGAGTTTCCAAAGCTAAATGAATGCATCACCATCTTCTTTCTCGAACTTAGAATCAGAATCAAATCTCTTCTTTTTATTCTTCCTTTCTTCTTTACAGTCCTTACAAATATGTCTAGGCTTATCATAGTTCCAACAAATAACTTTGGACTTTCTAGGAGATTTGGATCTCCCCTTAGACTTTGATTTATCATGCTTCTCATTCTTCTTGCCTTTTTCCTTAGGTCTTCCATGAACATTTAGGGCCTCCTTGGCATTGATGGATACATTCCTCCTCATATCTTCAGAAAGAAAAGAACCCACCACATCTTCAATCTTCAATATAACAAAATTACTCCCAATAGCCATAAAAAGAGAATCCCACGAATCAAGCAAAGAAAAATAAAGATATGTCATTTTATATCCTCATCCATTTTGATACCAATGAATTCCAATTGAGCCACCAACATATTGAATGCTTCCAGATGGTTTGTAATTCATCCACCCTCCTTCATACTCAAGGAATAAAATTTCTTCCTCAAGAAAATATTGTCCACTAAATATTTTTCTTCATACATCTCACCAAGCTTATTCCATAGTTTCTATGTAGAGGTTTGTTCATGGATATTGATTAAAAAAAAAAATTCCAAGCACAATTTCATTAAACCCTTGGATTTATAGTCCATAACATCATATTGAGTAGCCAAAGTAGGATTTGTAGGATTTGAAACATTCTCATCAATAACATCCCATAGATATTGATCTATCAATAGATCCTCCATCTTCAACTTCCAAATTTCAAAATTATTTCTAGAAAAATTATCCACCTCTATTCTCCTTGATGAACTTGCCATCTGAAAATTCCTGCAACAAGATCATAAAGTATTTTTGCACAAGCTCCCACTCAAATCTATATTAGTTTAAAAAACCCAACAACCCACGGTTGAAACCAAAGGTGATCAAGCTCTATACCAATTGTCAAGAAGCTAAGGTAGTAAAAACAATTCCTACACTAATCTTGAGAGGAGCATAATGTAAAACTTTATAGAAATTTTGAACAATTACAAAAACTTAAACAAAAATAAATATAAATATCATGCATACCACAACATAGTGATTTACATGAGGAAAACCCTTTTGGGAGGAAACACCACACTCCAAAAAATTCCCAATATATTATTCAGAAATCACAAAGATTACAATATACTTGCAAAGAAAGATTCTCACAAGAGTATCACCAACTAGAGATCCAGAGGCAACATGACCACTATCAGAATCTCAAAATACATCAGAATACATAGCCATAATACAATTCCCTCATAAAATAGGGTTTCCTTATAGGTCAAGTCAAGCCAACAAACTATCAATCATCAGGTCTGAGACCTAATGATGAACAAACTATATTTACAATAGTAAAATATACATAAAATTTGGCTTTTAGGGGCACTACCCCCGAGCCCCTGCTGGCGTACGCGGCCCTTGGACCCTCTGGTGAGGGATGATCCGCTAGACCCCTAGTAGGGAGTTACCCCCTACACCCCCATGTACTTACCTATCAATAGTAAATCTCATTTAATTGTAAGGTTGGTTTTCCCAACACAAGCATACAATCTACACATACATACTAAGTTTTTGTGTAAGGGATGATCATTGTATTATTATATTTACATAAATTTTAATTAAATATAGATGTTGATTTATATTGAAACACCTACTTGGAGGGTGTGAACATGCTAGAAACTAGTTGATGTGGAGAGAAGTTATTAGGATAAGGAAATGCACTTAAATTTCTCAATCAAAGATAAGTGGTAACTATTAGTTTTCCTAACTATGTAAATATAATCATCACCACAAATTTATAGATTCAAAAAAAAAACTATTCCCATAAATTTACTTTCTTTAAGAAAACTTAATAATAATAAAACACATCTACTTAAAAATTTCATGAATATCAAAAGAATTTTTTTTTTTTTAGTTTCTTTTTCCAATATACTAAACCTAATTATTAGTTACAAAAGAAAGGAAAGTAGTCTAATGGATAAAATACACTAATCTATCATTAGAGAGAAAATGGTTAAAATGAAATGGGAAAGGGGAAAAAATAAATAAAATAGAAAGTAGGCAATGAGTCACAAGACTAGTGATCAATCAATATTTCAATAAAAATTAAACTAATCTATTAAACATCAAAAGATCACCAAAGTATGTCATCATAACTAGCTCAATATTCTTTCATGAAATTTTTTAGCGTGTAGAACCCTTAACATACATTGTCATTTCCTATAAATTTTAGATACACAAGAGTACAATTGTGATTTGAGGGAATAAGTAGCCAAAGACAAAAAAATTATGAAATTTAAGAAAGAGGGCACTCTTTAAGTAATTATATAAAGGGAAAAGAAAAAATACTTCCATTCATTTACAAGTCAAAAATATTTACAAGAGTTTAGTGTCCATATTTATACATAACATGAGATACAATATCACATAATGGAAATAAAAGTAACTCTTGGAAAAATTTAGAAAATAAAAGAGAAAAGATACAGGAGATAATAGTTATAAGTTATGAAAAATATAGTTCTATTAAAGATATTATAAATGTGATTGGGATGATGCATGCATTGGTGGTTGCAAGCTCAACCACTCCATTCAAGACCATTATGTTCTCTAAAAAATAATTATACTTACTAGTGAAGAAAATTCACAAGTATCTAAAAGATATAGATATGGTGGAGAATGAATCTCTAATTGCATAGAAACATAAATGGAACCTAAAATATTCATAGACCATTGGTTCCATTAAGGAACTAATCATTATTGGGATGATACATGCATGGGTAGTTGGAGGTTCAACCACTCCATTCAATAATCCGATGTTATCTAAAAAATCATTTATACTTAATAGTGAATATCACCCACAAGAAGTCCCTACAAGATATGATGGAGAATGAATCTTTAATTCCATAATAACATAAATGGGACCTAACAAAATGATAGATCATTGATGCCACTAAGGAAAATATTAGATGTTAAAAATAAAAATTATCCTCCAACACTCCCAAATGATTTATTAATTATTTTTGTACACATTAACATATGGAATTTTTTTATTTTATTCTTAAAAGACTTTGATCCTTAAGGTTCATATATGTGTTTTAAGAGCACTTTATTGACCTAAAAATTAGCATTTTGATTATTACTTTTGAAGTGCTCTAGCTTAATCCAAAGGAAGAATAAAATTTATTTTTGATAATCATAACAAAGTTCCTTAGTTATTTTGGACCCTATCTTTGTAGCTCTATAAATCTTAAGCATAAATTAGAAATACTTAAGCATAGGGATAATCAACATAGGGTGATGAACTAAATTTATGATCAAATGATGGAAACAATGGGGCAATACAATTAAGAGAGGGAACACCTTTTATTCTCCTTTATGATAAGATATCTAGAAGGGATAATCCCTAAGGTTAAGTAGCCCAAATATATTATGAGACACTTATTACTATTAATCCTTAATGATAGTTTATACAAAATCCTCTCTTTGAAATTAAATATTTAAAGTGTATATGTAACTTTATATGTGTAGACATATCTCTTATGATGTTTACCTAAATTAATTTAATTCATGCACTCTTGTTAAAGAAATGTGTTTGCAATGATTGCATATTTATATTTGATTTATAATATTATCATGTGGAACACAATAGAATTTTAATGTTGGTGGAACAATTAATTAAAAATATAATATGGGGGATTTTATGTTTTATTATTATTATAAAGAAAAGTGGAGGATCGTAGACTAGAGTTATATTCCCCAAGTATTCTCTAAGTGTTGTATTTATACCCCAAAATCAGTATTAGGAGAGGGATCAAAGGGTAATCTAGATTGTAGAATCAAACAAGACAATAGACTAATTTTAAATTAAAATTTAATCGCATTCATAATATGTAATTATTAATATCCTTTCAAATATTGGTATACTCAATATTGCATTCTCATCGTTCCATTAGATGTCTTATACATTACACCTCTTCTAGATCTATCTTACACATTGTTATATTTTATTCTATCTTATACATATATTTTCCTAGTGGGAAATTTCCCTTATAATCAATCCCACTTCTTAGGTTTGAATTGTTTTGTAGGAGCTCCATAACATATCTTTGGTGGCTTGTGGTAAGTTCTTTTGCTATGTGTTCTACCAATTTTCTTGCTAACATCATCCCCCCTTTCAAGAGTATGTCTTGTCCTCAAGCCATCTAAGTATATGGAAAATATTTTTTGTCGATGACCTTTAGTTGTATGAAAATTATGTCCCATTGAGTGGTTTTCTACTAGAGCAACTAGACAAAATCCTTGAATCTTCCTTGGTATTTATTTTCCTTATTTACATTACTAGGGATTTGTATTTTTTGTGTAACCTTCTTTAATTTTCCTAGTATTTCTATCATATGAGCCAACTAGAGGTTAATCAATTATGTTAATTTGTTGATCTGTTCTTTGATTTGTTCTTTATGGCCTTCTAGTTGTTTAAGTTGTGTATTTAGTGTTTCCACTTGTACTCTTTCTAACCCATCCATATATTGTAGTGGATCATAACTATTGGTGATCTACACTATTTGTGTCTCCATTTGATAGATTTGGTCCTTTAGGTTTTTTATTTTTTGTTGGCCATTGTAGGAAATATTGATATCTAATGTTGACATCTCTAGTTATTTTTTGGAATTTTTTGATCTACTTCTCTAATTGGGTATGGATAACTACAAATTTCTTCCAACCTTGCTCCATCATGTTCTTTTTTATTTATAAACTAATTTGGTTCTTGATAGTGGTTGTCTAGGTAGCCATTTCTTATTTCATTCCTCTTACTAAATATTTCAATTGTTGTTTTAGGGGTTGAGAAATGTCTATTTGGACCACCAAAGTGATGCTTGTTTAATTGGGAAAAGGGATCTAGGGTATAGAACAAACTCTTCCCATTTGAAGAATTAGAAATGATCTCAAATCCACTTGACTACAAAACCTAAAAGGAAGATTTAGAATGGTGGATCAGGGTTCTAATCCTTATGGGGGATGATGTGATGGTTGATTGTGGGTGATGGATTATTGATTTATGATTGTTGATTAACTAATTATGTAAAATATGAAAATGCATTAGTCTATTATGTTTAATAAACTAAATGCAGATAGACAAAATTGAATTCTAGAAATGTAAAGAGCAGACGTAGATGCACCTGAGATAAAAAAATTTTGGAAGTTTGGATATGTTGGAAGCTTGAGCTATTTTTGAGTTAATTGGGTGTTGTAATTTATGTTAACACCTTGCAAAATGAGAGTATTGATGATGTGCCTATAATTGTTGTATTGAAGTGAACACATGATGTTGTTGTCATTAGTGTCCTACTTCAGTATAGTTGTAGAGACTATTGGCACATATGTTTCGAGAGATTTTTGTAGTTGTAAAGTGTTCTAGATGATATAGATGTTCTGTAGAGGTGTGATTAATGTTAGTAATGAAGTTGGTTCACTTGGTTTCCAAGTGCTTTTGAGAAAATTTGAATAAAAGGGAGTTCAGTGTAATAGAGTGGTGTTCAATGTTTTTCTCCACATTTCTTCATAATTGAAGATATGCCCATACGGTTTGGATGTAATTATAAAAGGTGTTAAAAGGTGTAACATAAAAATTTATAGGTCTTGTACCATACTACAGTGGAAGATGTGTTTGATAGTATGGTTGTCTAGTAAAATAGGGTATCTGGGATAAATGAGATTGCTCCACATTTCCCCATAGTGAAGGTTCTTTCCTTGCGGATTTGGGAACATATTATATTGTCTATATCTACCTTCCCTTGAATTTTCAGGTGTTTTTATGCTCCACAAAGTTGTTTGATGTATTGGTTGTCTATATCAGTATGTTTGGTTGTGGTACAGGGGCTTAGGAGCTCTATTTTTGGCTTATTTTCAAGTAATTTTGTAATTTTTGGTTGATAATGGGATTTAGTGATTCATAAGATCAGTTATGACCATTTTATATTGTATTCAATTCATTTTTGTAGTGGTTTTTTTTCATTGGTGGGAAAAGTTGTAAAATTGCTAAAATTGAAAACGTTGCTAAAAATGTTGCATGGCAACTTTAGCAAGTTGTCAAAAAAGTGGATTTCAGTTACATGCAAGGGTAGGAACATGGGAATAAATTGAAAAAGTATGGAATATGAATGTATAAAGCATAAAATTTCAAAGGAAGGATTGTTTCAAAGTGATTTTTTGCAATTTTGTTGAATCTAAGCAAGCTTCTATAGTGATTTTTCAGCATTGCAGCAATTTCTATCCTCTTGTACGAACTATACAGATTTTGTATAGGCCTGAAATCACTTACATGATGTAGTGTTGTGAATCTACTATTTTTTTATTTTGGTTTCATCAAATTTCATTAAGTTTGAAGGAAGTTATGGCAATTTTACTGAAATTGGTCCAAGCTTTTTCCTGATTTCCAACATTATAGTCATTTTTTGTCCTTTGGTATGGCCTGTACAACCCAAATATTGGGTTGGAATCATTTGGAGTGTGTAGTAGTATTAATCTAATTTATTTTTGTCTTTGTAGCACTTGATTTAATTGAGTTATAAGAAAGTTAGAGCCATTTTTCCAAAATATGTCAAAACTCTAGCCAGGGTAACCTATGGGTAGTAAAAATGTGATATCTTTTGATTCCATTGTTGAAAAATGCTAAAAACTCACCCAATTTTTTTTTTCTTGTTCTTCAATATTTTCAAGGTGGGAGTTCCTAATATGCTAATGTTTGGAAGGAATCTTCACCATTCCGTTTCAAGTTAAGCATGAAAAAAAGGTAAAACCCTCATTTTTTGCTTGTTAGCTAAAACCCATGTATTATTTCTCAAATTTTGGAAGTGGTGAGTGTTGATTAGCATTTTAAGAGAATATGAATACCTATATCAAGAGTTTTGAATGCCTTGAAGGATTGGGTTTGAGTCTTATTAGCACTATCCCAAAGAGACAACTTATACAAGTCAAGGAAATTGATGATTCCAAAGTGAGTTTGGGTCTATGCAGGAGTCTAGACATTGTGAACTTGGTGGAACCACCTTTTTATTGTTGGGAAAAGGATCTCCAAGTCTAAGTTGAGGAGTTGAATATGCCTTATGGGTCTGTCTTTTCTCATTGAATCATTCCATCTTAGTGGAGTAGCACTAGTTGCAACTCCTATTGAATGGAAGTTTGTGTCTTCATCATTTTTGAGTTGATTCATAATCTTAGGGTCTTAGACAAGTTGTCCAATGGAAGATTACTATCACAAGATTGTTGAACCAAGTCTTACCCATGGAGTTGAAGCAAGTATTTCCCTACGTCTTGGGTCTGTTGTAAGTTAGTTTCATCCTTCCTCTACATCAGGTTGCACAAAATTGTTGAGCATATGTTAGTCGCACATCAAGAGATAGATAAAATTCTCACAAAGACACCATAATAACCTATCTTTCTTGAAAGAATCCACCAGGAAAACCTAAATCTAAGGCTAACTCAACTTGATCCCAAGGATTTTTTATGTCAGGTATTGACGCGCTAGGTTCACTTAGAGTCCATTGTGATAATTTTGCTAAACACGAGGGGTAAATGGTCCTTAAAATGTTGGTTGGTATCATAGAGATATAAATATAATCTTGGTCTGGTCATTCAATAACTTCACGAAATCAACAAATTTGCAACAATATTTCAAGAAATTCAGATAACTTGCATTCAATCAAGTATATTTTACATTAAGCATTCAAAAATTTCATGAAGTCGAAAGATTTGTAATAAAACTCCATGCATTTATCCCTTTTTTGGAAATTTTTCTGAAATATAAAAAATATATTATCCCAAGTATTATCCACACATGCCTCAAGAAATAACCAAACCAGAACAAACTATTTCATACATCACCATATTTCTTCAAAGCTAGGCACAATATGATGGGTTATTTTAAAGAAAAGGGGGATCATTTGCCACTAGATAGTGTTAGTATGCAGCCTTAAATGGTGTAGCACACAATCTTGTTTGATAGGAACATACAATTACCTACGTAAGATTTCATATCAAGAAATAGATTTGAAATTGGCTTTGATATTAGCTAACTTCTAATGAAACATACAAGTTTTTAATTTGGAATAAAATAGAAAATAGGAAAAGGAAAAAAACTTGAAAAAATTTTAGTTCTCAAACATCCACAAATTCTAAACTTAAAAAATAAAATAAAGCGGTGAATGACCTTTTATAGAAACAAGGCACAAAAGAGTTTAAACATAGTCCCATCAAAGAGAATCAAAAAAATAAATTAAAATGTAGCACATGGTAGGTGACAGATGTCATCAAAACGTTCTAGGAAAAGTCAAAGATACTTTGACTTCTTCATCGACAACAATCTCCAATTTTGGGTTTCAGGTCACAAATACTTCACACAAAAAATAAAATTACTGGCCCTTTCAAAACCTCTGAGACCAACTACCTTCATCGAGACTAGGGAAAATCTTGCAAAATTCACTTCAAACCTATATCAATGCACAAAAGCTCCAACATCCAGTATCCGACTATCTATTCTTCTTCATTAGACTTTAGGTCTGAAGACTCGTCTTCACCTTTCCTTTGTTGATATTCCTAAAGAGTGATCAACACTTGATGCATACGTTTTTTTGCAACTCCTTGAATCACTTTCCCATTGTATTTAATCCAAGCATAATCTTTTGATATTTTAATGATGTTTTCATTTCTCTACATTATTTCTGCCTCATATTTAGTCATAGCATTGCTACACATTATAATTTCATCTATAACCTCCTAACTTAATAAGTGAACATTATCCTTATTCAACTTTTCAATCCATTCCTTGAAATATTTTTCCTCTTTATCATCCTATGCTAAAGTTAGGGGATCATATCTTTTTTGTGCTAGCATTTCAATAAAAATCTCATCTCTATCAATTAGGTTCTTACATCTCTCAGTGACCTTTTCAAACCCTTCTACACATTGCAGTAAAGTATCACTTTCCTAATTCAATTGTTTTCTACACTTATCAAATACTAGAAATTCTTGTTCCATGGTTATCCTTTCATTCACCAACTCTTAGACATCTCTCTGAAGAAGAGCTTTTTTGCATCAGTCTATTCCTAGTGAAATCAACATTCTCCTTCAAGTCTTTTGGACTTGTCGCACCAATGATATGCTTCTTTATGTTTCATAATTGCATCCTTAATTAACACTTCACCTTTCCTTACCAGGTACTCCATCCATTCTTGAAATATGTTTACCTTATGGTGAAACATTGTAATGGCATCTACTTGATCCTTAGACATGAGTACCAGATTTTAGAACAATTTAGTCTTTGTTTGATTAGATTAGGCAAGTGACTTGATACCTTCTAGGAAAGAAATTTGTTCCTTTAGCTCTCTTTTCTTTTGTTTACTCTTTTGTACTCTAGTGACAGTTGTCTCTAAATTCACTTTCATCTCTTCTAATTCATGTCCCCATGATGAATGTATGACATTAATTATGGTTACCCAATAACCCCTAGGTGTCATTTCATGCTTGCTCTTATCTCCTACTAGAGTAGATATTTTGAGAGTTCTCTCTCCATTTGCATTCCCCTTCATATCATGTATGTTCTTTGCTCTACCTCTAGGTCTCGGGGTCTTTACTTCTTGTAT
Source organism: Sequoia sempervirens (assembly GCA_007258455.2). Lineage (NCBI taxonomy): Eukaryota > Viridiplantae > Streptophyta > Pinopsida > Cupressales > Cupressaceae > Sequoia > Sequoia sempervirens. The sequence continues at coordinate 178,354,923 of VDFB02256132.1, read as the reverse complement.
TAAACTTCTAAGATCCAGAGGCACTAGTTCCACCTCCAATGGTGGAGCCATTTTCCTGACTAACCAATTAGGTGCTTCTTTGCTCTATCCTGCCTCTTCAATACTTCTTTGTTCCTGATGATCTGCATGTTTCAGAACTTCTCCTCTTGAATGATCAACATTACCTATCACAACCTCTAGAATTTGACCACTTTCTGCCCTCACTGGAAAAAATTCTACATTAACTTGGCTTATCATAGTCTCTTCCTTTTTGAGAGTTATATTCTTTTGTCCTACCATGTGTTCAACATCAGTCATTGGAGCATCATTTTCCTATTGTTCTAAAACATCATGATTCTCATCATTTCTTGGTTCACCACCCAAGATCTGTGAGGACTCTACATTTTCATTCTTATCTCGACCTTCTCTTGATTTCTTAGAAGTCTATGGCTTCTCAACATTCTCTTTATTTATTCCTTGTGGAAGTTGATCATCAAGTATATCTTCATTATCAATATTATCAATGGGATTCTGATCTACAGTATCCCCTATTCTTCTTTCATCAATTTATTTAGGGTTTCCCACTTCTAGAGTGAGTGATCCTCTAATTAAATCCTCTTCTTCTTTATCTGTAGGATTGGACTCTATATCCATCACTTCTACTACTGACTGCATCATTATATTTTCTTTAGATCATTTCTCTTCAAACTGCTTCATCATGGTAGTCAACTTCTCCCATAGTTTTCTAACTTCTTATTCATATGGTTTTGGGATTTCCTCTAGAATAATGGGAGTGCCTCCCAGGGTTTTTCTCATTGCTTCCATATTGATTTAAGGTGGAGAAGTAAATATATCTACTACCTTTTGAGATACAAACCTTGTCTTAATTCGTGTTTGTGTTTTCATTCTCACCTCCTCGCTAGTCATAGGTTGAGATCTTGGCTTTATTGTAGATGAAAATGCAACCTTAGGAATCACAGTTACATTGGTTGGATTGGCCACAGTTTCTTTACATTGGCTATCTGGTGTCACTGGAACTCTCTAGCTTGAAGTATCAAGAATTCCTTCCTCACTATGCCCAACTGCCTCTATTTTTCCAACCTTTCTTTTCTTTTTAGTGATCTCTACATACCTTGAATCATCTTCTAACTATTGATTTCTCTTGACATCAGGTGGGTATGTGAGTTGTAACCCAACTTCTTTTAATTCCTCACCATAACCATTGATCCAATGCTGAGTGTATGTCAGTACTTGCTTATAAATTTCCTTAATGGTTACAATCTACTTCATTGTATAATCTGGGTCTAGGATAGGTTCATCAAAAATATTTATGTATCATAAATTGTGTTTAATACCTCTCCATTATCCATATACAATTTCTCCACAATATCATGGATTCCAAGAAGTATTACTACCTATAAAACCCCTAGTATGACTGCTTCCTTACCTCATGCTCATCATCAAAATTATGCTAAGAGTCTACCAGATCATAGACATGAGCATACTTCTCGCTTGTTAGTTGGGCAAGGTTTCCCTTCGAATCATAATTCTTTTGTAGGAGTGCAAAGAACTCCAACTTAAAGAGCTTCAAATATTCCTCACACATATCTACACTTGGCCACAACACATTTGTAATTCTTGATTGTGATAAAGAATTTGATGGAAAATTTCTTGCATTCTTGTGCAAAAAGGGCATGACATGGTTGCATCTCTCTCACCAGTTCTAGTAATAGCATTTTATCTATTCCATACCTGGGTAGCATGAAAGGGTTTCCTTTGAATCCTTCCACCCTAATGTAGATGAAAGTGGGAAATTGAATATACCAGCTCCTGATAGACTGGATGACACTTTGTGCTTCTAGGGATGATTTTTTTTTTTCGTTCCATTAATCTTACCATCCTTATAGAAAACACATCATTAACCCTATGATAATTCTCTCGGTATTGGTGAATAGTAATATTTGGCATATGAGCATAAATCAAATTATTTCCTAGTTCTCTACCTAAGGTGCCAAATTTGTTCAATTCTTGTATATTTTCCCTCAGGGTGCATGAATAAACAACATATGAGGACATAGAAAACCATTGGGTGTCTAAGAACATCATTAACTATTCACGTAGCTTGTGGCTAATGAAATTCCCCCAGTGAATTTGTGCAAGGCCCTCCATTATTTTTACTATAAGCCCTTACATCCAAGGTTTTAATTTTCTAGCATCCTTGAGTCTACCTTTCCTACTCAATAGGGTTATTATGTCCTGAACATCTTGGTTAAACACAGACCTTGGAATTTTTTCATTTGTTTTGTAATATCTTCTTGACACCATGTCGCATTCATGAGTCTCATTTTTTTTCTTTTGCATTCAAGTATGTCATACCTAGGACTTGTATATTCAATGAATTCATTTTTCTAAATGTGGGGAGCCCAAATGTGTATAAAATGTCTTTCATAGAGAGATGCACTTAGAATCTTCCTTCCTTCTCAATGACCCTCTTGTTTGGGTCAAACCAATTCATACATTCCATTAATAGTTTAGGAGCCTCCATTACTTATGGAAACCCTCCTAGAAAATGCAGTCCACTTGTAATGATGTTCTTTGTGCACTGAGAGGAACCCTCTTGTTGAATCTGTGTAATGAATTCAATGTTATTAAACCATCTTGGATGGGTGTCTATAATTATCCCACCGATTAATGTAGCTTGTGAAACAGGGGTCTCAAATTCCTCATTTAAAAACTTCTTCTTAGAAGTGCTCACATTTCTTTAAATGGTTTCCTGCATTATTAGTAGATATGTGCCTTGTGTGTGAGTTTGGGTTAAATTTAACCATCCATTTTCAATAATTCATAAAAGTTCCTTTCTTATGACATTTACAATCTACAATTAGGTTAAGTTTCTTTCAAAATAATCAACATTTCAATGACCTAACAATTGGTAATACCATTTAGCCTAAGTCATCCATGCATGAAAGAATTAGCAAAATTTTAGCTATTCGAAGCATAACTAGTTTTGTTGATGATACAATTTTATGAATGCAGCTTCAAAACCCTTGGTAGTTATGTTCTTTAGCTTTTCAAGGCTAACCTTTCTTTGCATGCTAGAATCTTGGTTTTAATTCTTCAATGTCCTTACAAGTGATTAATCTGGTGCAAGGTAGAGTGTTACAAAATCAACTGCATGCTCAAGGTGGTGCCAAGTATGTGCATTATTTTCCACCTTCATTGATTTATTTTGCAACACATTAATTACCATGAATAAAGGTGAAATCATTGCATATTAGGGTACAAATAATGAAATATTTGGTGTCTGTGTAGGGACCCACCATTAGAGAAGAGAATGACATAGGTGGATAATGTGGCACACTTACATGTCACTTTAATTCTTATAAAGGAAAAGACCTTAGAAGCAACATCTATCTTGGATACTTAACAATTCACAATCAATCGAGGTTTGAATCATCCAACTCCAGAATTTGAGAAGATTTCTGGGAGTTGGAACATTTACCCACTTGGTTCATGAGAACCGGGTGCAAAGGGAATCCCAGGACTGGGTACAAGCAAGACCAAATTGGTTTGAAACAACATTTGCAAAAAACTTCCTATTTCTAATTCTAAAGAAAATAAAAAGCTACTACCAAGCTAACTAGCAAAGAGGAGAAAAACACACCCCGAGACAATTTTATCTAGGTGACGACCCACCGGGTATGAATATCGGCTAGGAAAAAAGTAAACTTACCAAACATATAACATTTTTAGAGCAACAACATCAATACCTAGGACTTAGGTATTTGGTAACTTGATAAGGCTAGGGAAAATATTTTGTAGCCTCCCAAATCCAACAAAGCATGAACTTAAGTGGGGACTAGGAAAGTTGGAATAAAAGTTACCATTTTACCATTTCCTCTAAAAAGCATGACACCAAAGGAAGAAAAAAAAGGAAGGGAAAGAAAAGCTACAGAAAATAGGAGGTCCAAATTTTGCTAAAGAGAAAAATGGGGCATGTTGTGAGACCACACAACAAGAATGAATGTTTTCTTGAGTTTTACATGGTTGGAGTAGTTGTACAAAATATTTTGGTGATGCTAGAATATTTTGAGATGTATGGATATTGTAGGGTGTTGTTTTGGGGTCCGCAAAGTTGTTTTCAGACTTGGGTAAGCATGAACTTAAATATTAATGACATTAATATGGGTTTGGCTGACCTGGTGTGTTAGTGCTAATTGTAGAGGATAATTGTTGTTTGAGGAAGTGTTGAGAAGTGTGTTAGTCTATATTTGTGTCCCAATTAAGTAGTGGTGTGGTTTGGCTTTACTTCTTTACATTGTGGAAGTGTTTTGTGTCGACCTATTTGATGTTGCTTGTTTGAGGTAGATGGCCGACCTAATTGAGTTCATTTTAGGTCATGGAGCATATAAATACAAGGAGAATTTTGTGTGGATTAAGAATAGAGTGTGTGATGTGAAAGATGTGAATTTCATCAATTGTAATTATCTAAGTATGATCCATAATGTCTATGACTTACAAATGCAGTGAGAAAAAGATGTCTACATTTTAGTTTTTTTTATGAGTTGTTTGTGCTTCAATGGAACTATACATTTGGCATATGAGATATGCATTGTAGTAGTTCAAATTGGTAGTAAGCTACCCCTTCTATTCTTCCATCTTCTGGACAGTGAGTCACTGCTAGTGATTCTTTCTTTATCTTCCTAGGAAGTGAGCCCTTGATAGTGAGCCTTATTGTATTTGGTGTTGCAACTAATATATTAGTGAGATAATCCTCATCATGGTTTTTCCCTTCCTAGGTTTTCCACATAAATCTAGTGTTCTTATGTGTTTAATAAATTTTCATTTATACTTTACATGTTTACATTCTATTAATTCATGTTAAGGATTTAATGGAAAATAAGGGTCTAAGGGCTAATGCAGATCTAAATGTTAATGAGGGCTTATGATGTTTTAAAATATACAATTGATTTATCCCCCTTTCAGTTGTCCTATGCATCTAACAATTGGTATCAAAGTTTTGGTTCCCGGGAAGAAGCTTAATCACTTGAGGTAGATCTAGATGGTGCACAAGGTGTCAAATCTCCTTTGTTTTATGGAACAAATTTTAGCTATTGGAAAGGTAGGATGGAGTTACTTATGGTTTCTCTCGGATTTGGTCTTCAGAAGTATATTGAAAAAGGTTATACTATGCCTGCAAATGGTCCTACAAGTGATGATGAGATCAAGGATTATGAAAAAAATGGCAAAGAAAGGAATGAAATACTAAGTGGGATTTTTTATTTTGAACTTGGGAAGGTGATAAGTCTAAAGTGTGTCAAAGAGATCTGGACAAAGTTGGAAGGTATCTATGAAGGAGATGATAAGGTCAAACAAGTGAAGATGAAAAAATACGAAGACAAATTTTAAACCTTAAGGATGTCTAAAGATGAAGATATTAATGCCTACATGCTCAGAGTTGATAAAGTTGTCAATGCCATCAATAGCCTTGGTGGAAAGTTGGATGAAAGTGAAGTTGTGAAAAAGGTATCAAGAACTCTACCAAAATCTTAGTCTTAAATTTTTTTCCATTGAGGAACCTTAAAATTTGGATAATTATTCTAGAGATTAGATGTTTGGTGCTATAATTTTTTTTGAAATGAGAGAGTTTGGTCAGGATTCTACAAACAAAGAAACTAATTTTAAAGTTTGCAAAGTGGAAAAGGATGATGGATAAGATCTAGATGGTATTGATGAGGTAGAAGCAAAATTTGTGAGGATATTGAAAAATGGTACTAGAAAATACAAAGGCAAGCTACCTTTTAAATGTTTCAATTGTGCAAAGATAGGTCATTATGCATCTAAACATCCAATCAAAGTTACTAATGATAAAAAAAGGATCATAAGGGTAAATTTGTCAAAAAGAGTTATTATATTGAAAAGGACAATGGTGTATCTGATGATGAAGAATCAGATTATCCGAATGAAGATAGTGATGAATTCTTGTTCATGGATTTAAATGTTAGAAATAATTCTACTAATCTTGAAAGATGTGTAAATGAAAGTGCTCCAGAAATAGCTCATAACATCGAAGGAACTATGTTGATTGATTTCCATGCTAGATAAGAGAATAATTACTATATCATTAATAGTGGATGCTCAAATCATATGATAGGTGATAAGATTAAGTTTGTTATTCTTGAAAATTATGATGGTGGTATTGTTAAGTTTGGTGATGATAAATTTGATAAGATCTGTAGAAAAGGTTTAATTATCTTTGATGGAAATAACAATACAAATGATGTTCTTTATGTCAAGGGTCTTTTCCATAATATTGTGACTGTAAGAAAAATGTCTAGTAAAGCATATAATCTTGTATTTTAGAACAGTGGTTGTCAAATTAGAAAAGGAAGCTTTGGTATTCTATTTGTTGATGGAACAAGGACATAAGGTATAATTTCTATCAACTCAAAGGTAGTGGTGAAAAGTGATTTATGTCTCAAACTAATGAAATTTGGCTATGACATAGAAGAATGGGTCACATTAATTTTGATAGCCTAGTGATGATAATTTATACTAATTCTATGAGAGATTTTCCAAAGATTACAAATCTTATCAATTGAATTTGCAAAGAATTTCAAGTTGGAAAGAAAACAAAGGCAAGATTCAAGACAAAAGAATACTCTACCACAAGTCTCTTGGAGTTAGTGGATATAGATCTATGTGGACCTACTATAATTAGAAGTTCATATGGTAACATGTATTTCATGTTATTAATTGATGATTTTTCTAGAATGGCTTGGGTTACACATCTTAAAGAAAAAATAGAAGCTATAGATAAGTTTAAAAAATTTAAGGCTATGGTTGAGAATGAAATGAATTTGAAAAATCAAATGTTTGAGATCTAGTAGAGGTGGTGATTTTACTTCAAATGAGTTTAATAGTTTTTGTGAAGATCATTGAATAAAGAGGCATTTATCAACCCCTAGAAGTCCACAATAGAATGAAGTTGTGGAAAGGAAAAATAGAACAATTTAGGAAGTAGTTGGGAAAATGATGAAGAAAGCTAATCTTTTGGATGTCTATTGGAGAGAAGCAATTCATATTGCAGTCTACATTCTAAACAAAGGTCAAGTAGGAGTGAATAGTTTAGAGAATCCCTATGATTTATGGTATGGTAAACCTCCTACTATGAAATATTTTAGAGTTTTTGGAAGCAAGTTTTATATCAAAAGATATGAAGAAAACTTAGGAAATTCTGATGCAAGATTTGATGAAGGAATCTTCCTTGGATAATCTACAAGAAGCAAGGCCTACTAGTGCTACAAAAAAATATTGAAGAATATTGTTGAAAGTGTAATTGTCAAAGTGGATGAAAATACACATTGATGAGTCTAGTTTATGCTCTAACTTTGGGTGGAATTTATGATTTTTCTGTTGAAGTTATCATGGACCTTAATGTTAAGTTCTGATATTTTTTATGATATTTCCTTAAACTATAGACATTGGGCCTAATCTTATTTCTACAAATCTTTAATGGCATTGGCATGCTATATGGACTCTCTATATTAATTATGCATGTGGTTAATGAATGTTCTTTAAGGCAGTTATATATATGTGATTATTGTGCATGCTAACATTGCCATGCAAATATAATTTGAGGATACTAAATTGAGAAAGACACCACCAGCTAGGCATGCACCATAACGTCCAACAAGGGAATCATTCAAAGGTCAAAGGAGGTCGACGGTAGGAGATTCCCCATGCAAATCGAATGTAACCGCCTTGTGGTGGACTTTAATGCTATTGAGCGAATATTGACATTACTATTGTGCTAAATCCATGGGCAAATCTGACCAGATTCCATGTGCATGTAACTGCCTCTCCATTTTCTCTGCTTTCCCTAAAGTGGAATCCTCCCAGTTCATGGAGTTGACCACCTTGCTTAGTTGGTAGTATAAATAATGATAAGATACTTCTTCTCAAGAGGTTGCACGATCTGATATTATACTCACATTCTTAGTTTTTCAGTGATACAGTTACATTGCTCTATTATACTCATGTTTCCTGATGAATAAAATGAAGTTCTAGGTTTGTGCATCTAAGTTTTCATTAGTAGTAGAGGATACTCATCCAAGGGGGCCCACTTGGTGAGAAATCCATCCTTTAGCTTATTTTAGTAGATTTATTACTTTATGTTAAGTAATTACTTAAGAATCTGGCATTGGCTATTCTTGTAGCCACTAGAATTCCATTATGTGACTATTCTTGCAGCCAAAGTAGACAGAGTAGTTTCCTGTTGTTTGCTCATATTTTCATTTATGTCATGCATTTTAGCTTAGTATAGTTGTTGGTTGATGTTTAGCATTTATGTTATTCCTTTCCAATCAATTTACTTTCAACATTGTGTCTTTCTTAGCTGTAGAATGAAAATGGCTACTTTGAGTTCCTAGTGCACATATTGTGCTGACCCATTTCAAGTTCACGTCCATGGGTTGACAAGCTAAATGCACCTTCATGATGATTGAATAGCTATTTAGCTTAGATTTCCAATATATGAATCACACCTGTAAGAGCTTAGTTGTTAAATCATTGTAGGAGGCCAACATTTTTGGCGTCATTGTCGGGGATGGTGTCAAACTAGGGAGTTCTTTGGAGTCATTGGTAATTTTTATTGTTGTAGTATTTCTGAAAGTTGTTCTTAGTATACTATCATTTAGGAAGTAATGACCCCCCTTATTCTTTACCAATTCTTTGTGTGAGTTGGCTGATAGTGAGTTGATACTGCATGCATAGAGAAAGGAGAAGAGATTCTTATGGGAGACTCCTTCCTAATAATCCTAATCCATTCTAGCTAGTTGAATATTAGAACCTATCAAGAGAAGAAGAAGAAGATCCACACCCCTTTGCTGATGCATTTCCTGATCTGACTAGCTCTGAAGTTTCCTCTGAAGACCAAAATCAGCTTGAGAATCCCTTTGCTTTGTAACTACATCAAGCAGCCATGGGTGATGCAAATATAAATAAACCTAACTAACCAGATTTTCCTTTCCCCATTTCCCATCAAAATGAAGTTGAAAACATCAAAAATATCCCCACTTCAACACTCCCCAAGTTTTATGGACTTGTCATAGAAGATATTGATACCTTCTTGTTTGAGTTTGACATACTTTGCAAGAGTTATGACTATACCACTGATTCCCATAGGCTTAAGTTATTTCCTACCACTCTAAAATAAGTTCCATTAAGATAGTTCATGAGCCTATCAGAGATACTATGGAAACTTGGGAGGACATGAAGACAAAATTCCTTGAGAAATACAAGGAGTATTGCAGGGGTAGTGACATGAGAGGAGGTGACATTTTTAGGATGCAGAAAAAGGAAGATGAGACCATGGAGGACTATATTGCAAGGTTTCTATTTTTCCTACAAAAATCTCCACACCATACACTTAATAAAAACTCACAAAAGTTTCTTTTTCTGAGAGGAATCAATGAAAGTTACACTAATGCCTTAGACCTAATAGGAGGAGGAGATATCTCCCAAGTCCCTTGGGAGGATATCAAGAAGATATGCCAGAACTACTCTAGGGAAGCTTCAAAGAAAGGGAGAGCTTACCAATATTCCATGGGTAAGTCATCTACTAGTGGAGTTTCAAGAATGGAGATTACTCATTTGTTGGCAGACTTCAAGCAAGACATTATAAAAAATCTAGCTACTCAACTAGATACACTTCAGGCCAAGAAGAAACAAGATGAGGCAGAGGTGATGTTGGCAGCGTATTGCCCCCATTACAGAGAAAAGAAGTACTACAAACACAAGCTGGTAGCTAATATTGAAAGTAAACAAATTCCACCTGAGTTCAAACCAATTCAGATTGAAGAATATCAAGCCTACTATGTTACACAAAGGAGGCCTTGGGCTCCAAGACAAGGTATACCACCAAATCCACTATCTTATGTTGGGCCATATTTTAATTCTTACTCATTTGGTAACCAATGACAACCCCCATATCCATCCAATTATGGAGGATATCCACCACAGCCTTGGGGTAACCCTCCAAATGCTTGGCCCAATCATCAAAACTCTTCACCCAGTGGCAGCAATCTTAGGGGAATTGGCAACAATTTCAAGGGCATTGGCAGCCACCTTCATGAAATTTGCAACAAACAAATCAATGGAGGGGAGGACAAAAATGGCCTACCCAGACAACCAATTACATGCAAACACCTTCTCAACCCCAACAACCTGCTATAATGCCTCCACCTGCTAATTCAAGATCAAATCCACCTAAAACTACTCAGCTACCAGCTCAACCCACACCCAATCCAAATAACAAACAACATGAGTAGCCTATATACTCTGCTAATTCAAATCAATTCCCTACATATTTTGTGAGTGTAAGTGAAATCCACTTGCATTCAAGAACTACTTTACTAGCCCCTTCCAATCCCATTATCATTGAGCTTCATGTGGAAGGGGAAGAGGAACCTCTGAATGATCCCATTCAGCCAAGTGTACCTAAAAATCCTAAACCAATCCAAGTCAAGCAAACTGAACAAGAACCACCATTTCCTTAGAGATTGGAAGTTTCCAAGAAGAAGGAAGAAAAGGAGGACACAACCTTTAACATCTTGGATCATCTGAAGCATATATGTGTCCAGATACCTCTATTTCAAGCCATAAAGGATGTCTCAATCTATGGCAAGGTAATCAATCTATGGCAAGGCAATCAAGGAAGCATGCCTCAAGAAGCCTGGAAAGAAGAAGAAAGACCCCACTACGGTTCATGTGTGGGACAACTAGCTGACATCATGCTTGGAAAAGTGATTATCCCTAAGTACAATGACCCAGGTAGTCATGTGGTAGCAGTTGTTATAAATGGGATTCAAATAAAGAATGTTCTGATTGATTTAGGGGAAGAAATAAATGTAATGACTAAGGATATCCTACAACAACTAAACATCACAAGCATGAGATCTACTGCTACTATCTTGCAGCTTGCTGATAGTTCTACTATTAATTCTGATGGTATAGTGGAGGACCTTGTGGTAATTCTAGAATCTTGGGAGTACTTAGCAGACTTCATGATTCTTTCTCCTAAAGCTACACTAGGTGGGTATCCCATTATTCTTGGAAGGCCATGGTCAGCAACTAAAGATACATATATTGGATGTCAGTCAAGTGACATGACCATTTATGATGGGAAGAGCACCAAAAATTATATTCTTTATCCTCCTACTCAGCCATCCCATGATGAGGAAAATCCCGTATGGCCACATGTTGGTGAAGATGCCGAAGAAGTTAATTTTGCGGCATAGCTTATGATGCTAGGTAGAAGCTCCTCAAAGATGAAGTATTAGCTAACATCATTTAGAACCATTTTGAAGTGGAGGAAGCATCATCTTCTCATTCTACTGCTCTAGTCAAGACACTTTTGCTTGCTCATCTTGCAACCACTGTTCCTGCAGACGTTCTTCCTGCAGCCACTCTTCCTATAGCCAAACTTCTTGCAGCAATAGGTATGTCCCATACATTGATGTCATATGAAATCAAGGTACCATGTGTTAATCAAATAGCTATGATAGATTCAACTACACAAGTGCAGGTGTCAGAAGGAAAATATATGAATTTTAATAGTAAACTAAGTGAAGAACAACAATTGTTATTGGAAAACTTATTGAGGACCCACTAGCATGCATTTGTGTGGGACTATCATGAGATGAAGGGATTGGACCCTAAGCTTTTCACTCACAAAATTTACATCAGAGATGATTGCACCCCGGTGAGGTAGCCAAAAAGAAGAATTAACCCTGCACTAAGAGAAATTGTAAAAGGGGAACTACAGAAATTGCTAGATGCGGGATTTATCTATGCCATTTCAGATAGCCAATGGGTGTCTCCATTAGTGATTTTCCCTAAAAAAGGAGGGAAATTTTGAGTTTGTGTTGATTATAGGGAAATTAATGCTGCCATCAAAAATGACCATTTTCCCTTACCTTTCATAGATCAAGTTTTGGACTCACTTGCAGGAAAGCAATACTTTTATTTTCTAGATGGATTCAGTGGCTTCAACCAGATCCAAATTGCACCAGAGGAATAGGAGAAGACAAATTTTACTTGTCTATGGGGACCTATGCTTACTTGGTACTCCCATTTGGCTTATGTAATGCACCTGCAACTTTTCAAAGGGTAGTCATTAGCATATTTTTAGACATTTCTCATGATTGCATGGAAATTTATATGGATGACTTTACCACCTATGGTGCTAATTTCAATGAAGCATTGGAGAATCTCAAGAAAGTCCTACAGAGATGTGAAGATCACAATCTTTCTTTAAATAGTGAAAGGTGCTTCATGATGATACAAGAAGGTGTAGTTCTTGGACACTACATCTCTCACAAAGGAATTCAAGTAGACCCTACAAAGATTGAGGTGATCACAAATCTTCCCACACCTACAAAATAGAAGGATGTTAGGAGTTTCTTGGGTCATGCGGGATATTATAGGTGTTTCATTAGGGATTTTAGCAAAATAGCAGTACCATTGTATACTCTCCTCACTAAAGATGTTGAATTCCAGTGGACTGAAGATTGTGACAAGGAATTTTTTGATTTGAATGTAGCCTTGAATCATGCTCTTGTACTCAAAAGACCTAATTGGGAGCTTCCTTTCCACATCCATACAAATGCATCAGATTATGCCATAGGAGCAGTCTTAGGAGAGAAAGAAGGAGCTATTAAAAATTCCATTTATTTTTTCAGCAAAAAATTGCAGGGAGCTGAATTCAACTATACCATGATAGAAAAAGAAATGTTGGCAGTGATCTATGCCTTGAAAAAATTCAGGCATTACATAACAAGTTACCAAATATTTTTGCACACTGATCATGTAGCCATTAGATATCTCATGAATAAACCTCTGATCTCTGGTAGGCTAGCAAGATGGTTATTGTTGATGCAGGAGTTTGACATAACCATTGTGGATAAACCAGGGAAGGCCAATGTTGTTGAAGATTTTCTTTCAAGGCTGACTACATCAGGGGATAATCAGGCCATAGATGACTCTTTTCCTGATGAGCATCTATTCTCCATCAGTGTACAAACACCCTAGTATGCTGACATAGCTAACTATCTGGTCACTAGTAGAGTTCCTCCTCACTTCTCTCCAAAAGAGAGAAGGGCACTCATTGAAAAATGTTTTCCTTTCTCATGGATTGATGGATGTTTTTTTTATACTAGACTAGACCATGTCATGAGAATATGTGTGAGAGAAGATGAGACATATGACATTTTTCATGCATGCCACAACAAACCATGTGGAGGAAATTTTGCAACTAAGAGGACATCAATGAATATTTTGAACACATGATACTACTAGCCAACACTTGACAAGGATGCAAGAAGGTATACAAGAAAATGTGATCAATGTTAGAGGATGGGAAGACCAACCAAATCTGATGAGATGCCACTTTTCCCTCAGGTAGTAATCACTCCCTTTGACATGTAGGGATTGGATTTTGTAGGACCCATTGACCCTCCATCAAATGGTAAGTCTTATATCTTAGTTCACACTGATTATGTAACTAAGTGGGTAGAAGTTAAGGCTATGAAGCATGCAAGAGATAACAAGGTTGCAAAATTTCTTTATGAGGAGATTTTCACAAGGTATGGAGTTCCATGAGAGATAGTGACTGATCAAGGGACTCAATTCACATCAGCCATTGTTGCAACACTAGTTAATGAGCACAACATAAGACACATGAATTCTACTCCTTATCACCGCCAGACCAATGGCCAAGTTGAGGTGACCAACAAAGAAATTGAAGCTATCCACAGGAAGGATTGGGTAAATAGATTACCAGAAGTTGTTTCGTCCTACATAACTACTTGGAAAAAAACTATAGGCTTCACTCCATTTGAGTTGTTGTATGGAAAGACATCCATGATGTCCATTGAATTCGAACATAAGACTCTTAGGACTGCAATAGACTTGGGGATGGATATCTCTAAGGCACAAAGAGAAAGAGTCCTACAGCTAAATGATTTAGACGAGATGAGGAGAATAGCCTTGCATCACACAGAGGTTGTGCAAAATTAGAGAATCACGTGGCATGATAGATTTATCAAGGACAAGAAATTCCAACCAGGAGACTAGGCCTTGCTTTATGATTCCAGATATTAGGACAATGTTGGAAAATTGCAGACAAGGTGGCTAGGACCATATGAGGTTGTTGAGGTCTTTCCCAATGGCACGGTTCAACTCACTACTATTGACCCAGTCAGATTTAAGCTACTTTTCAATGGTCATTGCCTCAGATTGTATCATAAGCCAACTTCCAAGGAGGAGTTCCTACAACAATTCACTCAGCATGCTACACCCAAGCTTCATGCAGCTGAAGGAAGTGGACCTAGTGTCCCTCCTTCTGGCTAATTAAGGTATGTACTTGTCATAATAAATACTTCCACTTTTTTGGAAGTCCATTTCTTCACCCATCCACCCATCCACCCATCCATCTCCACCTTTCTCTCTCTTCCATCACATAACTTCATTCCACTCCACCTCATCCCACCTCATTTTCATTAATTGCTCAACTTATTTCCTAAAAATGAAAATGATACTTTCACCACAATATTTGCAACGAATCCTCCTCACATTCAGGTATGTGCGCATTAATTGCTATATCTTAATTATCTTTAGTGCATTCATTTAATTGTTGTACATTAATATGGACGTTCACCATAGCATGCCATTATTCCCTACCCCTATCAAATAATCATCTCGCATGTGAGGACACATTCCAAAATTTAGGTTGGGGGGAAGATGTGAACACTTTTCCCACATGTCAATCCATGCTGGTCTACGTCAGAAAAAAATTAATTGAGTTGATTTGAAAATTGAGTGAGAGGACGACTCGCATGTGAGGTGACACCAACTACCACTGCTATTTCTCTCCATCATAGCTTTCCTTTATTACTCCTTCCTTGCCATTATTGACCCTGTCACAATCTCAAACTGCAAACAAAAGGTAAAAAGGAAAAATACAGTTGACATTGGCATTAGAAATTTGGTAAGTGTTGCAGGAAGGTGAATTTGGTTTTTAGATGAGAATTGCAGGAAGGAAACTATAGAGTGATTGTTTGATTGCAGACAATGGGAGGTGGGTTAATTCGAAATGAACCCACAGTGCACGATGTAATACTGCAGGATGCACCTTGCCTGGTTGAATTCATAAACTATGGGTGGTTAGACTACTTCCTGAAGTTGGATAGTTTTGATGAAGGAATTGTACTAGAATTAGCCCATACATTGTCTAAAGGGAAGGCCAGAGTAAAAGGACTGAAATTATTGGAGACTAAGGAAAGGATTGCAGAAGTTACAGGGTTTACTGTTGACGGTGAAGATTACCCTGCTTCTAGAGATGTCAGATTAGCTAGGGCCAAATTTACAGAACCAAGTGACCCTCCATTGAGCATAGATAAACAAGGTGCAAATAGAACCTCTCTACCTAAGCCATGGAAGCAGATAATTTTTATGTCATAAAATATATCACCTATGAAAGACGCCAGTCAAATCTACATTCCATGCATTTTAAACTCTTGAATCACATGAGGCATGGGAGGAGGATGAATGTACCAAACATTTTTTACCACCTTCTTTCAATCATGGTGGCTGAGACTTAGAAAGGTAGGGACAATTTCATTTCCCACCATTGTTTGATTAAATTGTTAGTTGAGAATTCTCTACATGATATGTCTGGAATGACCTGGGAAGAATTCATAAAAAATGATCAAATTATACCTGAGCACTTGTAACCTAGGATTTTACCTCAATCTCATAGGTCTAGTAGGAGATTGAGCATGACCGAAGCCACTCTTGGTGCTTCAACCTCTGGTGCAGCCCCTAGTGTAAACCCTCCTGCATCAGAAGAAACCATAGAAATTAACTCTTTAGGATAGAGCACTTAGAAAAAGAAATTTCTCCTCTAGATTTTGATGATGATGTTCCACTTGGAATCCTAATGAAAACTAGGGAACAAAAGAGAGAGGTAGAAATGAGAAAAGGAAAAGCTAAAAAGAAGTTGGTAGAAAAAAAAGTACCAAGCTCTAAGAAGTGGAAGGCTGACACTGTTCATCCTGTAGCAAAAGAAAAAAATGAGAGCCCTCCCAAAAAAACAAGACCAGCCAAGCCAACCTTTGGTATGCCTCCATAGGAAATCCCTAAGTCTAGATAAATATCACAGGGGGACACAGAAGCTCCAATGGGGCAGGTGAATGTCGAGGAAGAGGATATATTTAAGAAGACAACAAACCTAACATTGGTAGATCTTGTTGATATTGCAGAACAAATGGAGAATCAAGGGTATGAGTAAAATCAAGATTTCCTGCATCAAGAGATCCTACAACAATAGCAAGAATAGGAACAAGAAGCCCTGCAACAAGAATTGGGAGAACAATCAATACCCCTGTAGTCGGAATTGACAGGATAGCCTGAATCCTTGCAGTTAGTACTATATGGAGAGCAAGCATTAGTGCCAGGAAAAATGCTGGTAGGAATGCATAACCCCCCTAATTTTTCAATGCACATAGTAGCTATGCATTTATGGAAAGAGATGCAAACAAGAGAAGAAAAATGGAAGGAGAAGAAACATAGGTTGAAGAAGGAAATTCAAAAGAAAGATGAGGAGATTGAAGACAAGGATATAGAAATTGCCACCTTGAAGAAGAATGTGGATGATATGGCAACATTAGTACCACAAATTTTAGAGTCCAAGACCCCTCCAAGGGTCTATGCTCTACATTTGAAGGAAAAATATCTTTCTTTTAAGTTGGCAAGAATTGTCTCAGGTTTGAACCCTTCTATTGAGACTCCTATTGAATTTTTCAATGCTTATCGAATTGCTTCCCCTAAAATGAAGAATTTGTTGTGTGAGTTTTATTTGCATAATTATGTTATGACTCAAGACCATGATTGGAATCCACTGTTGTATGTTGGAGATGTCCAATTAAGGGTATTTATGTCTTGGGTACAAAATGAGATTAGTTAGGGACAACAATATATATAGTGAATGTCAGGGCTGAATCAAGGAATCCAAGGGACATTTATAGTGAATGGCACAAGATGCTTTTAAGACCTAGCTATGGTAATAGGATTATGCCTTGGATAGAAGCAGTCTATAGTGAGTATGAGGTGAAGGCAAAGGAAAAAGAGGAAACTATGAAGAGATACCTCTCACAAAGATGGAACAGCCTAAATGATGAGCTAAAACAGGTTGAGCCTCATTCCATCCAGAACTATGTTGCAACACTCAAAAGAATTGATAGATATATATAGATTGGAAGAACTAAGGGATGATTTTGGCCTCCCATGACTTTTCAGCCACCTATTCTAATGTGTCTCGTACCAAACTTCAGGTTTTACCACTATGATATTGCTATAGAGAGACAACGATGGAGCAGATTGGATAGCTTGGAAGGATTCTATTGGGGGCCTGATTCACGCACAATAAACATTGATGTAGGACAGTTGTCTGTTGAAAATTTTAGAGCATTGACCAAGCAGAAGAACAACCCTTCCCCTGTTGGAGGACCCACAAAACCTTAGGTTGGGGGGAGTGATGAGTCTAGTTTATGGTCTAATTTTGGGTGGAATTTATGATTTGTTTGCTGAAGTTATCATGGACCTTGATGTTAAGTGTTGATATTTTTTATGATATTTCCTCAAACTATAGACATTGGGCCTAATCTTATTTCTACAAATCTTAAATGACATTGGCATGTTATATGGACTCTATATTAATTTTGCATTTGGTTAATGAATGTTCTTTAAGGAAGTTATACATATGTGATTATTGTGCATGCTAACATTGCCATGCAGATATAATTTGAGGATACTAAATTGAGAAAGACACCGCCAGCTGGGCATGCACCATAACGTCCAACAAGGGAATCATTCAAAAGTCAAAGGAGGTCGACGACAGGAGATCCCCCATGAAAATTGAATGTAATCACCTTGTAGTGTACTTTAATGCTATTAAGCAAATATTGGCGTTATTGCTATGCTAAATCTACGGGCATGTCTGACCAGATTCCATGCACGCGTAATTGCCTCTCCATTTTCTCTGCTTTCCCTAAAGTGTTGTCCTCCCAGTTCATGGAGTTGACCACCTTGCTTAGTTGGTAGTATAAATAAGGATCAAATGTTCCTTTTCAAGAGGTTGCGTGATCTGATATTGCACTAGCATTCTTAGTTTTTAGTGATATAGTTACATTGCTCTATTGTACTCATATTTCCTGATGAATAAAATGAAGTTCTAAGTTTGTGCATCTGATTTTTCATTAGTAGTAGAGGATACTCATCCAAGGGGGCCCACTTGGTGAGAAATTCATCCTTTAGCTTAGTTTAGAAGAGTTATTACTTTATGTTCAGTAATTAGTTAAGAATCTGGCACTGACTATTCCTGCAGCCACTAGAATTCCATTCTATTATTGTTCCTATAGCCAAAGAAGACAGAGTAGTTTCCTGTTTGTTTGCTCAGATTTTCATTTTTGTCATGCATTTCAGCTTAGTATAGTTGTTGGTTGATGTTTAGCATTTATGTTATTCCATTCCAAGTAATTTACTTTTAGCATTGTGTCTTTCTTAGCTGTAGAATGAAAATGGCTACTTTGAGTTCCTAGTGAACATATTGTGTTGAATCATTTCAAGTTCATGTCCCTAGGTTGACAAGTTAAATGCACCTTCATGATGATTGAATAGCTATTCAGTTTAGATGCCCAATCTCTGAATCACAATTGTAAGAGCTTAGTTATTAAATCATTGTAGGAGGCCAACACACATCAAATTTTAGTATTGATAGAAGGATATGAATCTAATGAATCCCCTTGCAGTGAAGAAGAAAAGACTAAAGGAAAAGGATAATATTTGATAGTTGAAGATGAAGAAGCTACAGAAAAGAATCCTAAGGCTCCCAAGTATGTGGAGAAGAATCATTCAGAAGATCAGATCATCAGAGATAAGGGAAAATGGGTGTTGACAAGGAGAAAAGTTGTTATGATAGAGGAATAAGTAAATTTTTGTTTACTTTTTGAGGTGGAACCAAAAACATTGACTAAGGCATGAAAATATGATAATTGGGTCAAAGAAATGAAGGAAGAGTTAGAAAAAATATAGAAGAATCTGACTTGGGAATTGGTCTCAAGATCAACAAAAAAGAATACTATTGGTACTAAATGGGTATTTTGGAACAAGTTTAATGAAGATGGAAAAGTGGTCAAGAACAAGCCTGGACTTGTGTGTAAGGGTTACTCATAGGTTGAAGGTTTAGAATTTGAGGAAACTTTTGCTCCAATTGCAATAATGGAAGATATTAGGATTTTTTTAGCTTTTGTAGCGCACAAATGTTTTAAAGTATATCAAATGGATGTGAATTGTACATTCTTGAATGGTGAATTAGAAGAAGTGGTCTACATTGAACAACCAGAAGGTTTTTTAGTTGTTAGAAGATGCAAATATGGTCTCCAAATTGAAGAAAGAATTGTATGGATTGAAGCAAGCTCCCAAAGCTTGTAATGCAAGGTTAGATAAGTACTTGTTGTAGCAAGGATTTAGAAAAGGTATTGTAGATAACAATTTGTATTTCAAATTTGAAGGTAAAAAAATATTAATTATGGTAGTATATGTTGATGACATAATCTTTGGAGGAAATGAAGATATTCATAAGAAGTTTGTAGAGGAGATAAAAAAATGATTTCAGATGTCAATGTGTGGGGAGATGATTTTTTTCCTTTTTATGTAGATTAGTCAATCAAAGAAAGGTATATTCATATCACAATTTAAGTATGTTAAGGAATTGTTGAATAAGTTTGGAATGGATGACTCTAAACTGGTATGTACTCCTATGGTTACTCATTGTAAGTTGAGGAAGAATGATGAATCTCCTAAGATAGATTAGAGCAAGTATAATAAATGATTGGTGGACTATTATACCTTACTACTACTAGACCAAATATCATGCATTTAGTTTGTCTTGTGGCTAGATTTCAAGAAGATCCTAGAGAACCTCATGTTGTAGTAGTGAAGAGGATATTTAGATATTTGAAGGGCACTCCATATTATGGTTTGTGGTATCCTAAGGATACTAACTTCTCCTTGAGTGCATATATAGATGCAGATTGGGCTAGATGTGTAGATGATAGGAAAATTACAAGTGGTGGTGCTTTCTTTCTTAGAAGAAGGCTGGTTTCATGGCTAAGTAAGAAGCAATATTCAGTATCATTATCTACTAAATAAGTAGAATATATTGCAACATCATGTTGTACATAGGTGTTGTGGATGAAGAAAGTATTGAAGGATATCAGAGTTTCATATGATAAGCCTATTTTTATCATGTGTGATAATACAAGTCAATCAATATTTCAAAGAATCTAGTAATTCATTCAAGACCAAAATATATCTCAATCCGGTATCACTTCTTGAGAGAGAAAGTTACAGAGAATGAGGTGAAGTTGGAGTATGTTCCTACTAAGGATCAGATTGCTAATATTTTCACAAAGGCTCTTCCAAAATATACTTTTAAGTATCTTCAGAAGAAGTTAGGGGTTATTTCCCCTCCTTTCAACTAGATGAATAAGTGTGTGCATCTATCTAGGAAGCATTTCAAGATACATTATTGGTCCTAGAATGATGTTGAAGGATACCTCTCAGGGGGAGTAGGTAGTAGTGGTTGCTAGATGGTGCAATCAGATGGAGTATATTGTGTGCCACTAAGGGGGAGTGTGCAGAAAAGTGAGCATAGAGGAAATAGAAAGAGTTCAATTCAGAAAAGATAGTATAGAAGAGTGAGTGCAGTTACTTTTTGGTGTTGCTTGTTGGTGTATTCAGGTGTTGCCCTTTGAATGTTTTCAAACGGGGAGAGAAAATGATTTCAATATAAGAAATGGAGTTGGATGAGTTGATGACACTTTTCCATTTATGTCAAAGGGAGAGAGAGTTAAAGTGGTTGAAAAACATAGTGCAAAAGTGAATATGGTTTGAAGAACATAGGGGGGGAGAGAATCTGAAAAACATGAAGAGAGCTAATGTAGTACATGAAGAGTATTGTCTAGAATATAGGTGTTGTTGGTGTTGCAAGAAAATAAGTTTTGAAGAGAGAGGATGAAGAATAAAGAGTTTTCCCAATCAAGGAGAGTAATACTTATTGTGGTATTTATGTTGGTTACTTTTGTTATTGATGGTTTTTCAGAAAGCAGATGTTTCCATCAAAGATAAAGGGGGAGAATTTTGGAAGTTTGGAGATGTTGGAATCTTGAGTTGTTTGTGAGTTTCTTGGGTGTTGTCATGGATGCCAACCCCTTGCATAAAGATATTGTTGAAATTCTATTGGTATTGATGATGTGCTTGGAACTGTGGTATTGATGTCAGCACATGCTGGTGTTGTCATTGATGTCCTACTTCAATGTAGTTGCATGGGTTGTTGGCCTAACTTATGTTTGGGGAGATTGTTATAGTTGAAAAGTGTTGTGGATTCTATAGATGCATTGCAGAGGTGTTAGTAATGTTACTAATGAAGTTGGTTCACTTGGTTTCCAAGTGATTTTGAGAGTACTTGAATAAAAGAGAGTTCAGTGTGACAAAGTGGTGTTCGGTGTTTTACTCTGCATTTCTTCATGATTGAAGATATTCCCATAGAATTTGAATATGATGATTAGAGGTGTTTAGAGGTGTTATATCCAAAGTTACAGGTTCTAAATTATAATACAATGGAAGATGTGTTCCAAAGTATGTTTTTCTAGTAGAACAAGGTGTCTAGGAGAAATGAGATTTCTCTATATTTCTCCACAATGAAGGTTCTTGGATTGTGGATCTAGGAGCATTCTTATATTGAAAGTATCTACCTTTCTAAGAATTTTTAGGTGTTGTGGTGCTCCAAAAATTTCTTTGGTGTGTTGGATGTCTGTGCCAATATGCCTGGTTGCATAAAATGAAGGTGTTCTTGAGTTTCAGGTGGTTATAGTAGTTGTGTAGAATATTTTGATGATGTTGGAATATTCTAAGATGTTGTATGGATATTGTAGAGTGTTTTTGTGGGGTCTGTGAAGATGTTTTCAGACATGGGTAAGCATGAACTTAATTATTAAGGGCATTAATATAAGTTTGGTTGACCTAGTGTGTTAATGCTAATTACAGAGGATAATTATGGTTTGAGGAAGTGTTGAGAATCATTTCATTGTAGATTATGGTCCCAATTAAGTAGTGGCATGTTTTATCTTTACATATTTACATTGTGGAAGTGTTTAGTTCCAACCTATTTGATGTTACATGCTTGAGGTGCATGTCCAACCTAATTGAGATTGTTTTAGGTCGCAAAGGGTGTAAATGCAAGGAGAATTGTTGTGTGGATTAAGAGAAGAGTGTGTTATGTGAAATATGTGAATGTGATCAAGTGTAATGATCTGATTTTGAGCCTTAATGTCTATGATTTCTAGATGAAGTGAGCATAAGGTTTCTACATTTTAGTTTGTTTGAAGAGTTTTTTGTGCTTCAATGGAACTGTACCTTCAACATATGAGAGATGCATTGTTAGTAGTTAAAATTAGGAATGAACCACCCCTTCTTCTATTCTTCTTTCTTTTGGACATTGAGTCCTTTGGCAATGAGCCGCTAGTTGTCAGCCTTTCTTTATCTTTCTAGGCAGTGAACTCTTGGTAGTGAGCCTTATTGTATTTGGTGTTGCAATTCATATATTAGTGAGCTAATCCTTACCATGGTATTTCCCTTCTTGGTTTTTCCACATAAATATGGTGTTATTATGTGTTTGTTGTGTTTACATTACTGCTTTATATGTTTACATTATGTTAATGCATGTTAAGGGTTTAATGGTGGATAAGGGTTTAAGGACTAACACAAATATGAATGTTAATGAGGGTTTTTGATGTTTTAAAGTATACAACTAATTTAACCCTCCCCCCTTATTTGTCCTATGCATCTAACAAATTTGAGCTTGATTTTGCTGGTGTACAACATAATTTTCCTTAGATTGTCCTCTTATTTTACCAGATCTTACAATACATGCCTGAGGTCACCAGTTTGTAGCTTTTGTCTTCTAGGTGTTGTTATTGGAACTTCATCTGTTAGTGAGAAAATGCAGATTCTATGACTTTTCAACTTATAGGATTTTGACACATGAATAAAAAAAGGGCATTCAATCTTCCTCCAACTCACTTTAGATCTATAAACTACACACAAAAGGAGAGAAATAGTTGTGCCATATAGGGGCTTGCCTAAGTCAAACCCTATGTTGGTATTTATACCTCTAAAATGGTAAATTATGATATAAGAGAGTGTATCCTTGGTTGGATAGAGGCTATTTGATGAAAAAGTAATGAATTGACAACCTTGTTGCAACTCACCACTCTAATTTTATCTCCTTGATAGATTAGCGTCACACTCATCACCTTCAAGGATCAATTGTGGCTTGAATTGAATTGATTTTATCACATACAAGTGTTAGTACACATAAACAAAATACATCCAAAAATATTTACACAAAATCACATAACATATGACATGATGCTTGAACAATGAAATGTTACAATAATCTTTATAATCCTACTCTTGATTACTCTTGAATGCTCTTAAGATTCTCAATTTTCTCAATAGACTTCTTAATATGTTTCTTGTACTCCTTAGGATTTCAAGTGACAAAATGACTATGCAATTCTTCTAATTTACTAAAAATAAAATATTGATAGCCAACATTTGAAATTGAAAATTCAAATAATAAATTATTGACATTGACATATTCAAATTTAGATCCAAAAATGTTGGTCTAGGGCATAGTGTGCCCTAGACTAGATTCTTTCTTTTTAGAGATCAAAAGTGTTGGGGGTAAATATTAAATGTATAATTTGATTCCTCATGTTTGATTTTCTAGGAATGTTTATAAAATTGGTAATTAATGCATAATTAGGTACAAGCACAAAGGGGGGAGCTAAACCTAATGTGAAATTATCAAGGGTGACAATTTTTTATGCTACATTTAGCTCCCAATTTAGTGAGAGTATGAAATTATGCTCAAACTCACACTAAAGTAAGAATATTTCAAGAGGGGTTCAATTATCCAAATATTGAAGAGATAGGGTGGAATTGAATCTAGGGGAATGTGCTATCCCCCAATAATCAAGATCCTATTGCAAGACAATAGAAGGACAAAGGAATAAATATTTAAAGTGAAATGCATCAAGATAACATAAAGCATGCATGATGAAGACACCACATATAACAAAGTAAAACATAATAAAACATAAAACATGATGCAAATACAATGTAAAAGGGGTATGGCCATCACATACTAGTAAGCTCTATATAAATCTTACTAGGATCCATGCCCAAGATTTTCATGATTCATAGGCTAATAAAGTTCAATATTTTCTAGGTGAACCATGAACAAGAACCACATGCTAGTGAAGTCTATTGTTCACTAGGTGAGATTTCTAAAAGTGAAAAATGAGAAAAAAAAACAAGGGTTAGTGAGGACCAGTTTTTACTAGGTGTGGTCTCATGTGAACCAAACCAAGAGTTATAGTCCTAATAACTCTGATAATGCATTAGAAAAATGATAAACAACCCAATGCATCACTAATTCCAAAACGTGTGAACAAAGTGAAGTGCATAATGAAATGCGTACCCCCACCTTCAAGTAATTTCTAAACCCCAATAAAGTGAGTATTTTCTTTAAGGTAGGAATAAAATGATAAATGCAATATGATAATGTCATGAGAGCTTAGTAGAAATACCTATACCAATTATATGTTCCCAATAAAGTTGACTCAAAACCAAGGTTTCCCCTAAGATAAATCCACATAACAACAAAAAATATATCACTAAGGGATCCATGGATCCATGGTCAGTATAGAATTTTGATATTATATAACATGATTATGCTCAAAATTGACATCATTCCCCTAGATACTCATGGAACTATAAACAAAATGGAAGAAATACGCATAGATATGACAAAAAAAATCTTTTGGGTCAATGTAGAAGAGACCAAAATGACTCAACACCTTGTGTATCCTCTCCAAAAGGAAGACACAATATATAAAAAAAGAATTAATGGCATAAAGAAGAATGGAGATACAAGTATATGGATGTTTACAAAATATTTGTTTCCTTTGTATCCTTGTGCCAACAAGAACAATAAACGAAATCAACAAACATAATGACACACAAGGACAAAACGCGAGATCATGTCATGTAAAAGAAAATATATACATATATACACACACACATATATATGTATATATATGTGTGTGTGTGTGTATTATATATATAACACAAAGGGTACCAAAAATGCAAGATGATCTAAAGAAAATAATTTTCATCCCAATATTTCTCATCATTAATGGAAGGGAGAAAATAATCTAAAGGGATTACAACAAGTGTCATAAAAAGGGCATCATCAAGTTCAAAAGGTGGTGGATCACTCTCATCAGGAGGATTATCACAATTACCCCCATTTAAATCTATAGATGTGGAGAACAATAAAGATAACTCATTATGTAGTTCTTCTATCTTAGTTTTTCATCTTCATTATCCAATTGTATCATAATAGGTGGCCAATGAATGATATCATCTATATATATGTTCATTTCTCATTATTTGTTTAGGATGAGACATGTAAGGTTTAATTTCATGATTTGGCAAGGGTGGTTGAGTAGAATCAGGTGATAATGAAGACATATGGGTGGTAGGTAAGTCATCAGAGTTTATTTGGATGTGTGGTTGGTCATTAGATAAAGTTTGGTTCTTTCTAGCAAGTTGGTGAACCAAGGCATGACATCTATGCTTACATTCTTTTACACTTTTGTTTCTTCTTGCACGAGTTTCATCTTGTGAGTGATTAACCAATGTATTTCCCAACATAGGTCTCCTTTCTTCTTTTGGAGGAACTAAAGGCACCACCATGGGCTGGGATGTTTTAGGCATATATATTTATTTTTACTTTGAAGGAAAAAAGTTGATTATAAAATTATCCCTAGGTCTCTTGTAATATGGTGGGGGTGGAATCATGGCATACATGCCACATGATCTAGGGAGGACACTTAGTTTAGACTTAGGTTCCTACATGACCTTTTGTGTAGGATAAATATTTGTGCAAGTCATAGTGGGTTGAAGAACCTTAGGTGGGTTATTACTAAGGGAAAACTCCGCTATACGTTTTTCTTTAAATTTTTGATATGATATGAAAATGTGATCTTCAACAGGTGTAGGAAAAAATAATCCAATCAAAATTTTCCTCGAGAGGCCAATGATTTAAATCCACTATGATAAACTATATGTATTTCATTTTCAAAGTGAAACTTTAGCACTTGTGGATAACCAATGGGACAAAATTCATTGAGCGTAGCCATGGATAGCCTAGATTCAAATGAAATTGGTTCAACATTGAAATGATGGTGAATGAAACATATAATTATTTTTTTCCAAATTTAAGTGCTAGAGTTATGAAACCTATCATTGTGTGAGAAAAACCATGATGAGGTTTTAGCCATGCTTTTGTATTCTTGTGTATTCTAACACATACTCAGTGATGGAGGATGATGTAAAGCATATATTGAAGTCATTAAAAGAGGAAATGGGTAAGGTTTCTAACAATGCAAGGATTTGTGTAGTTGATGCTGGGAAGTTTTTAGATGGCATGAAGCATGAGCATGTTTGTCTTGATTTGATTCCAAAAGATAATGAAGAAAAAGTGGAAGATGATCCTATGGAAGTTACATTTTTTTGCATGAATTTCATGAGATTATTTTAGATAATGCACTAGAGGAAATTCCACTTGTGAAAATGATAAGTTACCAAATTGATTTGATACCAAGATAAAGTTTGTCTAACAAGGAAACCCACAAAATGTAACCTATAGAAAGTGAAGAGGTAAATAGGAAAGTGCAAGAATTATTGCAGAAGGGTTTGATTAGAAAGAGCCTAAGCCCATGTGAAGTGCATGTTATTTTGGCACCAAAGAAAGGTGGAGAATGGAGAATGTGCATGGATTCAAGGTCCATAAAAAAGATCACTATCAAATACCACTCTATTGCCAAGAATGGATGATATCATGGATTGTTTGAGTGGGGATGAATACTTCACCAATATTGACTTGAATAGTGGCTATCATCAAATCTGAATTAGAGAAGATGATGAATGGAAGATGACATTCAAGAATAAATAAGGATTATATGAATGGTTGGAAATAATTTTTGGAATAACCAATGTACCTAGTACATTTATGATATTGATGAATGAGGTATTGAAAGAGTTTTTAGGTACATTTTTTATTATTTATCGGGTATGTGCATGATCATCATGGAAAAAATAGGCCCTTAAGTGGCAAAAAAATTTAAAAAATTAGAGTTAGGCAACTTGACATAAAAATTTGAATAAGTTATCTATATTATTTCAAAAATATGTAAAATAGAATCTGTAGCAAATTGAATGTAGTTTTTAAACTACTAGATTTGTTTAAAAAAACAAAAAATCTATTTGGTGAAAATTTGAAATTTCAAAGCAGTGGTACTTATATTTCAGGGAAAAATAAGAAGTAGGTGTTTGTCTGACCACCCTAACCACAATAAAATGATAATTATTTTTATAATATTTTATATATAAGTAGAGGACTCATGCCCCGATGTGATGCATATTTTTTTGTAATTTTTTTCCAAGTAAATAATTAATTATGATTTTTTTATTACAACTTTTTAAAAAATATAAAAAACTTGTACGTCTGGCCACCTTAACTTGGTCAAAACTTAATGAAATTCAATTTTTATTTTTTAATCCTATAGTATGTGAAGCATAGAATGTGACACATGTTTTAGATTCAAAAACTGCGATACCGTTTGAAAGCTATAGATGTTTTTCAATCAAATTATCAATCGGGACTTTAGTTATAATTTGAATAGAAAATGAATAATAATTACTTATTAAATTCAAATTAAAGCATAATTTATATCGGTGGAAAGCTGAAAATATCCTTTAAAAACCCTTTTCGTTTCATCAATTTTGGATAAAAAAATAGTTGTCAGCCACATACCCATCATGATCCTGCACATACCCTATCTTGATGACATATTGATATTTAGTAGGACATTAGAAGAACATTTGATGCATATCATTTTTTTTTGAAATGTTGAGAGAAGAGATTTCACTCATTAACTTGAAGAAGTGAATCTTTATATGAAGAGGGAGTTGGTATAATTGGGATTTTTTGTTTCAAGAGAAGGAATCAATATAGATCTAGAAAAGGTGAAAGTTATCTTAGTATGGCCTACACCTAGAAGTGCTACAAAGGTGAGATCATTCCATGGTCTGGAAATTTTTTATAGGAAGTTTATTAGAGTTTTCAATAGTATTTTTGCACCACTAACTAAGACCATGGGAGGGGGAAAATGATATTTCAGATGGACTATAGGGGCAACAAGAATTTTTGATTTATTGAAGGCTAAAGTGATAAAGTAGCTTGTTTTAACACTTCACAATTTTAGTAAGCTATTTCAAGTGGATTGTGATGCAAGTGGTAATGCCATTGGATTTGTTCTAAGTCAAGAAGGAAAACACTTTGCTTACTTTAGTGAGAAGCTAAATGATGCAAATAAGAAATATTCTATTTACAATCAAGAATTTTATACTATTTTTCAAGCATTGAAAAAGTGGAGATACTATCTATTTCCTAAGGAATTTGTTTTGTTTAGTGATCATCAAGAACTTCAATATTTGATTAGTCAAGGAAAGTTAAATTAGAGGCATATAAAATTTATACAATTTTGTAAAGTTACACTTTTTTTTTGAAGCATAGAAGTGGGAAGTCTAACAGGGTTACTGGCATTGAGTAGAAGATAATTTGTTAATTGAAATGCAAGTTGAAGTTGTTGGATTCAATGAATTGAAGGAATTGTATGAAGAGGATCCTGATTTTGGAGAGGATTGGAGAGATTTTGTAGGGTATTTTGGTTTTGATAAAACTTTTGCACTTGTTGGGGAACAATTTTACTAGCCTCATTTGCAGCAATATATCAAAAAATATATGCAAAGTTGTAGGATTTTTCAAGTGGCAAAAGGGACTAGCTAGAACATGGGTTTATATCAACCTTTACTGGTACCCAAAAGGAAATGGGAAGAGATTAGTATGGAATTTGTTGTTGGTTTACCAAGGAACCAAAAGGGACATGATTGAATCTTTGTGGTGGTAGATATATTTTCCAAGATGGCTCATTTCATTCCATTTTAAAATACTAATGATGTTGTGCATCTTTTAGAGTTGTTTTTCAAGGAAGTAGTGAGGCTACATGATCTACCAAAGAGCATGGTTTCAGATAAAGACACAAAGTTTTTGGGATACTCTTGGAGGATGTTATAGAAGAAGATAAGGACTTATTTGAAGTTTTTTCCAACCTACCATCCTCAAATCGATGGGAAAATAGGGGTGGTAAATAGAATCTTGGGAAATTTGTTGAGATATCTAGTTGGAGACAAGCCAAAGGGGTGGGATTTGGTTCTACCGCAAGAAAAATTTCCATGTAACAACTCGGTGAATAGGAGTATAGGTAAATATCCATTTTAAATATTTTATGGAAGCAACCAAAGAGATGTTACATATTTAAAAAATATGGATAAAAACAAAGTGCAAAATCAGAGGACTTCGTTGATCACATGAAGAGCATACATGAAGAGGTAATAAATCACATCATTAAAATGAATTTTTAGTATAATTCTAAAGTTGATTTGAAGATGAGACATAAGGAGTTTAGGTTGGTGATGAGGTAATGGTACACTTGAAAAATAAAATATTTCTAGTTGGTACCTACAACAAGTTGAAAATGAAGTTTGGGCCTTGCAAAATTATAAGCAAGCATGATTCAGGTAATGTATATGAAGTAGAGTTGCCTAGTGAGATTAATATTTCACCTATATTTATTATTTTTGAAGTAACAAAGTTTCATGAAGCTAAAAGTGATGAAGGTACAACAGGTGAACAATTACATATATCAATGCCTACTTCAAAGAAGGAGAATATAGAGGCAATTTTGGACAATAGGGTGAGTAAGAGCACAAAGCAGAAGAAATACTTTTAGTACTTGGTAAAATAATTTGAAATACCTATTGAATACACATCTTGGTTGTTAGAAGCTGAGGTTAATTTTCTTGGTTATCCTCTTGACAAGTGATAGGGTCACTTTTCTTTCTACCATGGGTGTTTGATGCAAGAACATCTATGGTTGCCGATCATCTTGCATCAACAAAATTTATTCAATTTTGGAGTGTAATGTTTCTTATTGTTTTTTGGCGTATTTAATTTATTTTATTGTACAAAAATAAGAATTAATATTTGGGCAATTTTTGGGTTGCAAGTTGCAATGGGAAGCATGCCAAAAATTATAATTTAATTATTAAATTTCCAAAATCAATCTTGGGCATGGGATTCTTGGAGGTTATTGTTTGGATATGGTATTGTACACCTTTGCATAAAATGATTTATTATAATGTTGTAATTAAATAATTATTTAGTTGTGATGCACCTAGGTGGTGTGGTTAATCACACTAAGTAATTATTTGGGGACCACTTGATGTTGTATTGTAACATTGTATTATTATTTAATGTGTGGGAGACATGTGATAATAATTTAGTATTGGGGAAATATTAAATAAAGTGAAGTCTTAGTATCCAATATTAAATAAGGGGTTAGTGGTTTTGTGTTCACATGGTTTTGTGGCACATAGTTTTATCTTACCACTAGTTGTATTTGTGTGAGATTTTATCTATAAAAGTAAGCACATGTTTAGTGGTTAAGGTTGGTTGAGTGGTTTGGTTGTCATTATTGAGTCTTTTTGAGTGCATATGCAAAGCATGGCAAGGGATGTGTGGATTCATGCTTGGACACATGAGGATGCATTGAGAGTCTTGATGCTTCAAAAGTGTTTATTGTAACTCTTGTATTGCTTTATTTCTGATTAATATGATGGAGTATGGATGCTTTTGGAGGCTAGGTTTTCCCTTATTAAGGGTTTTCCTAGTGTATATCTTGTGTCATCTTTGATGGATATGTTGTCTATTCTCTTGCATATGGATTCTGAGTACTTATTTGCATTAATTTCTCTTTTGGGTTATGTGGAAATTGTCATTAGATGGCTACAAGTTTCCTTGCAAGTGTTATCAAAGCTATGGTTGTGGTTGTATAACCCTAGGTTGATAAAATATTGTTTGAGTTGAATCTTTACAATGCATGAGAGAATGAAAGACATGGCAAGATATGAGGGTTTTGTAGGTTGTTTATTACAGATTTGAGGGTTTTGGGTTTGCTATTATGATGAGTTGTTTGCTAATTTGGAGTGTGAGAAATATTGTGTCAAAAGGGTTTTTTGGTTGTGCATTCAAATGAGGGTTTTGTAGGGGAAAAAATTTGTAAATGACCTCCTAAGACAAAATGGACCTCATGGTTGAATTCAGTTTGGCCAAGAGACAAAGATTGATATAAAATACACCCTACTTTGGTTACTATGAAAAAAATGCAAATTTTTTTTTCCCAATCTACCCCTTGCCATATAGTCATCAAATTTACAAGTCTTTAGAATTAAAAATTATTAAAAAAATTCTATACCTGTCCGTTGAAAATTTATTTCCTGCAAATAAATAAAATCAAAAAATATATATATTAAAAATCCCAAAAATATTTTATAAAGGGAAACAATTTTTTTTTTTTTAAATTATATGACACTTGGGGGTACAGAGTCCGTAGACTCGTACCACCCCTGTCACGTCACAGTACCTTTCACAGCCTATAGTTCAAGTTAGACCTCTCATTAAAGTCTGTCGGCTTTTTTCCTTGAATGTCTTTAAAATCAAATAAATGAAATAAAGGTCTGGTTGTATAAGTCTAAGGGGATACTATAATATTCTTAAAAGTTTTAAAATGTCTTTAAAATCAAATAGATGAAATTAAGGTCAAGTTGTTTAAGTCTAAGAGGAGACTATAATATTTTAAAAAGTTTTAAATTAAAAGCTTAAAATTAAGACCATGTTGAACCGCTCCCCCTCCTTTTTCATTAATGTTTTAATGTTTTTATTTTTAAAATCTAAAAAACTGCCAGCCATAATAAAGTAAAAAAATAAAAATAAAAATTGATTTTTGGAGTGGGGCCCACCGAATTGTTGTCTACATAGGAAAATTAGACTTTTTTTCAAACCCGAATAACTTTCACCCACGATGTTCATATTTTGATTTCTTATACCTATTAGAAAGCTAGTTTTGAGCTCTACGTAGTGGTATAGGTTTGGTTCCTATATTTTTCCATTTTGATTATTTTTTGGGGACTAGAAGTTAGATGTTCTTAGTTGTAGGAGATAATTTGAAGTGTACTACATAGTGGTTCAAAAAAATTTATTAGTTTGTGGAGTAGGATGAGTTTGGTACTTTTTTAATTGCTTGTAGGAGCCCGAGATTCAGGGTGTGATTGTGCGAGCATTCAGAGAAGTCAAGAGGCAAAACCTTGAGGGAGTACATGGTTTTATATGATATTTATTATGGTACAATTGATTATCAATTTGGTGCTTCCTGGTACAAGTTTACAGGTGTTTTTAAGAGATTGAGCTTTGATGGTGACAAGTACATAGGTTGTCTTCAGTTTTGAGGACATGGTTTGAGACTTCGATTCTTGTATGGGTGATAGTTGAGTGTAGATACAATGATCGCTATGGTTATGGTTTCATGGGTATATAGGTACATTTATTCATTGGCACGACATGATCATGTATGTGGTTGTTTGGTGGTGTTATCGTTTTGTGCTATGAGATTGTTCTTATCTTCTTGATGCTTATTGGCATCCTTGACTATGATTACCCATTTGTGGACATGGTTGGAAAATAAAATATATGGTTGTTTTGGTGTTTGAGTCTTGATGCCTACAAGATTATCTTCTTTGATATCTCAGTTTTTAGTTTACTGATGTGAACATGAGTTTGCATGTTTCAGTGGTTGGATCTATGAGTTATGTAGGTGTGTGGGTTGGCCACTCATTCATTTGTAGTGGGATGACTCAAATGTGGACTATCTATATCCACCAGGTTTGATTCATTATTGTTTCAGATTTCATTAATTGGCCTTGTCTGTGGTCATTTGTACATTGGTATGTTTCTTTGAGATTGAGAGGATGGATGATTAGAGTACTTGATTAGTCAGGTGATGGGACTTGTAGCATGTGGTTTGATCATGATGTCATGATAACTTGTTACATTTATTGGTTATATACACTTTCAATGGGAGCTTTTGATAGTGATGACTTGGTGGTGTTGGATTGGTTTGGTTTGTGATGGTTTGATGGTTGTTGTATGTATCCTCTTGACTTAGAGATCTTGGTTTCACTTGTATGTTATTGAAATTTTAGTTGAGTGTGTGTAGACCTGGATGATCTTCATGGAGGATATGGTAGTCATGATACCATGTGTAGCTCGTATCATAGTTCAATGGGAGTTTTTGGTAGTGATGTGGATGTATCATTGGTGATGGTTATCTTCATGGTTTGGAGATATGTTTTTTTGGTTTAGAGTATGTTTGATATGATGGCATGGTTTACTCTTGATGCTAGCTTATATTTTTGGCATGATATGAGTTTTGTTGAGACTAGGATGTATGTATTGGTTCATGTGATCTCCTAGGAGGATATGGTTAGATCATGTTGTCATGATAGGTAACTGATTCTGTGGTTGGAGCTTTGACATTGATCTTGCTAGTTCTCTTTGTTTGGGGTACATTGATCATTTTCTTGTTTACTTCATGATGGTGCTATGTTGCATTTGGAGTTTGGCATGGATTGATTAGTTATAGGTACTCATAGATACTTGGATACATAGGTCATGGTTGGAGTTCTCTTGTGATTAGAGACATTCACTTGAGACGATTAAACTTTGAAGGTTTCAACAGGAAGATCAAGGATCTGTCACCTGGATATGGATGTGAGTTTATTATGGACCGATATAGGAGATTATTCTTGGAGTGAGTCATGATGGATTGGTTATCCTGGAGGAGAATTCTCATTCCCCACTCTTGGTCTACTCGATATTTTATTATTTGAGAGGTATTTTCCCATTATGTCTTTCAGATGTGTTATGTTTCATGCTTTGAATTCTCATTGGACTGGGTTGATTCATGGTGATTAGTTATGGAGACTATTTAAGGATTGTTTTGCATGAGTTTATATGCTTTATCTTTCCTAGATATGGATCTTGAGCTATGGATAGTTCTGGAGGATTCATTTTGAGGGATGTTATGGCATGGTTATCTCCTTATGCATTCAATTTTATGATATCATTCTTTGATGAGGATTATCAGGAGATGGTTTATGGGCTAATTTCTAGTTATGAGGATGGTTACCTTTAGTTTGATCTTATTTATTAGAGAGGATTGCATCCATGTTGGCATTATTAAATTGATTCATATGTTATACTTGGTCTATGAGATTAAGAGTATGGTTGTTGAGGCTTTTTCGTTTGGGGTTGTTAGGAGATCATACTTGACACATCGTAGCACTTTTGAGGTGTTGGCAGGAGGAAATTATGGTTTACAGTTTTTCTCTCTTCATGGTTCCTTCATAGATGTTCATGTTTTGGGAGGATGGTGGCAACATGTTGTGAGAGATTATGCAACTACTTGGGTTGCATGTGTGAATCATTGTTATTATTCTTGGTACTTCATGCTTTGATTTACTTATCAAACCTTGATATAGTGTTGATTGGTAGACTTGATATGCTTTGACATTACCAATGCAGCAAGAATTCCTAGATATGTATGTTCTTCATTGATAGGTTTGGTACAAGGAGCTTGATTGTGGTTTATGGGTTGCATATGTTCTTGGCATGGGTTTATTGATGTATTGATACCTTGGGGTATGGATGGTTAGATGTATTAGCATGTTTTGTGGATGCTATTTATGATCATGTGGGTTTCTTATAGTTGACAACTTGGTTGGATCCTTTGTTATCATTTGGATTTGATGCTTGTGTTCTTTGATTGGTGCATCTTCACCTTGGCATTTTCCTTTTTTCCATATGTGGCACATTGGACGATGAGAGGAGTTCTTTCTTGAGATGGTGGTCACTTTGTTCTTATTGTAGGTATCTTGATGGAGCACGAGAGCATGTTGGAGATTCATGTCGTTTCATGTATATATATGATGATGTATTTCGTGTATTGATCCCCTATGCAATGTATACAATAAGTCCAGGAGAATGTTGGGATATGGTGTTGTACACCATTTCATAAAATTATTTATTATAATGTTGTAATTAAATAATTATTTAGTTGTGATGCACCTAGGTGGTGTGGCTAATCACACTAGGTAATTATTTGGGGACCACTTGATTTTGTATTGTAACATTGTATTATTATTTAATGTGTGGGAGACATGATAATAATTTAATATTGGGGAAATATTAAATAAAGTGAAGTCTTATTATCCAATATTAAATAAGGGGTTAGTGGTTTTGTGTTCAAATGGTTTTGTGGCACATGGTTTTATCTTACCACTAGTTGTTTTTGTGTGAATTTGTATCTATAAAAGCAAGCACATGTTTAGTGGTTAAGGTTGATTGAGTGGTTTGGCTATCATTATTGAGTTTTTCTAAGGAGTGCATATGTGAAGTATGGCATGGGATGTGTGGATTCATGCTTGGACACATGAGGATGCATTGAGAGGCTTGATGCTTCAAAATTGTTCATTGTAACTCTTGTATTGCTTTATTGTTGATTAATATGATGGAGTATGGATGCTTTTGGAGGCTGGGTTTTTCCCGCTTGACGGTTTTCCCATGCTATATCATATGTCATCTTTAATGGGTATGTTCTCTATTCTCTTGCATATAGATTTTGAGTACTTATTTGCATTAATTTCTCTTTTGGGTTATGTGGAAATTGTCATTTGATGGCTGCAAGTTTCCTTGTAGCTATGAAATTTTTAATTTTATTTATTGCTTTAGGTAGAAATGGGATTCCCATGATGTGATTCACTAGTAATTTTGTATTTGAATTCCTATTTGTGAAATGAGAGAATGAATGTGTTGATTAGTGGAGGCATGTCTTCCTAGAAGTGTGCAAGCATGCATTGGGGAGTTCAATTTTTTTAATTGATGAAAGATAATTGAATTTATAGGTAGGGGCATGGGTGGGAGAATTTTCTAGTTGTAGGTGTTAGTGGTGAGGAAGAAAAATGATTCTAGACTTTGTTGCTTAGATTTTTAGTTCCAAAATTTGGGGAGTTGTAGGTGTGGGTGTGGCTTTTCCTAGGAGAGTGTTTTCAAAAATTATTTTTCAGGTTTAAGGTAAAAATTAGTAGAAAACAACTTGGAAAGTTCATTCATTCTTTGTGACATTGATTCCCATAAGATAGTTGCAAGTGAAGAAGGGAAAATTTGCAAGAAGTTGGAGAATTGAAGAGACTTACTTGTAAATGATCTTGTTGCCTATAATAGATCATACAATTTTAATTTTAATATATTTCATTAGTCTAAAGGGCTACAATTGTAATATTTCTAGTTTTTTTGTGAATACCGAGAATTGAAAGAGACATTGATTGAATAAAATATTCATAAGTGTTGCTAATTTGAAATTGTTTTTGTAGACGTCCAATTTGATCACTTCCATATGATTAAACACGTCTCCTTATTCATCCGGTTGCTCATCCCCTCTGTCAATATTAATTAAACCAGTTGTTTAATTAATGCCCTGCATCTTGCACAAAGGTCATAAAGTATTTAATTTAATACTTTACCCCTCTTCCTCCTCTAAATTAAATAAATATACCCTTTTATTTAATCTAGTCATATTCCCCTTTTGAATTAAAATTCATTTTTAATTCCTCTTTTCTCTCTCATGGTCACATCCTCCAACTTTTGCAAGTTGGTCCCTAATCCATCTTAATTACTTCATCTTCTTCTAATTAACAGGGGTTAGCATGTGCACACTCTTAACCATCATTAAGGTCACATCCTCCATAATTTCCCACTTGCTTCTAATGAGTCATTAGTCCCTCTAACTGAGTACTTGCACAACCTTAATCATTTGATTAGCCTAACCTAATCCTCATCCTATTTATGGCATATGTCCTTGAGTCAACCTTATTAAAGGCTTTCTCCTTTTGGACAAGGCACTCCACTTCCCCATGTGAATTTTTAATTCACCTTTTAATCCCCCAAGGCACCCAAAAGGAATTTTTAATTCCTTCACTTCCCCACATGTCCTTCACTTATTCTTTATTCTTTCCCATCTCCCCATGAGAATATTTGAGGAATTTTTAATTCCTCACATGTCCTCTCACCCACATGGGGACAAGAACCTCCTTTATGAGGAGATCTTGTCCAATCCCAAGGTACTTTGTACCCCTCTCCATGTCATGTCCTCCTTCCACCTCATGTCCACTTCACCTTTTAGGGCTATATCACTTGCCACATGTCAAGATGTGAGGGCTTGTGAGTTCTCAACTCACCTTAGTCCTACATCTTGATATTTTGTGGCTCAATCTTGACCGTCCATTTCCCTAGGAATTCTCAAAATTCCTATAAATACCCCCCCTTTTCTCTCATTTTGAGGAAGATCATTTTGCTAGCCAAACTCTTGCAATTTTGTTTCTCAACTTATACTTAGCCATTTTCTTGTTTTCATCCACTTGCACTCATCCTCACAACATCATTTAGCTTGCATCTTGTGCCATCCAAGGAGCATACACATCAAAGATCGAAGGGCTAACCAAAGGATCGATTCGACGCAAGGTATAAAGTTCCATTTTGTTTCTTTTTATCTTGTTTTGTTTCCAACTTAGGCTAATCTTGAGGTGTAGGTTGTTTTGGTGTTTATTTGTACTCTTTTACTTGCTGCTCATTTTCTAATGCTCACATTCGACCTATCACATTTCTGGCACGCCCGGTGGGACCCACAAACGGGTCTATTTCTTTCACGTTTGCTATTTTTTGCATTTTTCAAGGTCCAGGTTGCAGAGTGGCGGACCTGTCCTGATAGAGTGGCGGATCTGTCCAGTGGTGGCAAACTTGTCCTGACAGAGTGGCGGACCTGTCCTGTTGTGGCGGACTTGTCCTGATATCTGTGGCCTGGACCTGTCCTGACAGAGTGGCGGACCTGTCCCTACAGAGTGGCGGATATGTCCCTGCAGAGTGGTGGACCTGTCCTCCAGAAGGTAAAAATTTTAGGTTTTTTTTTATTGTCTTTTGGGTAAAATAGGCACATAGCTTAATTAAAGGGGGTCAATAAACCTTGTTTGGCGTGTTTGGGAAGGCTATTTGATGTATCCAATCCCCTTGCACCATTTGGCGATCCTGGGTGATGAGAAATCGTAGCTTTCCAAGTCTTTTTGAGTCACCCTTTTTCACTTTCTTAGTGGGACCTGCTTGGGGATTTCATCACCCCAAGGGACGATTCCAACCACGCGTACCGACGGGGTATATAAAGGGGGGAGAGCGAAAGTTGTACCTCAATCCAACCACGTTGTAATTGGCGAAGCATCGGGATGACGTGAAGAGTTGGTCCGAGCCTTTAGTATCTCGCTAAGGTTCCCGACTCACGCTTGTAACGGGTTGGTATTCACAGTTTGGGCCTCACGTACTGGGTGTATATCGAGGACTCCTTAGCAACCATGTGCATCCTAGAGTAGAAGACTTTGTCGACCATACCCATTTTTTACTAATCTTAGGGTTGTGCTATTTGAATTATCTTTCTCGTGCAAAAACTAGTGATTATCAGTTTGGCCAAGTCTTTTTATGATTGCTATACTTTGGGTCCTTTTCCTTACCCATCCATCCAAAACATCCAACTTAATCTTATCATTTGGCAGACCTATCCTTCTACAGTGGCGGATCTATCCTAGTGCAGTGGTGGACCTGTCCCAACCCTGTGGTAGATATGTCCCAACCCTATGGCGGACCTGTCCTAGTGCAGTGGCGGACCTGTCCCAACCCTGTGGCGGACCTGTCCTAACCCTGTGGTGAACCTGTCCTTGTGCTGTGGCAGACCTGTCCTAGTGCAGTGGCAGACCTGTCCCTGTGCTGTGGCAGACCTGTCCTTGTGCTATGGTGGACCTGTCCTTTGACCAGCCTATATCACCACTTTGCATTCATTATCCCTCTGTTTTGAACATCGATACGACCATTTAGCATCCCAAAACAAACATTTGAACATCCATTCCAAGCCTCCATCCCTTTGTTCTAAGGGTCATTTATTTCGAACACTCTTTTGCTTGTTTCGAGAGCGATTCATCCATCTTGGGACACTCCCCATCCGTCCTAAACCCGCTTTCATCTCCGATCTTCGTTATCCTTTATAAACCTCGTTGGAGTTGTCATCCAAGTTGACCTAGGTGTTCATCCCTAATCACAATCATCGTAGCTGGCTTAGGATCGCTATCTATCTTAAGTCAGTTATCCTTTTCGACCCAATCAATCCGCTTCTATCTCAAGTCGGATTCGGTGTTGTTATCATACCTCCACCTTTCAATCAATACCTAGTGTTACCAAGGATCCTTCTTAAACTCGGTTGTGGATCTCGGTCTTCATCATCTTTATCATCACATCAATCCTAATCATCACATCAATCCAACCCCCACATCATCAAATCTATCCAGATCAAAATCCAAAACCTGGACTAATCCAGTGTCATCAAATCAATCCACATCGGTCCAACCGATCGTCATCAATCAATCTCCCATCAAATCGAATCAATCTTTCATCATCAAGGTCTTTCTAATATCTTGATCCCTCTCATCATCTTGCATGCCTGTTTAGACCCGATCACAGGCAAAGAAGATGGCTGACCAACAAGCCCTGAATGCCCAATCAAACAATCCTCAAGATCCCAATAACACAATGAACATCCCTCACAATCCCCACAATGGTACCTCATCACAATCCAATGTGGATGGTCAAAACACATCACCACCTGGGGAAGAAAACATGGCTGATCAACCTGAGCTCACATTCGAGGAACACTTCAGCAACCCTATTAATGCACAAATGATGGAATGCCTTCTCGAAAGACATGGGGACAAAATCTTGGCTCACTTGATTGACAAAGGTGTCAAGATTCCATCAGGTGTCGACTTATCCAAGTATGGCACCTCCACATCTAATGTACCCCAAGGTTCACATGACATCCCCAGTAGCTCGTATGTCCCCAACATTCCTTCAATAGAAGGTTGGCACCAACCTGAATTCGGCAACGCTGTCCTATATCTTGTTGGCAATCCCACACATCCCACCATCTCGGTCATGGGAACACCCCAAACCATTGATCCCAATGATCCTTTTTCCTATGGCATGCCACAAAACATCCCGCAACCGCAACCATTAATGCTACCGGCACCACTCTCCTCAAACCCGCCTCCTGTCAACACTGGGGGCAACCCTTTCGCTGCCTTGCCCCCACCTCCTGGGGCTACCAATCCTCCACCATCATCATTCATACCCCAACAACCACCCCAATCTCACAATCCTCCACCATCATCATTCATACCCCAACAACCGCCCCAATCTGACAATCCTCCACCATCATCATTCATATCCCAATAACCGCCCCAATCCAACATCCCTCCTTCATCGTCATTCGTATCTCAACAACCTCCCCAAGCCTATGCTCCCACTAGCGCTCAACAACCTCCCTCGCACAACATCTCAATCGCACCTCCACCTCAACAACAACCATTGGTCAATCCCCTATTTTCAACACAACCATCACAGCATCAACCACAAGGAAATCAACCTCGGCCTTCAGCCTCGACCATATCTCCATTCCTTGCGTCCATTTTACGCCCACAAGCGCAACCACCACAAAACATCCCATCTCGCCCACCACAGCCGCCAATTGTGCATCAACAACCACCCCATCATTACAACTATTATAACCAGCAACAATGTCAACAACAACCCTCCTATGTGGCATCGCAACAGTCATATCAACACCCCCAATATCCGCAAGCTAATCAACAACATCTCCTCCCTACTTCCCAACAATACGCCACCCATAACTGCCTAACCAATCCATATCCCGTCTCACAATAGCAACCTCTTTATCAAAAAAGTCCCTTGGCGTATCAGCAAGGGATGCCACCTCCTCACCCATACGCCCATCTCCAAACATCATCTCAGAATCCACAATCATCCTATCATCAATACCCATCCAACACACTGGCCAATGTGGACATCCTAGAAATCAAAGCCGCTCTAAAAGATCTTCAGGCAGGGACTGGCAAACAATCATTCAAGTTTGAAGATATATGCCCATATCCGTATGATCCCTCCATCTCATTAATTCCCTTCCCCAAACATTTTGAGATGCCAAAGTTTGACAAATATAAGGGGAACAAAGATCCGAAGGCCCACTTATAGGAGTTTTACTCCCAGTGTTAAGAAGTTATCCACAATGACAACTATCTCTTGCATCTGTTCCCCCTGAGTCTGGCAAGCAACGCGCTAGGGTGGTTCATGACTCTTGAAAAGGGATCTATAAAATCTTTTGCAGACCTGTCAGAAAAGTTTGTCTCCTACTTCTCCTTCAATTTGGAGAAAGATACCGATACCTTGGATCTTCTCAAAGAGAAACAACGTGAAGGGAAAACCTTTACTAGCTACCTCCAGAGGTGGCATGCCCTAGCAAGCCAAATGAAAACCCCTTTGAAAGAAAAGGACATGGTCACCCTCTTCGTGGAGAACTCTCATCCCGACATGGCTCATAACTTCGATTACATTGTGTCACCACTTTCACGGAGGTAGTAGAGAAGGGACCCATCCTTGAGCGTGCCCTTGTTGCCAAGGGGCACGTCAAAATATATAATCAGGATAGGGAAAGGACATTCAATGACAAGCCACATTTTTGGAACAAGAACAAAAATGCAGTAAATGATGGTGTCACTGACACTAAACATGTCCACGTGGCCAACACATCCCAGAAACAATAGCAATCCATACCTAATGCCATATCCGTGCCGCAAGGGACACCTCGTCCTCCCCAACAGTCCAATCAAAATAACCAAGGGAACACTAAATGCCAGTATGCTCAACTAAGAGAACCCTTGAGTGTCGTCTTCAACAAACTATTGCAGATCAGCTATCCGATCACGTACCCTGTCACCAAGCCACTCGACGAATCCAAACCTAAGCCCGCATGGTTTAGGGAAAATGAATATTGTGAGTTCCATAAAATCAAAGGACACTCTTTGAATAAGTGTCAAGGTCTGAAAAACTACGTACAGGATCTCATAGATCGAGGTGACATCAAGGTTGACCCTAGTCAAGCTCCGTCGTCCAATGCTCAATTGCAGATCTATCAAAATGCCTTCCCGAACCATAACCAGGGCCCGAGTACTTCCAACGGTAATCCTCAAAATAACAGCACAAATAACATGAACTATAAGAATGTACCCCTCAATTACGAGGGTATTATTCATTACATTGAACAGGCAGAACCTCGTGTATCCATGATACATGTCAAAGCTAAAGACCCTCAATGTGTTGTTACCACACGACGAGCCCGCATCACCATTCCTGCAGCCTCTACACCCACCCAACCGACTCCTGTAACCTCCCAGTATAATATCCTTGATCACTTAGGAAAGACCCCTGCACATATCTCCATCTTAGATTTACTCAAGTCCTCCCCCGTGTATCAAGAAATCCTCAACAGAGCTCTACAGGAAACCCATGTGCCTAATAACATTGATCCCACATAGTTACAAGCTTTGGTAGGACACCTAGCTTCATCTCACCAACTACACTTCAGCCAAAATGATATGCCCAACATTGATGCCAATCACAATCGCCCCTTACATATTGAAGTCGTGGTTGCCCGGCATAAAATAAAAAGAGTCTTGGTAGATAATGGCTCTGCCCTCAACTTGTGCACTCTAAAATTCATAAAACAGGTGGGGTATACCCAAGCGGACTTAAGTACTTAGATCATCACAATCAAGGCTTATGACAATGCAGAAAGGAATTTAGAAGGGATCATCAATCTTCCTGTCCAAGTGGGACTAGTGGTTCAGTACATTACCTGCCATGTCCTTGATCTGGACTTGCCATATAATCTCCTCCTCAGCCATCCATGGCTCCATGCTATGCAAGTTGTTCCCTCCACCTACCATCAGTGCCTCAAATTCCCAGTCAACGGACAAGAGGTCACCATCTATGCTGACCCCCAACCATTCGAATATTTCCGTGCTCTAGAAGCATCTTTCCCCCATTTACATTATTGTCCTGGGGTTGAAATGGGGGCATCTCAGTCATCATCCACCATCCATCGCGATAACCACTCCATCCTCCACCACTGACCCCACAGTCACAAAAGTCTAGATCATTAACAAAGGGTGTGGCGAGTACGAAATGCATACTACTCTTAATGTAGCGACCATGCCACCATCACCATATGAGTATGGTCAACCTTCCCACGCTACCCCAAAGGAAGACAAGACTGTCACCTTCCCTGGCAAAAACATCCCTACCACCACCTTCGTATCTGCAAGTATCAAGACAGATGCGCCAGAAGAAGACATAAGCCAATGGGTTTACCTAGAAGAGCCTCAGCCAGAAACTCCTCTCAAGGAATACTTTCAAGAAAAGTACCCTTGGCCAACAAAGTTCGTGGAAAAGCATAACTATCAAGGCAGGGGCCTAGGAAAGCAAGAACAAGGGTGGTTGCAACCCATCGATACATCCCCGCTACCAAAAAATGTGGGCATTGGGTATGACAGAAAGCAGAAAGGCCCTGAAACATCATCTAATGCTTCCAATAGTGTTGCTGTGGACAAGAGCTTATTGGAAGACATACCCGAGGAGGAATCCATCATACGTACATACGATGATGTCGACCACACTGACCTATCATCTATGTTCGAATGCCTATCTGTTTGCACTATTAACCTATCCCTTTGCCATCCTGAGCTTATCGATTGGGACCTACGTACTAGCACACCTGTCAGTATGTCTGCAGATACATATGTCAACCTTATGGGATTGGGGGAGGATGAACACTCCAATCGCAAAAGTAAGAATAAGAAAAATAACAAATGGTCATCTCGTGAAAACCTCCCTGAGGCACTTCTTGACTTGGAAAAAGTAAAAATAAAGGATGCATCTGATGGCGAAAACCTCGAAGACGTGCTAGAAGATGGAGATGTTCATCTTCCCCTTATGGGAACTTAGTTATCTGCCCGATCACCTATTCTGATTGAAGAGACTCAAGAATTCAATCTGGGAACTGCTGAAAGTCCTAAGGTCACCTATGTAGCTAAGCCACTCTCAGAGCAAGAGTATCCGATCATCGTGCAGCTACTCCAAGAGGGGGTCATTAACTTTGCATGGTCATACTCAGACATGCCAAGCTTAGACCCTGCTTTAGTGGTTCATCACTTAGACATTCGCCCAGACGCCAAACCTGTCAAGCAAAAACTCCACAAGATGCATCTGCAGGTTGCGTTGTTAGTCAAGAAG
Source organism: Sequoia sempervirens (assembly GCA_007258455.2). Taxonomy (NCBI): domain Eukaryota; kingdom Viridiplantae; phylum Streptophyta; class Pinopsida; order Cupressales; family Cupressaceae; genus Sequoia; species Sequoia sempervirens. Next base: position 178,310,438 of record VDFB02256132.1, on the reverse strand, counting down.
GAATTAGAGAAGTTACTAGAGACGGGTTTTATCAGACCAATTGACTACTCCGAGTGGATCTCCAACATAGTGCCGGTTGCTAAACCAAATGGTGACATTCGGGTCTGCACGGACTTTAGGGATCTCAACAAAGCCTGCCCAAAAGATGACTTCCCCCTGCCCAACATTGACATGTTGGTCGACCTGACAGCAGGACATGAGATGTTGTCTCTCATGGATGGCTTCTCCGGGTATAATCAAATCTGAATCGCACCTGAGGACCAACACAAAACCGCCTTCACAACTCCTTGGGGCACTTTCTGCTACAATGTTATGCCCTTCAGTCTCAAAAATGTGGGGGTGACATATCAGAGGGTAATGATGGTCATCTTCCATGACCTCATACACATCATCATGGAGGACTATGTCGATGACCTATTAGGAAAATCCAGAATACGAGCAGAACATCCTGCCATCCTGAAAAAGATATTTGAGCAGTTAGAGCACTACAAGTTGCGGCTAAACCCAAAAAAGTGTGTCTTTGGGGTCACTTCAGGAAAGTTGTTGGGTTTCATAGTCTCTTGCAGGGGCATTGAGGTTGATCCCGCTAAGGTAAAAGCTATCCTAGACATGCCCCCTCCATACAATCTCAAACAGTTAAGAAGCCTTCAGGGGAAGATGCAGTCCATCTGTCGGTTCATAGCCTAGTTGGCCAATAAGTGTCAGCCGTTCACTCATCTTCTGAAAAAAGATTCCACCTTCCGATGGAACCAGCAGTGTCAGATAGGCTTCGACAAAATCAAGGAATATTTAGCCCATCCCCCGATATTAATGCCACCTATTATTGGCAAACCCCTCTTGCTTTATATCTCTGCCACTTCAGTCGCACTGGGTGCATTGTTGGCACAGCATGATGAGTCGTCGAAAGAAAGGGCAATCTACTACATCAGCCGGACATTGGTTGGCTATGAGTTAAAGTACTCCCCCATGGAAAAGGCCTGTCTTGCACTCGTCTTTAGCACAAAGAAGCTTTGACATTACATGCTTAGCCATCTGGTAAAACTAATCGCCAAGATCAATCCATTGAAGTATCTATTATCTAGAACCACTCTGACTGGCCACATGGCTAAGTGGGTCATGCTCCTCAGTGAATTCGACATAGAATATGTGGACCACAAGGCTATTAAAGGGCAGATAATTGCAAATCAGTTAGCAGAAGCTCCTCTAGTTGACACTCACCCATTGATCACGAAATTCCCTGATGAGGAAGTCTTCTCTGTTGATGAGACACCCACGTGGACACTGTATTTTGATGGATCATATACACATAATGGATCGGGGGCAGGAATTTTAATAGTTACCCCTCAGGGTGACTACATTCCCAAGTCATTCAGGATAGCGTTCCCATGTACCAACAATATGGCCGAATATGAAGCTCTCCTCACCGGTCTCAAAATTGCAAAACAGTGGCACATAACTCAGTTGAAAGTGTTTGGTGACTCCTTGCTAGTCATTAGACAAGTTAATGATGAGTTCCTGACCAAGGATGATAAGTTGTTACCCTACAAGCGCATGGTGGATGATTTCAAGAAATATTTCACCTCTATACAATTTGAACATATTCCCAGGGTACGAAACAAAGTAGCCGATGCGATGGCCACTATTGGCTCCCTCCTGGACATGCCCAAGGATCGAACAGAGTGTGAGTTTCTTGTAGAACAACTTTTAATCCCAGCATATGATATCCCTGAGACCGACATGGTGTGCAAAATTGTAGGTCCCACCTCCCCATGGTATTAGGACATCTATACCTACCTCTGTGATAACATTATACCCCTAGACCTTACCCGTAACCAATGCAAATCCTTCATTCATTGCTCTTCTCGATACGTCATCGTTGGTGATATGCTTTATCGTCACGGGTATGATGGAATCCTCCTCAGATGTCTGAATGAGACCGAACCCCATGCTACACTAATAGAGGTACATGGTGGTGTTTGTGGAGCACATTCAAATGGTATGGCCCTGGCCAAAAGGATCTTACGAGCTGGGTATTATTGGCCTACGTTGGAACACGATGCTTGCGAGTTTGTAAAGAAGTGTCTTCCATGCCAGCAACACGCAGATTTAATCCATGCCCCAGCACAAGATCTTCAGCCTCTCCTGGCACCATGGTCATTTTCTCAATGGGGTTTCGACTTGATTGGCAAGATTCACCCACCATCATCCGACGACCATACATTCATAATCACCGCCACTAAGTATTTCACCAAGTGGGTGGAGGCAATGCCCCTTTCACAAATCACCAGTACTCAGATCTCCAAATTCATCATTTACCATATTCTCTGCAGATATGGTATCCCGTCCACTATCCTTTCCGACAATGGCAAACCATTCAAAAACCAAGCCATGAAACATCTTTGTGACACCTTCCATATCCAGCATTGTTGGTCAACGCCTTATTACCCCCAAGGTAATGGTCAGGCGGAAGCGACCAACAAAACCCTCATCTGTATTCTCAAAAAGGTTGTCAATAACACTGGACGAGATTGGCACCTCCATATTCATCTTGCCCTCTGGGCATATCACACATCCATCTATACCCCGACAGGCGCCACCCCCTACTCTTTGGTGTTTGGTGCTGAAGTCGTCTTGCCAATCGAGGTTGAACTTCTATCATTGAGAATCTCTCTGAAGAACCTTATTAGCGAAGAGGATGCTCATGTTGCGCGGCTGACACAGCTAGAGTTACTAGATGAATGAAGAATAAAGGCCTACGACCATCTGCAAGCATACCAAAATCGCCTCAAGCGTAGCTACAACAAGAAGGTTCGTCCTCGGCAATTCTAGGTGGGCGAGCTTGTCCTGAAGGAGAACCAGCGCACTCAGCAAGACCGAGACAAGAAAGGAAAATTTGAGGCAAATTGGTTGGGGCCCTATATCATATCTGCTAAATATGGATCTGGGGCATATAGGTTGACTACTCTTGAAGGAGACCCCCTTGACGAGCCCATCAACATCATGCATCTGAAAAAGTTCTACACTTAAATCTGCTCGGTTACCCCACCTAGTCAAAAATCAAAAAAATCCAAAAATCAAAAAAATAAAAAATAAAAAATAATAAAATCAAAAATCCAAAAATAGTCAAGAGAAATAAATCCGTCCTATGGTGAAAACCACCTTGTCATGGCACCTTGGATAAGTATGGGTGGTGAAAACCTGGCAACAGGCATCATCCATAGAGGGCTTAATCATTATCTACCTGACATCCTGGTTATTTTATGCCGTCATCCGCACTATTGTCCTCACCCATCTCATCCCCGGCTGCTTGGTAAATGTTGATTGAGCATTGGACGACCCATCTAGTCTATCCCCCATTCCTGAGCTTTTTTCGGTATCCCACTCTGAGCTTACGTCATTCACGCTCATGTCATCGGGTAGGATCATCCATCGTGTCGGTCTTCACCTAGGTCCCATCCCGTCACGTACTCTAGTCGAACTACGCTGCCCCTGTGCTGTCACGTAGGCAAGGTTGATCATTTGATTTTCCCCCGGGGCATTTTTCCATCATCATCAGTTACCATTTGTCTTCTTTTTTCTTTATCCATGGTCTTTTCTAGAACTACGAGGGCTTTGCGCTTTCACGTAGGCAAGGCTAATCTACGATCAACCCCTGAGCCCCTAGGTCTGTAGGTTATGTCGGTCTTTTGTGCTTCGTTATCAAGTTATGCCCACATCTAACCAGTTCTTAACAAACAAAATTCCCTTGTATTACAAGATCTTGTCCCTCGGTAACATCCCGCGTCAACTGGATCATCCTACTTTTGCATCCATCTTTGGTCTCAACAGGATGAATCCTTCCTAGCAGACCTCGCCAATCACATCCATCACCTTGATTCTATGGCAAAGGACCTGTTGTCTTGATTATGATCTTTTGATTCTTTCAAATTTTGTTTATCATTTTAGGTTCCTTCCCATCACTTGTCAAGGTCGCCTTGGTCCACCATACCATGGCGGGCTTTGACCTGTTGAAATGGGGGCATACCTTGATCTTTGTTTTTTCTGATGTCTTCTCAGTTGGCCCTCGTAAGACCCACCAAGATCTCCAGGATCTTTTGTTACGCTAGGACAACTTTGTGTGTTTGTGGTTATTACAACACCAGGCCCGACCGAGGTCATCGCGACCTCGGGGTGTTGGGATAACCTTATTGTTTGCCATGTTTGTTTCATGCATAGAGTACTCGCTCGCCTTGGTCTTCTATATCAAGGTGCTTGGTACCCTACGCTATAGTAAAAATCAATGCTCCAAAGATGGCAAAATCTCATTTTCACTGCATTTCCACCACTTTGCATGCACCCTTCATTTCCATCATAACCACCGCTTATAATTTTGGTTGTGCAAGTACTCTCATTTTCTGTTCCTCTTGGGTCCTCTTCCTCTCAGGATATTAACGGTTGTTTTTGGCAAATGTAATCTTCCATCCGCCTATCACCTATCTGCATTCTCATAACGGTCTTTATTGACATTTAGGTGCATTGTGAGCATTTCCCCTTTTTGCATCCATAAATCATACATCATAAATCATATAAACATGCATAAATCGTCCATCCACATGTGCATCCATAAATCATACATCATAAATCATATAAACATGTGCATCCATAAATCATACATCATAAATCATATAAACATATGCATCCATAAGTCATACATCATAAATCATATAAACATGCATAAATCGTCCATCTACATATGCATCCATACATCATGAATCATAGAAACGTTTACATCGATCATAAATCATCCATCCATAAAACATAAATCATAAAGCATAAATCATCCATATAAACATGTGTACATATATATGAAACCACATCATGAATCATCTCATATAGCCGCATAAGCAGAAATATCATACATAATGTCAATAAAGACCATCGCATAATCAAAATAATAAACATCATGTCATAATACAATACATCTCCATCATATATCGCCTAATAAGATACAAAATCCAGAGATGTGGATCACCTCTGCCCTCTGGCACCATGCACAAACCATCCATCCTATATCTGCAAAAATAACCAATATCCTGCATCTACCTGCTCTACTGTGAGCTGCCCACATCTGACCTCTACGGAGAATTGGGTGCTGGCCCTCTGTGTGCTGAAGTCCCCTGGTACTCACGGGTGGGTGTCCCCTGGTAACTGCCGTATGGAGACGGAGTCCGCCGGTAATCACTGAAACCCCTGGTACGTATCCCTAATGACTGGGATGGCCCTGGTGGCTGTGGAGCCTGACTGACGTAGTGTGCAGTGTGTTGTACTAGATCTGGAACAACCTGCTCATATACCCCTCTCCAATAGCTAGCCTCCTACATAAACTCATCCCTCTGCCCAACTATCAGTCTCGTGGCATTCCGCTCATGCCTATAGCGATTTTGATCTGCATTGATAGCCCTCCGCTCCCGTGCCCAGGCCTCCTGAGCTAGTATCAACTATTGTATCTACTCTGTGCCTCTATCCCTCTCT